>JASDQU010099893.1:1011555-1101545 GCA_032191745.1 Picea mariana | reverse complement strand
GGGGGGGGGGGGGGGGGGTGAATCAGTTGTTTCTATGCTTAAACAATTTTAAGTCTATTAAAACACTGTTAATCTTTCTTCAAGTCATCATCAAAAATATACAGCATATGGACAGTAAAATCAAAGAGCATCAGTCACACATAAAGTATACACAGAGACATATTTTCACGAGGAAACCCATAAAGGGAGAAAACCTCTTATTCTTCGAAACGATAGGCAGTCTTCTAAGTTCTGTACATCATCATTAATTGAGCACCAACTCAATGTGAGGCTACTACCTCTGTTTTACAAGCTACAACTTATTTGAGAGCACCAACTCTCTGTTTTTTCTAGCACCCACTAGAAGGAAGCACCAACTCCCTATATGTTTTAGCACCAACTGGATGGAAGCACCAACTTCCAATTACACAGGCTCCAACCTGCATAACAGAGAACACTTGTTCTCCCTTGCACCACGCTGCCACCCTGGTTTCTCTGGATACAACTAAATGGAAGCTACAACTTCCTGTGTTCAAGCTCCCACTTGAACCTCTGAGGACAACAGTCCTCCCGAGCACCTCCCAACCTCCCTAGAATATGAATGGCTAAATAAACAGTCAACTTTACAGATAAATCAGTTCTTACCTATCTTTCTTTGTTCTGTAAATCTGGTCTTCTACACATTGTTTTGCTACTCTTCTCTTCCTCTGTCTGTTCAGAAGGTATGCTCTGCATCAATTTGTTCTCTCATTATGCTCTGCTTTTGCTCTTTGTGTCATTCTGCTATGCTTCTGCTCTTTCGTTCCTTCTGTTATGCTTTTACTCTTTCATTGCACATATGCTCAATCTCCTCCTATGCATCCTCTCCTTTTCTTTTCTTACAGTTTCATTCTTTTTCACATACCGAACGACCAACCCGAAACAGTCTGTTTCATCTTCTTTTATACACACGAACATGACGGTTCAACTTCCCAACTCCTTAGGCAAAAAGACGACAATTGTCTAAGCAACTGAAACGCCAACTGAAATGCTAACTGATTTGCAATCATGAGTCTGTTTTGCTAACAGATTCCAAACTCAAGAGTTAATCTATGAGAAAGAACAGTAACCCTTTGATCACATTCAGGTTTTATCTGCACCATTGGATGAACTTTATTATTCTTGCCTTTTTAAATCGGGTTTCGGCATTTCGGAATCCCTGTGCCCAAGTGTCTCGACACTTCATGTCGCGATCTCTGAAACTCCGAAATGGAGCTTATCTAGACTGACTCATTCTCTTCCCGTGACCAAGGACTGTGACCACAGCCTTATGCATAAGGCACTTTCACGATTTCACATATCGCAAATTCGTAATTCAAGTTGCTTTGTTTCTTTTGTCTCTCTATATTGCGATTCATGAAACTCCAACATGGAGTTGAACTAACGGTCCAGATATGAACCTATTTCAACGGCTATGATTGGATCGCGATATCGCATATCGCAAAATCGGGATTCTTGTTGCATTTGTTTCTTTTCCTCTTGATATCGCGATTCGCGAAACTCCGACACGAGCTATAATCAATGGTCTAGATTCATTCTTGATTCAATGGCTGTGATTGAATCGCGATATCGCATATCGCGATTTCGGCATTCTTGTTGCCTTGTTTTCTATTCCTCTTGATGTCGCAATCCCCGAAACTCCGATATGGAGTTACATCTCACTGCATTTGGATTCTCTATGAAGAAGTTATGACTGTTTTACCTGGAACACCTATTTATTGACTAGCTTCAGCACTGGTCAAAAACCCTATCTTCCACAGAGTGTATCTCTATAATTATAGAGAATCAAGAGCTAAAACTTTTACCACATGTACCTTAATATGTCTTCTCAATACCATAGCAATTTCACCATCTCAATCGTTCTAGAAAAACATTTATAGCGAAAATGGTAAGATGACCAGAAAATAACATACCTTATAACACATCACCAAAAGACTTCATCCTCCCTTGAAATCCGGCCTTCTTTACTTCTGATTTCCTCTGAAATTCGACTTATGTATCGAATGAATGTATAATGATATGTATTTATACCATTTATTTCACTTCCTTTTAACATTAGGGTCGACTTGACACTTTCTTATTTTGTAATTCTTTTCTGTAATTATCTTAAAGGCCTACATGTACTTCCTTCTTCAATTCACTTTGTCATCTTCAAAAATTCATTTCTCCTCAACCATGAGGATCCACGTGACATGCCACATACCACTGGAAACAACATGATGTATACTATCCATCCATGGGTGTTGTATCTACACGTGCATTGTCCTTCATGTCCAAATACCTTCATCAATATTGCGGTCCAAAACCCATGACTAGGGTTGACATCAATGACAACAACCAATATTCCAACAGGGCTCTATGAGTGGATCCACCTCTTTCGTCCATGAAGGAGAGAGATCATAATCTACAATAGCCTGTTGGATTTCTCGATAAGTTATCTCAGTTACAAACAATGGCATGGCCATCCCGACATGCACAAGACCTTCCACCAATTTGCACAATGAGGGTAATACCCAAGGATCCTCAAAATACATCGTACGAAATGAAATCACTTGAGTTATGGGGATCAAGGGGATTGATTTTTCGTAGCTAATCAGAGCGGCATGAATATACGAAATAGTTGTCGAGAATTTAAATGTTCCCATTAACGAAGGATACATTCTGACACTAATGTCTCAGTTGTTGTTTGAGATTTTTTCATCAACGGGACTATAGATATCAAATTCACCACGGAGTCAGAGTGGGTAAATGAAATTTGATCTATCATGACAATCTTCCCCTCATGTGGGAAGCACAAAACTCAGAAGACTAATGATACAATAATCGTCGTCACATATGTCCAAATCCTTCCTAGCAACAGGTTGTAGTCAAGTGGACCATCGACCACTTCCACATCTGCAGAAATGGGCTTTCCCTTAAATGGATAGGGAAAGAGGAAATGATTTTGTGATTCCTAAACGAACGTCCATCAAAATTGTTTAATAGTGTGGCAGATGTAAAAAGCTCAGGAGAGACGACAGGTTTCCAACAAGACAATGACATTACACATATCAAAGCACCTTCATCGATGACAATTCTTCCAATAACATGCTTGGGATACATGAAATTTATTTGGAAGGAAACATGATAAGGAAGACGACGCTTCACATCTAACTTGATAACTTGTGAGATCAAGGGGTCAGTGGCTCTTATTGTGGACAACAATGCACTTTTTTGGATGGGGAAACTCTGAAGCACCTCCAAGGCCAACTTCACATAGGATGTATGAGCTAAGTCCTCAACAATGGAATAGTTGGGCACGGCTCGAGCATTTGGGTTGTGCGAGGAACGCTTGTACAAAACTTTCGGTATGCATGGCATTGTTTCCTGCGAGATTCTCTATGTGCAGAGAGTTTTGGGGATCATAATTTTCCTTTCCTTTGGATTTCAACTCAGGATTAGCATAATCCCAGGTCCTGATTGATACCTTAACCTATGACTTCACCATATTGATGAACGACATTGTTCCATCTAGAAAGGGTGCATTTTGGGTGCCCCCTTTCGGATTTCCACTAGAAAATCCCTTCATCATATTGTGTCCTTGAGGGAACGAGTTCTTCAACACAACAGGTTATTGTTGTGCCAAAAGGCATTGAGCCTCTTCCATCTTAGAGAAATGATGGGTAAGGTGATTGTCTTTACAAATCTTACAAGTAAACTTCACCTTCTTCTTTTCCTTTTTATTCCCCCCTGCATTCATGTCAGATTTAACATTCTTATTATTATTTCTACCACCCTTCTTATCTTTACTCTTTTTCTTCCCTTTGGTTTGTTAGTTACCCTTTGGGTTCGTCAAATGCACAACATCTATATCCAACGATTCGATGGTGGAAACGGTCGAAGTAGTAGCTTGACTAGTCGTAGTTGGATGAATTGTCATTTGTTTCATCTAGTTTACAACCAGATCTGTAGTAGCACTATTGACAGAACAGACGATGCCATCAACATGCAGTCCAGACTTTGTTTTTGATGCGTCGATATCCGACTGCAGTGTATCCGAAAAAATCTTGTATAGAATCCCAGATTGCGAGTTGATTAGATCTAACTGTTGGGCCCTAAGCATAGCCTCCTCCTTAGAGGATACCCTTCATGTAGAAACATCCTTGGAAATATACGGCAACAAGGAATTTAAAAACCATTCCAGGAGGAAATCAGGAGGGATCATAGCTTGATCATCCTTTTCTTCCTCTGCCACCCTTGGATTTGATCTAAAATATGGGTGGATTTGTCTTTCTTAAGCATAGACAATAAATTAATGTCAGCATCATACCAAAATGGAAGCTTGAAATGGTTTAGAAAAAGAAAATGCAAGTCATGAAAAGTGCTAAATGTCAAGCCCTGAAGCTCAATATACCATTTTGTTGCAACTCTCGTGAGAGTGCACTAGAAAAGACATAGTCGGATGGAGTCATTATTCAAATAATTGGATGAGCACCATAAATGGAAATTTGTCACATGATCACATGGATCCTCACCAGATTTACCCTCAAACTTTGGAATATCCAAGGGTATCTTAGTGGGGATCGGAGGCCAGTTTGACTCATGAAAAACCGGGTCATTTATGAGTTTTGATATGTTTGGAAATGTTAAAAGCCTCAGTTGCTTCCCATAATTCCAACTAGTGGGGTTGGATCTCCAAGGTTTATTAACAACTAGAAATGGATACCCTAGATTATTACTGGCACTAGGTTGCCAAAAAGAATTTGTTGATGGGCCAGGGTTTTGATTGAAACTTTGAAATTCATGGTTATAAGAAGGCAAACGTCCACCCATCTGGTTCTCATAAGATAAAGTAGGGTTTCCCCCTGCAGACATCCCTTGCGAAGGAAAATCCCATTGCATCAGGTTGTTTTGAATCTAGAAGGGGTAGCCTTTAGACGACATCCCTTGTGAAGGGAACAACCCTTTCGCATCATTCCATCGACCTTAGAAGGGGTTTCCCCCTACCGATATTCCACACGAAGGGAAGGGATTTCTCCCGAACCCACCAAACTACATGAAAGGGTTAGGAGACGAAGGCATGCCAGAGGATTGAAATCCTCCGCCCATAGCACCACCCCATCCCACAAAAGGATTAGGGTTGGAAGATGGGAAGGACCTACTCCTGAATGAGGGGAACGATGGAAGGATGTGTCCTCCGCTGTAAGGAACAGCTTGGAGGGGACTTGAAGAACTTCCTACTCCAACATTAATACTTTGAAGAATTGGCTAAGAACTATCCAACACATTATGCATGCCAATCAATGGCATGTAGAGCCATTGACTGATGCATCTATGATGGTTGAGTGGACCCAACAATCGACGACACAGAGCCACCAGTTGATGCAACTACCATGGTTTGAACCACATTAGTCACATGGTTATAAAGGAAAGGAGGTAGAATTCCTCTCCCAACTATAGTCGAAGTGGGGGTTGCAAGGGCCCCAAACCCAAACACATCTTAAATGCCTTCCATAATGACCCACTGAAGAGGGTGATTTTCAGTGTTATCCAACCTAGAAGTCAGAAGGCGCAAAAGAACAAGGCAGTATGATCCAGTGAACAGAGGGTTAAAGGGTCTAATAAAACCTTTAGCCTCGACATCTTATATATGTGTAACCTATGGAACATAAGTGTTTGATTATGTGGTCTCTATCTCAACAATGCCAACAGGACCAATCGGTACAAAAGTGTCGATTTGATTGAGTTTATGCCTTAAAGTAAGCGGTGAATAGTTCAACTCAAAGGGAGGAAGGCCCTAAACCCTCCAAGATCAACCAAGTGGTTGATCAACCACTTTAAATCAGAGACTCAAGGAAGCAACCAACACACTTACTAAGGTTGTCTATGCACAAAGATCACACCACTATAAAAATTCCTAGGGAAACAACAAATGCAAACAACTTCCTCAATACTCCATCTCGGGTAGATTAGGTCCCAAGACTGCAATAGCAATGAAGTTAGGCAAAGGCCCTTTCGGATGACACCATGGGTTGATTAAGTCTTGTGAACTAAAGAACAAAGGAGTGAGAGGAAGTTACCTTGACCTCCACTAACCAACCCTACCCAGTGAACCATTCCCTCACTTAGCGGGGCACCCTCCATGGGTATTGAATAGCGTGATATGATATCTACCTAAGGTACCACAAGAAACCCCCTGTAGTCACCTAAGAGATACCTAGGAAAGGAAAATAAGGATACCAACTCGCATTCAACGTCTAAGGGGTATAGTCGACAGTTAGGATCAAACATATGGGCATGGTAACAAATCCTAAAGCTCTAAAAGCATCACCTCTCAAGGAGGTATGGGTACTAGAAAAACCATTGATTAAGAACTCTCCATAATGCTTGGTCAAGCCTCGGAGGGGCTATCCCCTTGAATATTCCTCATTTGAACTCATGTTTATCTCATGTGTTAGAGGAGGTTCTCGGCTATACTTGTACAAAAATTGGGTTTTTAATATTCCTATTTCATACTCCTAAGTTTGTGTTAACGACCTTAGAGAGTTATCTCTCCAATCCTAGTCCAATGCCCTAAACCTAGACTAGTTTGTTCACCCTACAAACAAAAAATCTAACTGATTTTAAATTATGCATTCATTTTAGGAGTTGTTGTTTACTCAACAATTAGCGGACATGAAATTGGGTGGTGCTTTAGAGACTCAACAGAAAAGTAAAACAATTTTAAGAACATTGTTATGAAATAAACTTTTTCTTCGTTGAAAGTAGTGTTAAGGAACGCTTCAAAGAAATGTAATTTTTTTATTATTTTAATGACATGCAAGAAATGCATATTTTCATTCAGATGCAATGCAATACTAATGAAAATTTTCTGAATGCAATACATCTATTTAAAAATGAGTAAAACTAAACTATCCTTTTCACCGAAACTTGTAACTACCATTTGTGAAAATTAAAGTTTTCAACAATGCAAAGAGTATTCTGAAATCAATAAGCACTAAGAATAGAAAGCATACTCCACAAAGAACTTTTTCCTTTTCAGCAAAAAAAGAAGGTAAAAATTGAAAAGAGAAGCACAAAGCACACCTTCTATATTGTTTTTCTTTTTCTTTTTTTAAGGCAAAAAAGAAAACGAAAAACTAAAATAACTTTTCATGTCAAAGCAAAACAAAAAAAAGCCAAAAGAGAAGTAAAAAGAACTACCCAAACCTTATTGACACTATAAAGATAGTAAACAAAACTGTCTCAAACAGAAAATACCTGAGCAAAGAGTTCCCAAACCACTCAACAAACTCAAAGCCAGAAAACAAAGAACTCAACAACAGACAAACTAGAGTCACAGAACCTGAAAAATATTCCTAGCACCAATCCCAACACTGATCCAGATTTATGAGCGGAACGAAATGAATATAGATTATTATCAAAATATGTTTAACACAGAATAACAGATATATAGTCAAATTGGTTTATATTCAATAAGGAAATAAGTTGAATGTGTAAAATGCAGTGGAAAACAAGCTTGTTAGAATGGTGGTGGCTTATCTCTGAGAAGAGATGTGACTGTTGCTCTCATTTGCAACAAGATGATTACAATGAGGCTCTCAAGGCCTTTTTACAATAAACAGGAATTTCAAAAGCCATAGACATCAAAAAACCTAACCCTAGGAGATGAAACGCCAAAAGTCATGTGGGCCCCATTTGGGTAAGTTAGTACATCAACTTCCCAGGGTCGTAAATTTTGCATACGATCTATCTTTTAGGCACACGATATCTCGTTGGAAAGATCTATCCGAGTAATACACATGTTGTCATCAAAATCTGACTATGTCCACAATTTGATTATGGTGAGCCCTAAAAACATTGTTTAGGGCCTCAAAACGGCCCCTGAAGTCAGGGACCCGAAAACTAGGAAAAGACTGCCAAACTGGAAAATTACCAAAATGAGCCAGTTGGAATAGGTGGGAGGCCACTAAAATCCATCTGGATCAATCCTCACCCTTTAGGAAGCAATGGTATCCATTGCGTTGACTTCCCCCATCAGAAGAGGAATTTTTTGTTGAAGTTGGCCCTGGGTGAGCCACTTGCCTTGGTGCAGGAGTTGCCCTACTTTGAAAACTCGATAAAGTTGGATCCTTTGTTGGAAAGTTCCCTTGACCTATTTTTCCACAATCTGATCATTGGATGCATGTTGTATGCAGTTGGGGTTGAGCTCTATGGGTGTCATTTGTTATGCTATCTATGAGGTGTCTAACAATGGTGGGAAGTATGGCCGAAGGAGATCCATGTTGAATATTGGGTGCAATCCAAGGAAAGGAGGAATGTTGAGCTCAAAATAATTATCTCCCATAGCCTTGGTGATGGTGTACAGCGCATAATGGAGTGGTCAAAGCTTCTGATGGGGTCATGTAAGGCGTTCTTTCTACAAGTGCAACCAAACTTTTTCGCCCACCTGAAACTTATGTGGCAACCGATGTTGATCATGGCGTTGCTTGTACTTGTCATTAGACTTATGTAGGATATCCTGAACCTGTTACCAGATGTGTTGGATCCACTCAATGAACTAGGTGACTTTGTCAGCTTCATTTGAAGCAGGAGATGAGTCGGTCAAGGTGACCGCAAGGGGTAGTGCAACATCTATAGGACCAAATGGATGGAATCCCAACCCCACCCGAAAGGGGTTGTGGTCAGTTGAGCTATGCAAGGCTCTGTTGTAGCTATGATGACATCATAGGGAAGACTCTAATCCCATGTGTGAGGGTTCTTGGAATTATACATGCATGGGATATGCATGATCATTCGATTTATGACCTTAGTTTGGCCATTTGTTTGGGGGTGGAAGGTCAAGGATTTGGTGAGCTTGGTGTCCAACAGTGACCAGAGGCTTGACCAGAATTTGCTGAGAAATCGACTGTCCTGATCTGAGACAATGGTTTGTGGTATTCCAAAATGTATCCAGACTCGTTCAAAGAAGAGCTTGGCAATGGCCTCTATTGTGATGCTCTTCTAGCAGGCAACCAAAATCGCCATCTTAGAAAAGCGATCAACAACCACAAAAACACATATTCTGCAAAAATCCTTGTGTCTGCATGAACTGTAGTGGCTTATGATCAGTGTGGATGAATGTCTCCTTCCCAAGAATGTAATGTCTCCACTAGCGGCAGGCTTCCACAATGGAGTACATTTCTTTGTCGTAAGTAGGGTACTTACAGACAACATATGATAGTGTCTCACTATGATAGGCCATGGGGTGGTCGTGTTGAGTGAGAATGGCTCCCACAGCATAGTCTAAAGCATATGTCTCAATATCAAAGGGTTATTGCAGGGCCAGTAGTGAAAGTATAGGGGTTGAGCACAAGCACTGCTTCAAATCATCAAATGCTTGTTGTTGGGATCATCCCCACACAAATTTATTCTTACCACCACCCCTGGTTACTTGGTTGAGGGTCCATGCAATATGGGAGAATCCCAACACGAACCTGCAGTAAAAATTGGCATGGCCCAAGAAGCTCTGAAGCTCAGTAAGTGTGGTTGGGGATGGCCAGTCACAAATGACTTGGATCTTGGCTAGATCCACATGTATGCCATGTTGATCAATGATGTATCCCAGGTAATGGACCATGTCCATGTCGAAGGAGCAGTTTTCCAAGTTGGCTTATATCTTGTGTTGTCGCGGGGTGTGCAGAACTTGTTGAATATGTTGCAAGTGTTATGCCCAAGTCTTGTTGTAAATGAGGATGTCATCCAAATACACCACTACAAAAGTATTGGTGAATGGTCACAGGATATCATAAATCATCCTCATGAAAGTGGTTGGAGCATTAGTCAAACCAAAGGGCATGACCAACCATTCAAAAAGACCTTCGTTTGACTTGAAGGCGGTCTTCCATACATTTGTCTATTCTATCAAGACTTGGAGGTAGCCATACTTCAGATCAATCTTACTGAAGTATTTGGTCCCCATGATTTGATCAAGGAGGTCATCGATTCGGGGAATTAGGTATCGGTTTTTTACTGTGGTTTTATTCAGGGCCCGGTAATCAATGCAGAGTCGCCATGTTCCATATTTCTTCTGTACCAACACAATTGGGCCCCCGCAAGGTGATGAGCTAGGATAGATGTGCCCCTTGTGGAGCAGTTCTTGAATTTGTTGTTTGATCTCCTCATTCTCTAACAAAGAGTGGCGGTAGACTGATCCATTAGGTGGCGGTGCGCCAAGGGTCATATCGATGGGGTGCTTGACCTGACAGTGCATAGGTACCCCGGTAGGTGAGGAGAATATATCTTAGTATTCTTCCATGACCTTATCCACTTTCTTATGCTGTGTGGAGAGGTCGATCGTGGAGACATTGGATGTGGTTGTGATATTTCGCTCATTCTGAGAGCAAATCATGAAGAAGACAAACTTCCCTGTCAGAGAGATGACCTTCATGAATTTCTTGGCAGAGATCAAGGAAATAGCACTAGGTGGGACTACCTCGAGTATCCAATATGATTTCATGTTCAAAGTAATAATAACACTGTGAGGCCTAGACTCATATACAGCACGACATTTCTGTAAATATGGTTGGCCCAAAAGAAAATTAAAAACTTCGAGACAGGCAACATCACACAATACCTCGTCCTTGAAGGGCTTGATTTCATATGACAGGCAACAATGTTGGCTGACGTGGATGTTTCTTCCATGGTAGAGCCATCTGATGGTGTAGGGCTGCGGGTGTAGCATTTTCAGTAGGGAAAGTCACTTGAAATACTCTACTGAGATCAGGTTCTTATGGCTACTTCTATCAACAATGAAGTGTAGTGGTGTAGCCTTCACCCCACATCTGTGAATGAAAAATTTGTTCTCCTTCCTCTAGATCGTCTCGTTCATCGGGTTGGAGCTTGGTAGTAGCAATGGAAGCACTGGGTTCTGCGTCAATGATCTGTCACCCCCTTTCTGGTTCTGACTAAGAGTCGGAACTCGCATCTGATTCAGAGGCTTTCACCTCAGCCACCAGCGATTGCTTTGAGCAGAAATCAACAGTGTTATGCCAGGGGATCTTATGAAAGTCTCACCAATTCACAGTATCTTTCTTTGTCTTTCTGGTGTCCTTCTTTGCTTGTGGCCTGGATTGGTTGTACTGAGGTTGTCCATCTTTTCTCTGTCCTTTGTTCTGAAGGTTGGGATCGCCCTTTCCTGGCTTTTGCTGTGAGGGGTTCCCAATCCAAATTGTCGCATCTTTTGTTTGAGATTCTACTTGATTTTGATGGCATACCGATAGGCCGCGCCCAAGGATGAGATGTCCAAAAACTCCATTTCAGACTAGATATATCTATGTAGACCATCACGATACTTGAGCATCATATGTCGCTCAGAATATTTGATACCCGACTTGGTGCGCAATGTATGGAATATATTTGTGAACTCGGGCACTGCTTGGTCTCTTTCCTCCCACAGTCTGGTCCATTTTGTGTACAGGTCATCATAACCTCCAATAGAATAGTATTGTTCCTTAATATCATCCCTAAAGGACTCTCAGGTGACCGTGACTGTAAATAATAAGGGCTCCTCTATTTCCTTTTGGTCACAGAAAGTTTCCCACCAATATTTGACATGGGGAACGACTTTGAGGACCGCAAAAGTAATATTTTCTTTATTCGAGAAGTTATGGACAGAGAAATACTCTTCTAGAAGATTCAACCATTAGTCTACAGCATCTACATCTATCTGGCCTTCAAATATAGTAATATCGAATTTTATTTGTACCTTGAAGGGGGCGGTGCCTCTGCTTGAGGAAGATGTGTCGCACGTTGGTAGTCGCTGAAGGATTTGTGCAAAACTATCCATCATCTCGTTCCTTTTTTGTGTGAGGGCTTCCTCGAGCAACATTTTGAAGGGATCTCTTGTCTCATCATATTTCTTTTCTCTCGTCGTGAGAGGTCACTTGGGCATGTGAGAGCACTTTTGTCCTCAAGAGAAACAAGCTCGAGACCCAATACTTTGTACCTTAACCTCGTTGGGGACATGCATTAAGAACGACAAGTAGAAGACCACTATTATACCACTAATTCGGATTTTATGAGCGGAACGAAATGAATACAGGTTATTATCATTGATGCTTAACACAAAATAACAGATATAAAATAACACTAGTTTTTATTCAATAAGGAAATAAGCCGAAACTGTGAAATGCAGCGGAAGACAAGCTTTCTAGAATGGTGGTAGCTTATCTTTGAGAAGAGAAGTGATGGTTGCGCTCATTCGCAAGAAGATTATTACAATGAGGCTCTCAAGGCCTTTTTACAATAAATAGGAATGTCAAAAACCCTAGACATCCAAAAACCTAACCCTATGAGATGAAGCGCCAAAATTCATGTGGGCCCCGTTTGGGTTAGTACATCAACTTCTTGGGGTCGTAACTTTTGCATACAATCTTCGTTTTAGGCACACGATAGCCCATTGGAAATATCTATCCAAGGACTACACATGTTGCCCTCAGACTTTAAATCGATCTGCGGTTTGACTGTGGCGAGCCCTAAAAACGTTGTTTAGGGCCTCAAAATAGCCTTGGAAGTCACGGACCCGAAAACTAGGAAAAAAATGTCAAACTGAAAAACTTCCATAATGAGCTAGTTGGAATAGGTGGGAGGCCACCGACATCCATCTGGATCAAATACTCCAACAAACAAGAAGATTGTAAAAAACCTTTCCTTTGGAGATGTACATAATTGTCTCCAAGGAAAAACCCATATGTACATGATTGTCTTAAAGGAAACGCGCATATATATATATATATATATATATGTCACTGTTATAAAGCAAAATCATTTATATGACTTAGAAAGTTAAAACAATTATTGAAATTGATCGTCAATAGGGTATATAAAGCATGAAAAGACTCGAAAAATTTAATACTAATCAGCTAAGTACCATAAAAAGTCAGAAACAAAGAAAACAAAGTAAACCCTTGGAGACTAACCCACTAAGGGGAGTCCCCAATATGGTCGCCAATTTTATTGTGGGGAAATCCCCCTATGGTTGTGGGTAGCCCATAACAGATCAATAACCGCTTAAATACCAACAATTTCCAAGGAAAACAAACAAGAAATTTTGTAACTACTTTGATCGAAATAACTAACTATTGGCAAAGAAGGAAATAAGACTTACTTGGTGTCTAACAGTTGATGTAGATCCCGAGGCTGGAAGCTTTCACACTCCTTCCCAATTTCTCTTTCCTAAACCTGCTAGGATTTCAAACACAAGAATACAAAGGAAGGTATTTATCTTATAACTAACTCTTATAAATTTGATCAAAAGCAAAAGTATTTGCAACAACTAATGTTCCAGATACATAGATATTCAAAAGAAACGAACATACATAAAGAACACCAAAATTTGAAGGAAAATGTATCTTTATTATTAAACAATAGATTTGAGGGGTAGTTGTTACCTACACCTGTTGTGGCACTGCTCCTTGAATAGACTCTAGGTCCCTCCACCAAAGTTATTGCATATGTTATGAGCCTTCGACTCCAGTGCACAGACAGACCCAAAGAGAATTCTGAGATATTACTTGGTCAAATAAGGAGATGCACGGAAAGGGATGGAAACAAGGGTTTCCAGGTTTGAGGACAAAAGCAGCAACGAGAATACTGGGGCTTTTAGACAAGGCAAGATTCAGGGAGCATGACTTTACTTCAAGGGTGATTTCTTTCTCCTCATGACTCATGCTCTATTTATATCATCTCCAAGCATTTGGAGATCGTTGTGTACAGGTAAAAGGAGTTAGGAAACTAACCAAACCTGTAAGTCAACGTGAAATTATGTGAATATATATATATATATATATATATATATATATATATATACACACACATTTAATGACATGTACACAACTTTCCTTTGAGCAACTCATGTAAACGTGTGTTGTATAACTATTAGAATGCATACAAGTCCCCAAATATTGGTTTTTAGATAATCTAGAGGAGGTGTAGAGAAATTATGTCTAGAAGTAGAATAGGGACAAGGCCAACAAATTCATCAATGCATAAGTGGTGGAAATTTATGCTATAACAATTCCCATTTAGCCTTGGATGGGGTGACACCTGGCCGGTGTCAGAGGACAGCTGGAATGGAGCGGCTAGGGGAGTTATTAACCCCAGCCTCCAACCCTTCTCTCATAACTATATAATGGATCGCACCCCGCGGGCAATAATGGTAATGCGCCTGGATAGCCTTACAAGGTTAATGTCCCCTTGCACAATCCAAACCAGGCATACCAGGCCTAGGGTGGTCTTCACCTCGGCTCCCATGGCTATCCTATCCATCAATTCGTGGTGTACTAAGCGGGCAATCGCCCTAGTGAAATTATTCTTTCCCCCTCTGCATTTTCTCCTACTCCTTGGCTCTTCTAAGCACTTTCTCACCTTTTCCCTCTGCAAATGCGTCTATTCCATTGCTCTCTCAGGTGAATTATCTCCTTACCCTTACATTACTCCGCTTTTGTCCCTCGGCCCTCACAGGATATTTCTTTGCATTTCCCTTGGATTTTTCACCTACGCTTCGACTCTTTCGAGCGCTTTCCAACCGCCTCTCCACCCTCAGCCCTCAGCCTCTGCATTCCTTCCACCATGCCAAGAGAAAAGGGGGAGTCAATGAGAGGTACATTGTACTACAGCACCCTCTCCAGGTGTGGCAGACTTTCCCCCTCCCAATTGGCTCTCATTGTAGCTCGCATCTCTGGCCCCGGGCATAATAGTCAGGGGTCGTCGAAGCCTCCTCCATCACCCCCTCATTTAATCCATGGAAATTGCCTAGTTAAAGAGGAAGCACCACTATTGAGCGAGCTCACTCCTTTGCCCACTAGTCTTATGGCCCCCTCGAAAATCAATCAATAAGACCCAGTGTATGGCGACAGCAGTTGCATGGTGGAGGAGGAAATACCCCCAAGATGGAAGGTGGAGGAGAACATGATGATCGCTAGTGAGGACAAGGAAGTGGAGCGGCATCAGCTCTGTGAAAATCGAATCTCGGAGGAGCACCTCCAACTTATCTTTGAAGTTCAAAAAAAACAAGATGATTAGTTGCACTCACAGTGCATCCTCAGTCAAAGACTGGACATTATGTTCGATGCATTAGCAGACGCTCCTGAGCGGACTCGATGCCCAACGTGTGGCCATAAGTACACCCTTGTCTACAACATCCATGGCCGCCTGAGCTCACCTGTGGAGTAAAGCCTCCAGGTTTTTGTTCTTTGTTTTCTCTCGTTGCAAGCTTATGTTTTTTTATTGCTTATGTTGCAGACTAGATGGTCACAGTGACTAATTCCATATTGTCCATACAATTTTGTTCATACAACTAGGCCATGCAGTTTTGTTCAAACACTTTTAGCTCATGTGTTGATGCGTCAAACTTTGAGTCTCTAATGGAAACCACCTGTTCTAGTTTCCCTTTTGTGGTATAGCAGGTGGCCAATACTCGGCATTGTATAGATAATAGTTGATATTAATACAAGGACCTTCTTTTTATTTACAAAAAAAAACAATTACCATTTAGTAAAATACTAAATTTCACTATGACTTAGAAAAGAGTAAAAATGTATTAAATGAGTCAAGATGTTCTTATTTAGTAATTTTGGCTAAAAGTGAAAATGAAATTAAAACATAACTAGAAATTGAGTTTATTTAGCATGTTGTAGTTAAAATAATTAAATTAATGGGAAAAATAATTTCATGAAATCTAAAATGAAATGAAGGGTGAAAGGGAAGAGTCCTAATTCAAGTTAAAAAGCAAACTATAAAAAGTAGTCTATTGAATTAAGTGGGCTTTCATTAAATAAAACTAAATACTAAATTATTTCCTTGGGATTTTGGGAGGATATCTAGGGGACACCTAGGAGTGATTTTAGGAGGACTCAAAAGTTAGGTGACCTAAAATAATTTAAATAAAATAATAATTAGTAATTTATTGTGCAAACTTGCATATATGTGACACATGGTGGGGTGAATAATCCAATTAAGTTAATTTCTAAATTATTAAATTTGCATGTGAGCATTAGGTGTCAAATTTCTTTTAAGCTATAAAATGAAAGGTTGAAGAGAAAGAAAGGAACATTATTTCTCCCTATTATTAGATGGTTGTCATAACAACAAGAGGACCCTGTGAGCATTATTATTTATGAGTTGGACTTTGGTGTAACCTTGGAGGTAGGACCCTCAACGTTTGTGAGTGTGTGCACCAATTCTTAGGCTAGAGGTTGGTTCTATACAGCCCGGTTGCGGCTCGAGGGGACTTAGGGATTAAGAGTACCCACTGCAAGGAGGTATCTGGTGAGTCTCCTCAATGATCATCAAGTTACGATGAATATCGACAAGGCTACAACAAAGTAGACATTATTACAGAAAATTGATGCAATTCAACGAGATTGTGACACACGACTTTGTCAAAAAATCATATGGTTATGGTACACATCAATAAATACAATGTTATTAATTATTATTATTATTTATGTATAGTTAAGATGATATATTGAATCATTCTTGATAAAATTTGAGTCATCAACATGTAAGATGGTTAGTACAAGCCTTTATTTTTCAGGTAGAAATATGCACGAACCATTTATATAAAAAAATTGGTGTCCATTCCATTGTATCAATGTTTTATAAATTTTAAATTGAATAACATAATTTAATTGAAGTTGTAAAACATTTGATTGTATCAATGATTTATAAATCATTTGATTGTATTAATGATTTATAAAACATTTGATTGTATCAATGATTTATTAAATTTGTATACTAGAAATTAAGAAGCTTAGTGTACAACTGTCATTTAAAATTATGTAGGAATGTGCGCGGATCGTTTATAATTAGGTTGTAAAAAAAAAAAATTGCTTAAAAGAAATTGTTGTCCATTTCATTATATCATCGTTATTTTAATTTCAATCTCTATATGCAAAAAGGGGTGATGCGACTATACTTTTAGAATTAACAAAATGGCCTAGCCATCTATTATCTATTAATTATTTTTCCAAAAAGAAAATTTGCTTTACAGCTTCAAAGACCAAAACAGGAAATCCTGTAGTGACTTTCCATAGCGAAGTTGTTCAAATACTTCAGTTTATAACAATCCTATATACTCTTTGCAGCCCTAATCCAAAAAAAGAGCAAGTGGAGCTAGCAACAGGAACTAGCATAGATGTGGCTTATCCACAGTTTTACGTATCCAAATCAAAAGGAGATAGACAAAAAGCCAAAATAGAGCTTTGCCAAAATAGAGCAATTAAGGAACCGAGCTAGAAAAGAAAGATGTTTTTTCTAGGACCCTCCAATCAATTTAACCAATTGTAATATGTGATTATGCCCTCAGGTTCATGTGATGATTGCTTTGATAAAGTGTCTGCCTCCTTGTTGTGATCCATGTATATATGCTAGAAGTTGATCTCATGAAAGTCTTTTATTAAGTCCAGAATTTTGATTTTCCAACCCTCGATTGCACAAGCCTGTAGTCTGCCTTTTTTTCTTAGCCACTCAATGACCACTTTTGAATCCCCTAGAACCTGGAGTTTTTGTATTGATAGGTGTGTAGCCAATGTCAAAGTTGGCCAAACACCCATAAGTTTTTCTTTTGTGTTTGTTCCCTCACCACAGTTCATAACCCATCTATAAATAGTTGACTCTGGTGTTTTTATAACTCCACCCGCTCCACATTGTTTGCCATCAGCTTGTGTTGCACCATCGAAACATGCAAGAGTGTTTCCGGTGCGTTGAGAGATCAAACATGCTCGAGCTTGTATATGTTTTTGGGTAACATGCTTTCTTCTAAGGGAGCCAAGAGATTTGGTAATCACAGAGAGGGTATAAAGAGCAATATTCTCGAAAGTTGCAGCTTTCATCTCCAGCCATGTGTACCAACAGATAGGGCTGGAAGATAAGAAATGTCAGATTTTTCCTTTGACCGGGAATTAAAACAATCTGACAACGAAGTTCCTGTCCATACACTTTTGAATTTCAGGATTGTATTTAATCTTGCCCAGATAGATTTTGTGAAATTTCAACTTATGAAGAGATGGCTAATATTTTCAATTTCGCTCTTGCATAATTGATACCAGCTTGGCCCTTCCTAGCCTTTTTGTTGTAGTACATCCCAAGATAATATTCTTCCTTCTTCTTCCAACCAGATGAACAATTTTACTTTTATTTGGATTTCCCATTTCCAGAGTTTTAGTCTCCAGCCATCAATTCTCGAGCACCTCTAAGTGGAGAGAAGAGTCAAGTAGACGTTTTTTACTGTGAGGTATTATGAATGGTCGCCCCATGTCCACATTAAAGAATCATCATGATATTGTATGGAAGCACATGAACTAATGAGAGCCAAACGAAAAATTTCCCATTCTGCAGCCAACGTGCCCATCAGTCCCAGGTCTCGATCGATGTACCAGCTGGTCAAATGGTCACTTTGTTCGATGAGCTTTCTAGCCTGGGAAACTACAGAAATATCTTTATGTCTTAAATATGATACCGGCTCTAGAGAAAGAAAGGCTATGTCACCCATTCCCAAGATCTTGTCTCTTCCAAGAGAAACAAGATGTCCCGAATTGGGAATCCAACTAAGCCATTGAGTGATCAGGTGTATCGATTTTAGGAGGCTGCTCTATATTTTAGATACTGCTGACAAATTGAAGGATGGCGATCTGAGCCAATTTGTAATAGTGGTGAAAGGTAGATATTTGTCTTTTATTACATCATGCCAAATTCCATCTCTCTTTAATACCCTCCAGAGTGTGTTTGTAGCCAGTGATTTACTAAAGTGGAAAATATTGCGGAAACCCCATCCTTCAAATTTCTTTGGTTTTTCCAGTATGTCCCATCTGCAAAGATGTTAGTGGAAAGAATCATTGTTCCCTCTCCAAAGGAAATTATACATTAATATCCTGATCTTATTTAATATTGAGAAGGGGATGGTTGCCAACAACATCCAATATACCCGACAGACTTTCTAGAGTAGATTTCACTAAAATAAATCGCCCTCCCAATGATAACCATATATTGCACTAGAGGTCAATTTTTTTTCCATCTTTGACAGCAACCAATTCCAATCTACACTTTTTGCAACCTTATTGTCAAATAATAACTCAAATATCTAAAACCAGTAGATAGTTCTGTAAGTTTATATGGGAGAACTGTCTTGTATGGAGCTAAGTCCACATCTGATAACCCTTCATAAAGAACATTTGATTTTTGTTCATTTACCTTTAAGCCAGATGCTTTGCAGAAAAGTTTAATGATTCTATCAATTTCTACCCATTCACTTATAGTATCATTTGTCATGATTAATATGTCATCCACAAAGAAAATGTGGAGGATCCTTATCATTCTAGATACCTTTATGCCCACTAGCTTCCCTGTCTCTTTTCTTTATTTTAGTATTAATCTAAGACCCTCCAATACCAATATGAACAGCAAAGGGGATAAAGGGCATCCCTGTCGTAATCCATGGTCGCTTCTGAAGAATTTCGTAGCTTCACCATTTATTAATATTGGAAATGTTGATGTAGATACACAACTCATAATCCAATTGGTGAATTGTATCCCAAAGCCCACTTGAATTAAGATCATCCTTAACAAATCCTAGTCAATACAATACTATGCTTTTTGAAGATCCAACTTCAGAATAAGTGATTTTATTCTCTTTTTTTTAATGTTGTGGAGGCATTCATGTGCAGTACCAATGTTGTCTTGTATCTCTCTGCCTTTCAGAAAAGCCAATTTGTTCTGTTGAGAGTGATTTGGAAAGGATCAGTTTAATATGATTTTCTATGATTTTTGTAATTAATTTGTAACAAAGGTTGCATACTGAGATAGGTCTGTAATCTCCAAAAGTAGTAGGCTTATTTGTTTTAGGGATAAGGGCAACAAATGTGGAATTAAGTCCCCCTGCAATCAGTCCTTTCTTCCTCGATTCCTCGACCATCTCTAAGAGGTCGACTCCCACTAGATCAAAGAAATGTGTGAAAAACTCGATTGTCCATCCATCAGGCCCTGAACTCTTATCTTTCTTAAACAGAGATAATACCTCTCTCGACTCACCTATGCTGACTGAGCAATGTAGGGTGATTGCTTCATCATCATTTACCAGTCGAGAGAAGAGTCCCGCTATTCTGACTTGTTCTGTTATTATCTGTAGATCATGTGTCTTGAAGAAGTTACTAAAATAATTCACTGCCTCTTCTTTTATTACCTCCTGACTAGTGTGACAAATCCCACTGGTATCTAAAATATCCCATATATGCTTGTGATTTCTCCTGTAACAGGCAAATTGGTGAAAAAAATGTAGTATTCGGGTCGTCACTTTATATCCAAATCCCCCTGCTACGTTGCCTCCACAATATTTCTTTTTCTTTTAATTTATCATTTCATTCTTGTTAAAGGATACTAAGGTTTCTTTCTATATCCTGGGAAAAAGTGCCTTCTTCCTGAAGCATAAGATTTTCTTTTATCTATGATTCCAACTTCTCCAGCATCAATATGTTCCTGTCATTTCTATCCCTTATCCATTGCTTTGTTTGTTTCTTAAGGTCTTTTAGCTTCCAGAATAATCTACGTTGGTTGTCTCCTTCGGATAGGTATTTTTTATCAGTCCAAACCTTATGTACAAGGACGTTGAAATCATTTTCGAGTAGCCATTGTGAATTAAGTTTTAAAGGATATGGTTTGTAGACAGGTTCGATCTCTAACTGTAGTAGTACCGGAGCATGATCTTAAACAAATGGTTATTCCACCCAGGATCGGTAGAAACATACACCAGATAATAGCTCTTCAGAAACATAAAATCTATCCAATCGTTTAGCAATCAAGCTAGTCCCAGTTCGCCCATTCCTCCAGGTTGGGACTATTATATCCAGTTGGATATCAATAAAATGCTTGGATTGAAATAGTGTTTTGAAATACACTGCCAATGGTCCCTCTTGTGCAGATCCTCCTCGTACTTCACCAGTAGAGACCGTAAAACTCAAATCTCCAACAATTATCATATTTTTGTGTGAAAGAAGACCATTGTCAGCCACAGAGTTCCAAAAATTCTTCCTCTCCACACATGGGTCGTAGATGTTAAGTAGTGTGAGCTCCCTTTTGCTATCAATGGACATCCCTGAGAGACTTTCAGCTTGTGTTGATGGACTGGTGACCTTCGTCGGGAAGTGAAAGGCCCTATAACCATTTATATCTTCATCGGGGGAAGAGTTATATAAATCTATGTGAATCTATGTGTCCTTCGAGTCATATTCTGCAACCCATCCTTTACAATCCTTTCAGAGGTGTCATGTGCTATGACAGATGCTACACCTGAATGGTATGCCGAGGTAATCAAGCCTCTGTAAATTCTTACGGCCTCTCCAATCAATCTCTAAAACCTCTGGAAGTCCATTGTGGATGTCCATTTCAACCAATATACTCGCAAATTTTCTAACAGGGGCCATAAGGTTCTATCTATCCACAGAGATGAAATTACCAAGTGTATTCCCAATCGCCATGAGTGCACCCTCATTCCAGAGGTGGATGGGTAAGCCCGATAATAGCACCCATAGATGGCGTATATGGAAATACTTTGTGGCCAAGTCAAAAGCTACTCTCCACCGTTTCAGCATGAGGTTGTTGCCTCCCATTACCCATCGGCTTTCCAAAAGGGTAGACAGGTCTTCGGAAGTTTTGCAAATGAAGCCTAACCATCCCTTGGTTAGGTATAATATCTTCGGAGCGTAACCTATCAGAGGCACCCAGTGTTGTTCTACCTAAGACTGTAAAGAGACCTTGCAAAGATACATGTAAGAAACCATGCCAACTAACCCACATAACGCCATCCTAACCACCTCTTCGAGCCCCACATCCGACCCCAATAGCATCTTCCAGAATACTTTGTTGGACTTCCACTGCTTTCGTCTGCACCCTAAAGGACCCAAAGGCTTATACACCCTTTTCTATGTGTCTGGAGGAGAAGTCTCCCTTAGAACCTCAGACGCGTTGCTAACATTTGAAACCTTCTCAGTAGGGCGAGAATAATTTGAAAGTCTAGGGAGAAAACCGGAGTTAGTGGGTGGGTGGCCAAAATTAATGCTATGTGGAGTAGATAAGTAAGTTGTCAAGTCACCAGAGGGAGAATGTAAGGTATTTGTACCATCCCCCAAGGAGTTGGCAGTGGCATAGAGGCCAGCTCTCTGCCAAATGACCTCATATGTTGCATTCATTAGTGCATCGACGTATTTGGTTATGTCATCCTGACTAGACATGTCTATAGAAACAAGCCACTTGGGCTCCACCGAGAGTTTCTATGCCAGAGGAGTCAGATAATTCTCATTAACCGAGAATGTTAGTGGAGAGTAGTTGTCTAGGTTCCAGGGTCCATAAATAGTATCATTAATGTCGCTACACATGAGAAAGAGAAGGAAAATTTGTGAAGGTAAATGTGGCTACCTTACTTAAGCTCTACTCAACCGTAAGTTGGGGGAAAAAACTTTGAAACTAGAAAAAAAACCAGTAAAAACAAACCTAAAAATTCCTCTGACAAATAAATCGTTAAGGAAGGGAGAGGGATAAAAAAGTCGAATCCTAGTCATAGCATCGGCTCTCTGCGCAAATCTGCCATGCCTGGAAATTTTTTGTTAATTAAATAGAATCAATTGTAAAAGTAAGTATTCTTAACATTGAGTTATTGCATAAAATTTTAGCAAGTCCAATATTATATTCATGAATTTTTCTTTTACATGAGGTTATTCACAAAATAGTATTGAGTGAGCTAGACCTAGTAAGGTAATTATATTGCCATAGAAACGTATTGGAAATTAGATTTAGAAACATATTGGAAGTTGGGTTATTTTCTTATTTGGTTCATTTTAAAAATATTTATATTTATATATATTATATGAATATTAAATTATATATTTTATTTATTAAATTTTAATTATTGTATATATTTATTTAATGAAGGTAAAAGAATAAGTGGAAATAGAAACGTATTGGAATTTGGTTTTTTATTTGGTCCAATTTTTAAAAATATATTGATATAAAATATTTGAATATTAAATTATATATTTTATTTATTTGAATACTAAAAAATATTTAATATTTAAAAAATATATTTTTATTTGGTCCAATTTTAAAAAATATATTGATATAAAATATTTGAATATTAAATAATATATTTTATTTATTTGAATACTAAAAAAATATTTAATATTAAATTATATCTTTTATTTATTCTAATATATTAAATTATATCTTTATTTTATTTGTTTGAATATTAAACTTTAATTATTTTTTAATATTAAATTATATCTTTTATTTATTCTAATATATTAAATTATATCTTTATTTTATTTGTTTGAATATGAAACTTTAATTATTGTATATATTTATTTAATAGAGGCTAAAGATTGTATAAAGAATATATGGATTGGAATTTAGATTATTCTCTTATTTGATGACATTCATATATATATAATTTGAATATTAAATTTATATTTTTAATTTATTTGATTATTAAATTTAAAACTTTGTAAATTTGTGTAATAGAGGTTAAGGATTATATAAAGAATGACTCGGAATTTAGATATACATAGAATATATTGGAATGGAATTTGGATTATTCTCTTACTTTATTTATGTATTTATATATATAATATTATATTATATTAGAATATATTGAAATGGAATTTGGATTATTTTTTTATTTTATATATAATATAATATAATATGAAAGTTATATAATATAATATAATATGTGTTTCTTCTTAAAAGGTCATATGTTCAAATCTAGAGGGAGATAGGGTATGTATATCTTCGTAGACTTTACTAATCAAATCGTTGGGCGGAGGGGATCCCTTGTCCCACAAACAAGGAGGTTTTATACACCATTTTGGTGTGGTGGCTTGGTCGTGACCTTAAAAATAGATTATTATTATTATTATTATAAGGAAATTGTTTAAATGTATACATTTATACATTCATTAAATGCTACATTATAAGGTGTATATTATTAATATCTCTATGGGACTATAGCAATGAGTTTGCTTTTGATGTGACATTAATTTGCCTTTTACCATAAATTTGTGTATACAATGTAATGTTTAACATAGGAAAACAAATATATATTTTTGGATATAATAAAAATATTTGTGTTTCTCATTTCTAATTGGTTGATAGAATTAAAGTGTTATTGCTTCCTTCACTTATTTCAATATATAGAATTAATTACATAATCAATGAATTTCACTAATCACCACATCTAAATATAAAAAGTTGTACTATGTATTTATTATTATGCATTATTGTATTTATTATCTAATATATTATTTATTATTATATTTATTATATTTAAATTATATTTATGAATATTATAGTTCCATTTAACGTACGGTTCATTATACATTTTGAATAACAAACAACTCTCAATTATTATCATTTGACAAAAAATATGCATTACTTTGCATTTAGTGATATTAAGTTTCATTGTTCAACATGTATTTCTCATCTAACTCAGCAGGGACTATGTTGCCATGCAACCCTTGTTAAATTATATGTTATCATTTTGTTTACATTGTTAATGGGCCTAATGGTTAAGAACATGTGTTTTCTCTTAAGAGGTCACAAGTTCAAATTCAGAGGGGGTAGGGTATGTATACCTCTGTAGACTTTTCCAGTCAAATCGTTGGGTAGAGGGGAATCCCTTGTCCCACAAACAAGAGGATCTCATACACCAATTTGGTGTGGCTTGACCGTGAACTTAAAAACAGATTATTATTATTATAGAATATGGAAATTATGTACACATTTTAATCTCATATTGTATATATTGTATAGAATGTACTTATTAGATAAATTGATAAGTGATCATCTAATTGATTTAATATGATAGTAATGTTATGATATTTTAATCTCATATTGTATATATATAGTGTATTTACTAGATAAATTGATAAGAGATCATCTAATTGATTTAGTATGATAGTAATGTTATGGTATTAAATGTAATGACATAAAGTTATACATATATGGTTTTGTTTTTAATATTTGTTCATGTTAATTTTATTAAATTGCCTTAAATTGATTATAAGGAGTTTTAGAATAACACTTAAAGTCTTCTCATTTAAAATTTAGATCATTGTAATTCAACTTTTAAATTTTTAT
Organism: Picea mariana; assembly: GCA_032191745.1. Taxonomy (NCBI): domain Eukaryota; kingdom Viridiplantae; phylum Streptophyta; class Pinopsida; order Pinales; family Pinaceae; genus Picea; species Picea mariana. Next base: position 1,076,390 of record JASDQU010099893.1, on the reverse strand, counting down.
TTTTATTATGTTGATTATAATAAATTAGAATGTAAATTGAGTTTAAAAAATGATGTATCCTAGGATTAACTTAAACAAAAGTTATAGATAAACCAAAGAGAACCTAAAATTTTGATAGGGGAAACTAACTTATGGCATATGACACAAAGAAGGAGAAGGAAATTGAAAAATTGATTAATTCAAAAGGAAAACCTATGTTCGATTATTTTGAATTTTTCAATACCTATTTTGAATTGTTCAATACTTATGTTGAAAAAATGTGCATTGAGATGAAAAGGAAATATGCATTTCATGAGCTTTCATATTGGGGGGATTTTAAGATTATCCACTTACTAGTCTCATGCATATATTAAAAAATGTTTCATTTTCTTTATGGAGGTACATGTTATGAAAAAAAGTGACACATTGGTTGTTAGGAGATATATTATTTCTTCAAATACTAAAAAGAAACATTGGCCAAGAAAAAATAGGTAGAGAAGAGGTCGATCCCTCTCGATCTTTTAAAGAAGATGATGTCTCATGAAATTTGAAGAAAAATGATCTTTCTCTGGCAAAGGATGTTATATTAGGTGTGAAGGTGCCCTCTTTATACAAGTCAAATCTATGATTCTATGATTCTACTTCACTATAGAAGAACAATTGTCAAGGTTGAAATCACATGATCATATGAACCTTCTAAGGATATGTATGTTTATTACATGCTTATATTTCTACAGTGTAGTTTATAATATTTTATGCACTCATAATTTTATGCCAAGTAATTTTGTATGTGTTTATTTTATAGTATCATTATCCTTTACTCATGCATGGTTCTGTGAACCATGAATTCCCTAGAACTTACACTGTTCCATATCTAATTATCTAAATTTCTATGTTGGATTACATCAAAGAATATTCACATGGATAGCATTCCATAGTAGAATTGATAGATAGATGATATTATATGTATGTTTGAGAAGGAACTACCCACAAGTTTCATGGAATTGAAGATCCATCTTCTCATTTACCTAGTTGATGAGGTTGAATCAGCCGAGGTAGCCTCATGTCATTGGATGTTCTTCTTAGAGAGGTACATGAAAAGGTAGAAAGGGTTTTTTTGAAAAAGAGAAAGAGCATGTTGGCACAGGGGCAGACTCAGGATTCGACGCTTCAATAGCACACCAACAAAACCCTAACTATCGGCCCTTTGGGCAACACCTGCGAAGCAGATGAAGTCTCACCCGAGGTAGAGGCAGGGGGGGTTGCAGGACTCGGGCGTCTACAACCAAGTTGGGACACATATCTGTGATTACAACACTTAATAAAGCGCTTAGCCAATAACATGCATTAGTTCTTAAACCTTATTCACATCGCAGGTTAACCCTTATTACAGATCAGTGCAGTAATAATCAAGATTAATCACATTCAATCATTTAGCACATAGCATTAACTCGGATCTAGCATTCATCATACATAAGAACTAAGCATTCATAGATCTATCTATCATATATCAATATTAGTGCACTAAGCAGATAAATACATAAACAGCATAAATATTATTGCACAAAGCACAACAACACAGGATATACGTGGTTCACCCCAATGTAGGGCTATGTCCACCAACTCTTCTTCTTCTTTATTAGTCTTCAAGCTTTCTACATTCTTCTTCTCCTGTGCACAAAGCCACAGAGCCAACTCCGCAAAGGACAAGAGATCTGTGCGCACCTCGCCAAATCCTCCTTCCCTGAATTAGGTCAAGGCACAAATCCTTATACAATTTGTCTGCACAAAGCCTCTTACAATTACTTGCACTTAGCTCTGCAAGTCTCAACACACATTATGCACAAAAGCCAACAATTGTTCTTTGCACTTTTCAATCTCTACATATTCTTGCACGAAGCCAACAAATAGACTTCGCTCTAAGTCTTATCTACCTATTTATACATTACAAAAATTCCTATACATGGGTAAACCCATGGGTCTACATCCCATACCTGTTACATAAACCCTAAAAGCCCAAAAGTACCGCAAAATGAGTGAGATCCCGCGATCTCAACTCCGCCTGGGCGCTCCATCTTCGACCAGCCTGTCGAAGTCCCAAAAATGGTCAAACATGACCAATGTTCTCTCAAAACTTGGTCGAGGGCCAACAGAGCATTATTATATTATGATAATGAGTACTTCAAGCCAATCGATGATGGACTAAGTGAAGTTGTTTGGGACGGATGAGGACAAAAGGGAAAGGGACCTAAATGAAGGAAAAAAGGTGCATGATAAAGAGTAAGTTACTTATCTTTTTTCAAATTTCTACAAATCAAATATTTACACTGACCTTGATAATATATATTTGATCTCATGAGGACCAATTAGCCAAGGTGGTCTCATGTCATTGGATGTTCTTCTTAGAGAAGTACATGAAAAAGTTGAAGGGGTTTATTTGACAAAGGGATAGAGCATTTTTATATTGTGCTAGTGATTACTTCAAGCCAATCGATGACACAATAGGTGAATTTTTTCAGGACATATGAGGAAAAAATGGAAAGGGACCTAAATGAATGGAAAAAGGTGCATGATAAAGAGAAAGTCACTTATCGTTTTTCAAATTTCTACAAAGTAACTATTTACATTGACCTTGATAATATATATTTGTTCTCAACCAAGTGACGTTGATTTTTAAGGACTATGTCGATCTTGCACTCTGTGGTTGCAGTTATGGCTAGGGTTTATCCCTAGCCTCCTTCTCTTCTGTAGCTTGACCTCCTAGCCATTGTTGTTCCTCTTCCATCATGGAGGCGTCAGCCTCCAGTACTTGCAATGGTGTTGTCTCCAATCCTTGTAATGGTGTGGCCTTTCCATGTGTGCCTCCCTCTTTCAGTCCTGTGAGAAGCTCCTCTGTTTCATTCAATGAGGCAGTTAAATCTCATACCTATGCTCATTCTCCACCCTCTACTCCTTTTTCGGTTCAAGAAGCCCCAATGATTTTTATTCTCATTGGTCGGGAAGTTGAATATGAGGAAGCTTATTTATGGGCAAATGACTTAATTTTTCAGTTCAATGTTATTTGGTCATGGTTGGTGGATCTCGATGGTTGGATCTCATCCCTTTGGAATCCTTTGATTAAATAAGATTTGTTCATTCACCCCTATATTAAGGGTTTCTTCATCGTCGAGTTCGATCTTGCAGAATATAGGGATCTGATTCTTGATTCTTGCCCCTAGTTTTGGGGAAACTCAAATTTTTGTATGATGACATGGACTCCTTGTTTCAATCCTCCTATTGATGTTCTCTCTTCTGCTCCGGTCTAGGTCAGACTTATGAATTTTCCCTTGCATTTTAGGGGTGAATATTCTCTTAAAGTCATTGGATCAGTATTAGGGAAGTATTATTTTTCAAGTAAAGAAACTGAAATTCGCATCATAACCTCATATGCCAGAATTTGTGTGGAAATGGACTATAGTAAAGGGTTTCCAGTAGAAATGATTTTGACCTACAAAAACTACTCATGGACCGAAAATATGGACTATGAAAGAATTTTCCTGCGATGTAGGGAATGTTTTGAAATAGGGAATATAGCAGCTCAATATACTAAGGGAAACAAGAAGGTTATGAAGCACCAGCATAAATCAACCTGGTGGGATGTCTCCAATGAAGATCACCAACTAATTATAAAAACCAGTCGGAAATCTTCTCCAGACCCAGATTCTTCCAGTCATGACTCTTCCGCATCTGAAGGTCTGATGCCCCATTTTAAAGGTGTGTCTGCCCAAGAGACTCCTTCAAATCAATCAGATCTATCCCCCCAACCAAAGAATAAAGTTTTAGATTCTCTTGATCCGGGAATAGAAAGAAAGGTTCTCCCCCACTCTCATCTTCTAGCAAGTTGAGTTGATGAAGCCGATAAATATGAAGCAACAAAGAAAACAAGTCCTCTAGATCAAGATAATTTGGGGATATCTAGATTAGCAATGACATCACCATCTGTCAAAGAAGCTTGGACGATAGTTGGGAAGAATAAAAATTCTCCATCAGTACCGCAACCAATGGTAACAAGAGGTGATCCTGAAATCGAACATAATCATGTATTGATTTTGTATACTATTAGACCATCAATTTGTCCAAATTTGTTCATGTAAGGACTTATGGAATGTAGTTTTTTTGGATATATGGCCCCTAGTATTAGGATTGGATCTCTCTGCTATTTACTTTCTGACGAGGCCGTTGATATGTTTATAAATATAATATTAACCCTTTATATTATATATATATATATATATATATATATATATATATATATATATATATATATATATATATATATATATATAGAGAGAGAGAGAGAGAGAGAGAGAGAGAGAGAATGATTTTCCTTTGATCCTATGTTGGGGGTGTGGCCATCAAGGAATGTTATCCTCTTCGAAGACAAACAAGTACCTCATATACAATGCGAAAGCCAGCGACTCAATATATTATAGCACTTTCCACAAGATAAGCAATCGACAATGGGTAGACATGTAGTGGTAAAAAATATAAATCATGATATTCCTTGTGTTATTTCGATGGAGAAGCTATGGGAGACCCACCTATTTATGGAGTAGGAGGAATTTTACACTTAATTTTGACCATAACTTCAAGTTCAGAGAAGGATTAGGTCCTAGAAAAAACAACTATGTTGAATTGAGTGCTCTTAGACTTCTCCTTTTGTCGACATCTGAGAAAGGCAATGTTAGTCTTCAGATTTTCAAAGACTCGCGTGTAGTTATCAAATGGATAAATGGTGAGATATGCTACACAAATATTACTCTATTACCTCTCTTGGAAGAGAAAAGGAGGTTGGAAGCACATCTGGGCCATGTTTCCTTCACTCACATTTTTAGATAAAGAAATGTCAAAGTTGATGTTATGTCAAAAGAAGGGATTAACATGCCTTTTGGTTCTTGGTTCATATCTAAAAATTTTGTAGATCACTCTTCTGATTTTTTTACCCCCCCTTCCGAGAGATTCCCATATAATCTAGCTATTTGAATGTACCTACAAAATGTTATTATTGCAAGCTTTGGTTTTTTGAAGGATATATCTTCATGCATATCTGTCCCCGTCTTACTTTGTGGAATTCAAAGGATAGTGATATTAAGTGGTTGTTGCTTTTTTTGTTATACCAGCCCAAATAGGGAAAGGAGATGGAAGTGTGACTGGATATCTGGTAAAGAATTTTTGGCTTATGCAAATCACTAACAACTTTACAACTTCCTTTTTTGTTGGAAGATTGTAGACATCCCCATGAAGCATCTGAAAAATGTAAATTGTTTATATAAATAAATAAAGCTATGATTTTTTTCTATGGAAAAAAAAATTACCCACTTGGTGAAGACGAAAAACTAAACATGGGTATCAGGTGCAGTAATTCTGTAACAATCTCTCTAAGTATATTATTCAATTTATAATGCACATTTGAATTATAACATGTATTATTTTTGTATTAATGCGTAGTTTATTAGACAATGATAGTATCCTTTGTTCATATTTTTATAGGTGCATTTATTCCCATCTATGTGCACATATGGACATCATTTTTTCACTAAGGATATTGATGATGAACGTGTCACACTTGACTATGGTGTGGAGGTTGAGTTCGACCAATCTAGTCATGTTATCCATTGTGATTAGAACCTAATAGAGGGAAGTCATATTATGTCAAAAAGATACAAGAAATCATGCAAGTGGGCTTCTCATATTTCGAGTGTGTTACTTTTAGGTGCAAGTAGTGGGATACCATCTATTCAAGTAATCTAAAGGAAGATTGTGAGAGTGACTAATATGTATCAACTCTAAAAATATGTGGGATGAAAAAAAAGAGCCTTATGTTTTCATAAAACACTACAACCATGTGTTTTTCTATCCATTTGTGTTGGATAGGGATTGATGGTTCGTACTAAAGACCTAATCTGAGATCAAAACATATTTTTTAGAACAAACAATGTTAGCATGCCAAGCAAGGAATATAATCAAGGTCGTGGCAATGAAGAGCGATATGTATATGTTTTATTTTAACATTTATATTGTGGATGCATCATTTTATTATGGCTATCTATAATTAGTCAACTATGTTTTTTCTCCATTTTATGATGTTCAATCTGAAAATCATTTGCAAACATCATTTTGAAAATAAATTAAATTGTTTTGGAACTTCAAGCACTTTAATGAATTATGAATCATTTTTAATTGTAAGATCTACATGTTGTTTCTTTTAATAAGATTAATATTAACAAATATTACCATCAAGGTGAGTTTAGCCAAAGGTCTTTTTTTATCTCTTTTTATATTTATTATAGTAATTTATTTTATTTTCATGATTTAAAATAATATTTAAAATAATTTATTTCTAAAATTATTCAAATGTGATTTATAATTATTTGATAATATATATGCAAGATGTTATCACTACTTGTAAGATTAATATTAACAACCATTAATGTCAAGGTTAGAATAGTTGAAGGTCTTTTTTTTTTAATCTCATTTTATATTTAATATAAAAAATTATAATTATTTTCATGATTTAATAGAATATTTAATCAAACAAATTGATGTGGAAAATTAATCAAATCTGATTTTGCATGGTCAATATGCATGATGTTATCACTATATAAAATTAGAGAAATAATTATATTGTTAGATTTCAATATTATAATTTTAAAATTCCAAAATTAATGAAAAGTTTAGTAAAAAAAAATTAAATCATTTAATAAAAAAAATCAATATAAAGTATTAATCAAATTGGGAAATCATTGATTCAATCATTTAATCAAGTTTGCAAGCATGTTTAATCAACATATTGTATCATCCTACACAACAAATAATTCACTTTGAAAAATGGTTAAATATTATATAATGACATTAAATGATTAAATTTTTTACTATCAGAGTCCAATTTAAATGATTTCATATAACTAGAGTTAAACATTATATGGCATTTCAAATTTAAGTGAGTGATACATCTGAAATTTAACTGAAAAATAAAGAATCATTAATGATGTTAATCATTAACTTACATAATACATTTTTAAATCAAACAACATTAACATCAACATGACATGAAAAGGAATAATATATATATGATAATATCACAATCAATGTATATGTCAAATATTCATCTCAAATCAAATACAAATGTCAAAGATACATCACAAAAGTCAATATACAAGTCAACTAATGCTAGCTAGGTACGCCACTAAAGCCAGAAGCATCAATACCTTTGTCACTAGAGCTAGAGGCTTTGGTACCTTTAACAGATAATAATGTAGAATGTATCATCTAATATATATCTCCACTAGGAACTGTTGAACATTGGGTTCAGTGCTTCCTGCAAGTTTCGCGACATGGGTTAACCCCCTTTCATGGATCCTAACTCCGATGATTGTGGTGGAGACTAATGCCTACAGATTTTGGTCTAACGACAATCGTAGTCCAACAAATGGATTTAGAGCAACAGGTCTCGAGTTTGAAACTCGCTCGGCACGCGCTGGGGGGGAGATTGTTGGAGATTGGGTTCAACACTTCCTGGGAGTTTCTCGACATGGGTTAACACCCTCTCATGGATCCTAACTCCGATGATTGTGGTGGAGACTAATTCCTGTGGGCTTTGGTCTAATGGCAATCATAGTCCGACATGAACAATATCACCTAATGTGACCATAGCATTTACAAAATTAATAGTAAGTGTAGTGGGTGTAGCAACTGGTGGTCAGTCTGCTAAAGGAGGAGATGGTGATTGCTCTATAGGAGGAGGATATGGTGGAGTTGGAGGAGAAGGAGGTGGTGGTAGAGTACCATCCTTAGAAGATGAATTTGATGAAGAAGATTGACCATCCCTCAACCTCTTGAGTAAGTTGAGAGCACCGACAACATTACACGTCAATAACATCTTGGAGAAGTCTCACCAATATCACTGAAAGATCAAGGTCTTGCACAATATCTCGAGCTCATATAGGCACTACTCCATGGAGAGTCATTAGTGCACATATCTATTTCATCAACTGTTGGCAGAATCTATGATCTATCATAGACGACATATCGGGTCTCTACACCTAAGGAAGCTCAACAACCTCAACCATCTCCTCATCATGCTAAGGAGGCACCTCCCCAACATACCTACCAACATCTACAAAATAATAAACAACAATAATTAAACAATTTAAGTAAAATCTTGCAATCAGTTACATGTGTATTAAATGAGATAAAAAAAAATATGCAACTAGATTAATCAAAATATAATGTTGATATTCCCTCTCAATTCTAATGGTTCATCCTAACTAAATAGGACGTTATCACACCATTTCCAATCCATGCCTACGTATGGGTATTGCACAAGATTGAGGAAGTGATCATCCTTACTAGCTAATAGATCCAATACCTCTAAATTAACTAACTTACATAGCCACCCTAATTGGCCCCTCCTGGGAAACATCTACCCCTAGATGTGTATATGCACATCAATCATTGGCCTAGGAGAGAGGTGGTTGAATTTCATTCAAGTCACCAAAAACCTCTCAAAAAATAAATTATATAATTCTAAACAAAAGGCGTAGGCAATTCTCCCATCAAACATAGCATGACAATTATCCAAAGGAAAACAAAAATATCATAAAAAATGGAAAACCACCTTATCAGTCGGGGCCCTTGTAATAAACTATATGCACAGTACATCAGAGAGAAACTAATGCATTTCCCATTAGAGGTATAGTTTGCCAATGTCATGACCATTAGGGATAAGCATGGTGTTTCCTCTGCATAGAATGAATGCAAATGCAATTGACCCTAGAAACATAGAAGTGACTAGGGTAAATGGTGGCCACACTAGCATTTATCTACACATATGCCATCTAACCCCCTCCTACAACTCAAGGCAGCAAATAAGAGAAATGGAAAAAATCATCTCCTCTCCTAGAAAGCTTGGAGATAAAATAAATATCCTTCTTTATGGGCTAATAACGTAGATCAGGACCAACCCTGAATGTATTCCTAGCATGATCCTATCAACAAATCATTTGTATCAATAAGCATGTGTTTTCCTTGAGGGATTTATCCCCTGCATAAAACTTGAGGAGGCCAACGCTCCTCATAAGAAGACAAGTTTACACTATAACAGGATGAGGGTACATATCCATGTCCTTCTCTCATGCCTCCCACTCATGTATGAAATTATACATGTCAACTCACAACTATTGTTGTTCTCATCGTCGTTGTCTCTAATTCACAAACAAATTCCATAAAGCATGCACACAAACACATATATAACATAAACAATCTATACTAAATTACCATTTGTAATATTCAATAATATTGAAATTACTTTTTTTTGAAAAAAAACTATATAGAAATCCCTGGTGGGCCTTATTTATATATACTTATCATCAATTGTGTAGTTATATCGTCAGCACACCATTATCAGTGCTCTTAAATAAATATTAATGCATTGGTAAAGTCGATAATGGTTTTAGTGTTATTGGTAAGCATTGCACCATATGTTTAGGGGCACCAATAAGTCTTTGGTACATCATGTATGTGCTAAAGTGCCACCAATAGTACATTCATACATTTTGAAGTGCAGGTCTACAAGACCAAAATGTGTGTGTGTATGTGTCTGTGTGTAATTTAATTATTGGTGCACATATTATATAAGCAAGCTCCAGTTACGATGCCTCCTTACATTTTCAAGCACACTGATAAGCATGGAAAAATGCATTTATTGAATTTAACTTTATAGTGCACTTTGTATGTATGGAAGTACCGAAAATGGTTCCTTCATAAATTTCCTAAGTACCGACAAGCAGAGGAGATTTATATTAACAAAAGTGCACTCAACAATGTGTTTACAATATATAGGAGCATTGTTAATGGTGCCTCGTAACATTATATCAAACACCAAAAAAGTGTGGAAATTTTTATTTTATTTTTTGACTCCAATGATGCACTCTATTTGACCGAACATACCATGCACACTATATCTTGTTAATAAAAGGATGCATTACACACGTCAGTGCAAGCCAAATGGCAGGAACACATCACGTGGATTTTTTTTTAAATGAGAAAATAGGAAAATTAAAGCATGATTTTAAACTTTAATCCGCTAAAAATGTAAATTAGGGATAATAATCGATTTATGTAGATTATTCTCTACCAAGGAGGCATGGTTGTCTCATTGAGAAAAAATAAAAATTTGGTACCATTTTGTAAAATTCTAAAATGAATCAAATCCACCACAAAAGTGAAGGAATCAAGAAATCTGACAATACAGTAGCATCAACAACAAGGTAGTCATATAGGAATGGTGATCAAATCCACCACAAAAGTGAAGGAATCAAGAAATCTGACAATACAGTAGCATCAACAACAAGGTAGTCATATAGGGATGGTGAGCATCATTATTGTATGGTTTGAACCACTAAAGGAAAGTTAGAAATGAAATCACAGTTTGGGTTTAAATAAAAATATATTTTACCCTACAATGGTGCACCTAATATTAAGATGCATCGAGATTGGAAAAACAAAATTGTCTAAATAAGATGATGAACTGCAAAAATCCTATATCCAAGAAGGCGATGGAAAAGGTGGTCTAATGGTTGTGGTCATGCAATTCCATGGAAAGTAGTTAGTCATAGATGAAGGGAGAATCCACCCACTGATTTTTTCCTCGGTACCTAAGGCCCTAGTGTTATCCATGGAATATAATAAGGGTGTCATCATAGCTTCCGAGGAGATGATTCTTGCCAAAAATAGAGGTAAGAAAGTATCACAAATCCAATATGGTATTCATTAGCCTGATACTGAGGGTCGACTATCTATCATGGAGTGTCAAAAGTTGGGTGAGGCTATTGAAATTATTCAAATAATTGTGAAGTCTCTTATTGGGGAATCCCTTTGTTTTCAACTAAAAGCCATGGATTCAATTTCCATTTTAAATTCTCATGTTCATAGGAGGGAGGGGATCCCTCCAAGTCAACGGAGGCTACTCTTTGAAGGAATGCAACTCTTATATTGTCTCCCTCTCATGGATTATGTCATCAAAAAGGATGTTTCTGTGTAACTGGCCATGAGGCTTCTTAGAGGATCCTCAAGTGCCACTCTTCCCTTTCACTCCCAGCTCACTCCTTTATGAATGCAGTAAAGGAGGGGAACTATCTCCTTCAAATTCAAAGACTTCCCTAGTACAACCTTCATGGTGGAGAAATTAGAATGTATTAAAGTCTTGGAAGTATAAGATCTGATGGCCTATGATAATGACTTAATGTATTGAAGGGATTCCATCATGTGTCACTTCAATGGCCTTTGGCCTTCTACAACAAAGCTTCATGGATGGTTAAATCATTACTAGACCACCAACCATGGGCTCATCCTCTACTCTAAGGGATTCTTCACTGTAATTTTTAAAGCTACAAAGGACTGTTAGAAAGTGTTTAAAGAAGGTCCTTGGTTTTGGGGAAGAAGGGGACACTCTTTTCAACCTGGGTTCCCAAAGTTCGATCCAAGCTCCATGACTATCTCAACAACCCTAGTCTAAGTAAGACTTCCAAATCTTCCCCTCCATCTATGGTCTGAGAATTTTCTTGCAGTTATTGGAAACTCTATGGGTTGATTTATTAAATTAGATATAGATAAAATTGATCAAGGTCTTATCACCTATGCTTATATTTATGTCAAGCTCGACCTTTGTCTCGGTTTACTCGACAAGATATTCATACAATGCTTAGATATTACTTTTACCCAATTGTTAGACTATGAAAACACAACTTTCAAATGTAGCTTATGTCAACAAACAAGACGCCTCCAAGATGCATGCCCATATTATCCTACCTCTTCTCATTCCAATGGCCATGAGAGAAACCCTAAAGGATGGAAAGTGACTAACAAAAATGTGTTTGATCCATAGAGCAAACAATTTTTAAAGCACCCATAGGCTACAACAGAGGAGAAATTGGAGCTTCCATTTTTAAAGGAGCCTATTCAGGATACACTTGATGGTGAGGTGGAGAAGGACTCGACTTGGATGATATTGAATCCCTCCAAGGGATTAAAATTTTTGCATGAATCAGAGACAATTATGTCTCATATAAGGAAGCAGTACCTTTCCCCGGCTATTGTAGAGAAACTTGACTACTAATAGATGAGCCTTCTCACTCACCTTATTATAGTCAATGACAGACTATAGGATATATCACTATAGATTTCACCTAGATCTAACACACACAAACTATGCTAAGAGGGATGAGAAGGAGGATAGCTTACCTTTTTCCCAACGGTTGTCCAGTGATATTATTATTAAGAAACTTCCAAAATCCAACTCATAACAGCCTCTTACACCTGTTACTTGCACACAAACAAACAATGGACCTTTCTCAAACCTTTTAACACATGAAATATATTTGTATGCAATTAGATATAATCTAATACCTCGAGGACTATTAGATCTACCAAACTTGAATCACAAATAGTATAACAATGATTGACATAATGTTTGGAGGGTAAAAATAACATAGATCAATATTAAGGAAAAGAGTTGCAATGAATGAATATTTACCTTGAGTATTTTTCTACACTCTCGACTCCAAGTTCCTTGAGCTCTCCCTTAGTAAAGCTTACTTAGTTGGAAGAAGTGAGGTAATTCTCCATATCATAGCAAGAGTGTTATGAACTCTCTCACCTAAGATTATGCTCTCTCTCGTGTTGATACTCAACACCCAACTCTCTAGCTAATTGTTAGAACACTTAGAATTTTCAAATTTTATTATTTTGATTTTGCCTCTTAGAAATAAAAAAAAATTACCCAAAAAAAGAAAAAAAAAAAAACTTAGGGAATTGCCTTTTAATTTAAATAAATCCTTGGTCGATATAGATCAATAAGGCGCTTATAATATCAATCGTCGATCAGTTGCACTAAGTTGATCGAGCGGTTCTTGTGATCTCTGAAATGTAGAAGCCACCCGAATTTTAAAAGAAAGCCTATAACGGTCACTTCAGAACTTTGCGCTTCGGGATTTTAAACAAAGATTGGGTCCACAACCGTCGAAATGTCAAAATGTTGAAGTATTGAATATCACAAAAAAGTAAAGTGTTTCAAAGAGATAATAAAATGTTTAATAACTTGAATTAATCACTCCGCAGTTTTGGTCTTCAAGAGATTTATTTCATGCTATATCCAAAACTTTTGAACGTTGAACCGTCGAAGTACGAACCGCACTTTAAAGCAAATGAACTCTCGGAGCTCTGGAGCTCCGAAGTTCTGAAGCCCGAAATATATATATAACGGTTTGAGATGTTACTCTGGGAATTCGACCTTCGGAGGATTCCTATCATCCTTCATCCAAAACCCTTGAATACCGAACTTCTGAAGTACTTAAGGATAATGATTTTTTTAAAACATGATTAATTACAACATAAAAGTGATTAATTAGAGATTAAATTCTCCGGGAATTCGGCCTTCGGGAAATTTCTTCCCTGTCACATTCAAAACCTCTGAATGTCAAACCGTTGAATTATTAATGACATTTATGATTGGCTAAAGTTAACGATTTGAATAAAGATTGTGAATCGCCAGGTAATAAATTCCATTAATTTTTTAATAATTTCTTTGTCATTAAATCAACATGAAGATTGATAGACTTTATGAATAAAACATTTTGAATCTCAAGTCATTTTACCATTTGTAATTAGAAGTTTTCATTCAGTAAAGAGCCTACAGACTTCTTGTGTTACAGGAAGGATAATTTCATTTCCCTAAGGATTATGGCGCCACACAAAGCTGGGAAGAAGCAAGATGCATCAGTTGATGATTCTAATCCAAACATAGATGTTCTATCAGACACCACTCCACGAATTACGGATACCATTAAGTCATGGAAGCAGGTTTATGATATTTTAGAACATGAGATTATTAATTGTCTGGACGATTCTGCCAAGGAAGATGATGAGTCCTTCTCAACCAAGCTCATATTGGTAGCACAGTCGGAACTGCATAAGATTGTTGCATGACCCAAGATTTTACCCTATAATGATATGATAAGTTGGTATCTGGAGCACGTCTACATTCAAACCAGAAGTGTTATCAGCCACCAGAAGACCTTCGTCGGCTCTTTTTGACCAATGAACCTACAAGTAATGCATAAAATTTCTTCTACACCCAAATATACTTACAATGCAGCATTTCTCTTGGATTTTGAGAGAAAAGAAAGCACTCAATACGGTAAAAATGGTCATGATATAATCAAGTCTTGGTGGGGACATCCGGACAAATTCAAAACCAATGCTCATGGTTTGTATTCTAAACCATCCTTAGATGCTCATATCTTATGTATAGCCATGATGTTCTATTGTTTATTTGGGAAAAAGAACCCTTCACGTTTCTCAGTAGAGTGGGTGGATATAATGAATGAAGTAGTCGAGGGATATACTTTCAACTAGGCTAAACTGGTGTCTGATAACCTGGCTAAGGAAATTGTTGAGAACCAATCATTGAAATCAAAAGTGAAACCTTCTCCTTTTTACATGTATGCATTTATCATGGATGTCATTTGCTTCATGACCCCACTCCCCCTGATGAACTGGAGTTGGACCCCCGCTAGTTCTGAGCCTATACATTTCTACCACTCCAAACTATGGGAATAAAATGCTAAAGATTTCTTTTATGAAATTTGTCACAGTGTAGTGGTACCTATTCATATAGCTATCTATGGTCACCCATCGCCCAGGATTTTAGGGAAGATTATGGGAAACTTAGGTACATTTGCAGACTGGTACATTAAGGAGAACTTCTCCTACATTAGAGTGTTCGGTTGTTCCGTTCCTCCTCATGCCCTTTAACAATTTTTACCTGACGGGATGGTGTGCAGAGAAGTAGCATATCGAACTGTAGTAGGAGGAATCACTAAGGAATTGAAAGCGGCTCGAAAAAAGGTATGGCCAATTTTTATCATTCAGTTTGGTATGTTTACATTCTTAGATTTTGGTCATACCAAAGTCGAGGCTGCAGCCTTGGAAGATGTCAAATTAGTTGACATCGAATTCAAAAGACATGATCCACATAAGGTGGTAGACAATCATTTGGCTCAATAAAACATGAAAAGATACATCCACGAAGAGTCTCCTTATGATGATATTTTTAGGGGAGCTAGATCCTATGAAGAAGTTAAAAATAGATTTTGGACTCTGTCTCCTGACCAACAAGTTGGTTTCCTCATCTTCCAAAAGCATAGACGAAATAGCTTGCCTAAGATCTTACAAGGAGATTCAAGGCCCATGCCATCTTCACATGAAGCTAAATCCACAGAATCTCAACCAAGTTGCTCCACTAAAAACAAAGTTGAAGAAGTTTTGAAGAGTTCAGGCAGGTTATTTAAAGAGATAAAAACATCATTTCTAGGTCTAAATAATCAACAAATATTAGCCCAGTTTGAATCTTTCATGAATCAGGGACAAGCTTTTCCCCATTCAACACCAGTTACTTATGTTGGGACCCCAAGCACAACAGGTCCAGAAATCTCCACAGCAATTATCTCTCCTATTCCCTCATTAACCCCTTTAGCGATCAATTTTGGAACTCCTAGTTCAGAGCTCGTTCATGTAGATGATCTTACTCCTATCTTTCCTAAAGAAATTCCTCCCTCAATTTTCTTTTTCAACAAGAAATAGAAAGCTATTGTAAAGAAAGAATCTCAACAAAAAGATGGAGTAGTTACTAAAAGGTAGAAAATAGTGTATGATGGAAAAATCCAAGATGATCCTGAGTTTGCCAAGAAGGTTGCAGATTCACTAGGGGATTTTTCCACTGCCAACCAATGGTCAGTGGATAATCTGACCAAACAACTACAACAAAAATCTCTCTTGGTGGAACAATTGCAGAATGAAATACACAACACAGAACAGATTGTCACAAGTAGAATGAATCAAGACTTAGAGAAAATGAGGTTAAATTATCAGCAGCAGATGAAGCAGTTAGAGGAGAAACTCGAGTTGATTTACCAGATTTCACAGACCAGGAAATTCATGATCACTCAGCAGGACAGTTTGATAGAACAGTTGCAGACCAAATTAGTCCTAGTGGAGAATACAACAATAGACATCACTACTTTCAAAGCACAAGCATCTGAAATCAATGAGAAGCTGGAAGTTGTCCAGTAGGATCTATATCAAAACGTGGATACTATTCAAAAAAACTACCAAGCAATAAATAATTCTCTGAAAATTATTTATGAGAAAGAAAAAGATGCATGTGTGGCCAGATCCAAGTTTCAGGAATTCATCATATGGAGGCAGAAATCCAATATCATTGGTCTCACCCCTTTCTCACAATATGAGCAAGTGAAGCATGAATGGCCTTGAAATTTTTGGAGACAAATCTAGAGGAAAGCAAGAAACTTGCCACAGAGACAAAGGAGGCTTGTCTGGAGACACTATCTTTTGTAGAATCAAATTTGGTTGAATTTGAAGAAAATGATATCTCAAAGGCACTAGGGAAGATTGAAGTAGAAATGAATAAGGAAAACTCCAGAAAAAATAAGGAAAATGGTCAATTTGTCATCCAACAAACGAATCAGATTAATTTTCTTAAGATTAATGAGTTGTTGGTGAATCCAAATTTACTGTATCAAATTACAGCCCAGGAAGCAAAAAAGATCCAGGAGAAGCTGCCACTAGTACAAAAGAAGATCTTTGCCTTTGAATTGAACGAGAAGATTAAACCTTCGAGATTTGTGGTAGCCTTGATGGACATGTGTACCCAGTTCAATGAGCAGAGGAAAGTGAGTGCATCTAGGAGCAAATGAAGGAACATATGAAGCACCAGCACATCAAACCATGACTCAACAATATATGCATTTTGTTTTTCCATTCGGATTGTATTCTATCTTTAGATCAGATATTGTGGAAAGTCCAACTACTTTAAGTTGAGACAATTTTGTATAAATAGATAGATTTTAGATCTATTCAGGGCAGCTTCTAGCCTAATAAAAAAGAGAACTTTTTGAATATTAATACAAGTACAGACAGAGATTCTAAGTTTCGTTCCATTTGAGTTATGTGTTTTCTCTGTGTCTCTATCTCTTATGAGTTTCCTTCTGTAGTTCTTGAAGAGTGAATGATTACAATTTAGTAATACGTCTATTGTGATCATAATATATCATAAGTTCATTCAGTTACAATTTTTCCTCTGTTATTACTGTGAGTAAAAACAAGACATGTGACCTGTGTGAATTGTTGCATTCTTAATCTCCTTTCAAGGGTACATTTTCTATTTTTCTTCTACTGCAAAAAAGGTGAGACTTATCTGTAATTGATACCTTTCCTTGTTTTAAAAGTTTTTTCAATCATTTCTTCATCATTTGAAATTAAAATTACGACTCAGATAACGAGATACATCCTTTGTACTATCTTATCATAAATTTCACTTAAAGATTATTGCTCAAAAAACCTGAAGGTAGAAGAAAGAACTTATAAAACATTTCATTTAAAATCTTTGATGCCTCACATTATTCTTTGAGCCTAGAATCAATCTCAGGAACAACATATTTTTGGCGTCATTGTTGGGGAATGGAGAAACAAAATCATTTTTTCCCTAGGAGAATGAAAAAGTTAAATTTTGGTATTTGATGGTGAACAAAGATTGAATATGTTATAAGGTTCATTTTATATTTCACCTAGCGACTCCATTGTAGGAAAAGTTGGCATTCGATTGAAAAAATACCAGGAAAAACCTAGACATATGGTAGACTACGTTAGTTTCGGATCCCGAAATTTTTTTGAAACCAAAGGGATATCTCGGACAAACTTCTGCATCAGCAGGTAAGATCTACCAATCTAGGGTTATGCAATTTAATGTTAAGATTCTTGATGAATAACTAAGTCTTGAAGAAAAATATAAACAAGTTCATTCTGCAGAAGCATCAACAAGTAAATCTAAAGTCAAATTAGAAACTCTAGAAGGAATTATTCCTGAAGTAAAATTTGAGATTATCCAGACCACCCCTATCTCGTTGATAGATCTTTTACTAGCGAAAACAAAGAATCCATTTCAATCCCTACTATCATTTGTACACAACCAATTCTTTCTCTTCGCAAAGTAAAAAATTATATTTCCAAAAACCATGAAGATTACTTTTTATACTTAGATTCATCCCCTATTGCTTCTCTTATCTATACATTTGGCAAATCTGAGAAACCGAGTTCAGGTTCTCTTTTTCCCCCTCATTTAGAACTTCCATCTCTTTGCGATCATCTTTCTGAAATTTGTTCACATAGTCCCGAAGTAATCAAATGTTCAGTAGATTAGTCTTTCGAAGTTTTTGATAATCTTATGTTTAGTCCTCGAATTTTGTCTCCTAGACTTTCAATGGTCGGTGCTGGAGGTGCTGGTGTTGGAGGTGACAGAGGTGGAGGGGCTGGTGGACAATCAAATATAACAGTTCAACCTCCAAGGATTTTTTCCAAGGTCGTTGCTAGATATGCTCCCTTATCTCTTCCCGCTATCCTACATGATTTACCTGAAAATTACATGAAGAGCCTCCCTAAATTCACGGGTGAAGGGGATTTGACAGCAATAGAGCATACAGTCTTTTTTGACCAATTTGTTGATATCCTTAGTATTGAGCACGAAGATGTTTACATGAGACTGTTAGTACAAAATTTTGAAGGACATGTAAGAACTTGGTTCAAAGGACTTCCAGTGGACTCTATACCATCATATAATGATCTAGAAACTTCCTTCTTAAGGCAATGAGGTGAGAAAAAAGACCATTTATATTATTTAACTGAATTCAGAGCCTTGAGAAAGAAAACATCTGAAACAGTTCTAGAGTTTATTCAAATATTTAATAAACTTTATCACAAGATCTCAGCTGAAGTTAAACCTTCTCAACCAGCTGCAAAAGTCACTTTTGTAAGGGCTTTTGATTCTGATTTCGCTCTACTTTTGAGAGAAAGAAGATCCACTACTTTAGCAAGGATGCAAGATGATGCTATAGAGATTGAATCCAATATGATGGCATCCGGAATGTTGAAAACTAAAGTTGAGATTGGAACAAGAGAACCCGGGCATTTTAAAGAACATGCAGGGCCTTCTGGAACTGGAAAAAATTCTTCAGAAGAAAAAATGGATGAGATGGAAAAAATTATTAAAGACTTATCAAATAAAATTTCCACGATGGAAATGGAAAAAGACAAACCTAATCCATACGCTATAAATCAATTCAAGAAAAATCCTAACATAAATCCTCAGATACAACAAAGGCAAATAAAAAATGAGGAACAAAAGATTCAAGCTCCTTTTAAAACTGAGAATCTCATACAGGGAGATGAGGTCCAAGATTATGACGAATTAGATGAAGATCTAAACAACCTCAGTGATGATGATCTTGAGCCTCACCTAACCAAACAGGATTATGAGAAATCCTTGGATCTTGAATCTCTATTTAATGATGATGAAATATCAACAATTTGGGAGACTCTACATACAAAGGTCTCGTTGATTCAATAATGGTCGAGCTCCAACATAAATATGATTTAAGTCCATGAGAAAAAAGTTCTATAAATACTCCACCAAAAAAATGTTTATCTTGAAACAAAGCAAATGAGGCAGCAGTTACAAAACCATCAAATGAAACGCAAGATGCTCGAGCAAATCAAGTTGAAACAAAAGCAGTACAGACTAAAAAGCCAGAAAATAAAGAAGTTGAAGTTAAAACCAAGGAAATTGAAAAATCAATTGGGACTTTCAATCTAGAAAACGAACTAAATAAAATTAAAATTACAATGCCTCTGGTTGAACTTGCTAGAAATCTGATCTATAAAAAGAAAATCACAAAAGCAATAATTTTTTCAGATGTTGAATGCCAAGCTGATGTTATCAACTTGCAGGATGAAAAACCTATAATCATGTTTGGACCACACATTGAAAATAGTAAAGATTATGTTGCTCCTTTCTATATTACACTAACTGTACACGATCATTTACTACACAATTGCATGTTAGACTCAAGAGCTTCGCATAATTTGATGCCTAAGATTATCATGGAAAAATTGGGCCTCCAGATTACCAGATCTTATCAAGATCTATACTAGTTTCATTCTAGAAAGGTTAAGTGTCTGGGTATGATTAAAAATTTAGTTGTAAACCTTGCTCAGGTTCCTATGAAAAGTATTCTTATGGATGGGGTTGTTGTTGACGTTCCTGCCAAGTATGGCATGCTTTTATCCGGATCTTGGGGTGCCAAGCTAGGATGTTCGGTCCAGTTAGACATGACATATGCTACAATTCCTATTCTTGGTGGACAGTTTACTCAATTGTATAGAGAAACTAGACTGGATTATATTGTAAGTGACCCCCAAAACCCTAATAACTACCCAGTCTATGTTGTTTATCAAGATCTAGGAAATTGTATATTATCCATAGACGATGATTTTGAAGAATGTATAGAAGAAGAAAATCAAAAAATAGAATTATATTATTTTTTCTTATATGTTACAATGGGATATTGATTATACCAATAATGTGTGTGAATATGAAGCTTTAGTTTTAGGATTAGAAGCTGCAAGAAAACTAAAAATCAAACATTTGATAGTTTATGGTGATGCTAAGCTAATTGTAAAACAAATAAAAATACAATACCAAGCTAAGCATCCAAGATTGAGGTCATATAGAAATTGTGTCTGGGATCTCATAGAGAATTTCTTCTAGTCTTTTAACATCCACTCTATTCCCAGAATGCATAATCAACAAGTTGATTCCTTAGACAAAGCCGTTGCAACTTTTGTACCACCTATTGTTTTAAAGTTGAAGTATGATATTGAAATGAGACATAAACCTTCAATTCCAAACAATGTTCAACACTCACAAGTATTTGAAGATGATGAACAAATCAAGCAGTTTCTGGAAATGGTAGATGAGTTTTATGAGACCCACATTGATCAAGAAAATCATAATGATCCTGCTTGGATTATGCAGGAAGGAGAAAACCCAAAAAAGTTCAAAGATAAAATTGCAAATCATTGAATGTTATTACTTAAAAACAATCAAATTCCCAGAGGTCTTATCCCTTTAGAAAGGTTGTTTGAACAAGATGATATACCTTTAAAGTCTACTTTGCGACCTCAACCTGAAGAAGTTAAATATTGTAACGTAGGAACAAATCCCAAGATGGTCAAAATATCTAAATATCTTCCGACTCAAATAAAGAGTAAATATGTTGAGTTACTTAAAAAATATAAAGATGTTTTTGCATGGTCTTACAAAGATTTAAAAACCTATGATACTTATGTTATTGAGTATAAGATTCCCTTAAAACATGGTATTAAGCCTTTCAAGCAAAAGCTTAGACAGATAAACCCAATTCTTCTACCAGTAATAGAAAAGGAGATTAAAAAACTTCTTGATGCAAAAATCATTGTTCCCCTCAGATAATCTGAATGGGTGGCTAATTTGGTACCTCTTAGGAAGAAGAACGAAGAAATAAGACTCTGTGTTGATTTTAGGAATCTAAATCGGTCTTCTCTTAAAGATAACTACCCCCTCCCAAAATTGGACCATGTTTTAAAGAAGGTGGTAGGGGCTAATAGAATTTCTATGATCGATGGTTTCTCGGGATACAATCAGATTGTTGTTCATGAAGATGATAGAGAAAAGACTGCATTTACTACTCAATGGGGAACTTTTATGTATGATAAAATGTCTTTCGGTTTAATGAATGCGAGAGCAACTTTCCAAAGAGCAATGGATATCGCATTTGATGGTGAGAGAGATAAGTTTGTTGTTATTTATCTGGATGATCTGACAGTTTTTTGAACTCTGATGCAGAACATTTGGTGCACCTCAAACAAACTTTTGACAAACGCAGAAAAATTGGTTTGTCTCTAAACCCAAAAAATCATACTTTTCCATGCACGAGGGTAAATTTTTAGGGCATATAGTTTCAAAAGATGGAATTAAAGTTGATCCTAAACGAGTTGAAGCTATTGATCTAATTAATATTCCTAGAAATAGAAAATAGATTCAATCTTTTTTAGGAAAAAACAAATTTTTGAGGAGATTTATTCCTAACTTTGCTTAAATGATTAAATTGATGAAATATATGCTAAAAAGGGACAGCGAAGTAAAATGGACTGCAAAAGCAAAAGCATCCTTCGAACATGTTAAGAAATCCATAGGAGAAGCACTGGTATTGGTAAGTCCGGACTATAAAAAAGAGTTCTTAATTTTCTCCTTTGCATCTGAATATACCATTGCAGTAGTGCTCCTTCAAAAAAACGAAGAGGGATTCGAACAGTCGATATCCTTTTTTAGCAAAATCCTCAAAGATGCAGAGCTAAGATATGGCATTCTTGAAAAACAAGCTTATGCGATGGTGAAGGCTCTCAAAGCTTTCTGAACATATGTCTTACACGCAAAAATAATTTCTTATGTACCAACAAACACAATTAAAGATATCTTGGTTCAACCAGACAGTGATGGGAGAAGAGCAAAATGGTTGGCTAAAATTCAAGAGTTTGATTTCGAAGTTAAACCAACCAAACTAGTGAAAGGTCAAGGTCTAGTGAGGTTGTTATCCGAATCAAAATCAGAGCTCTTGGAATAAATAACTTCAAGTCTCATGATTCTCTTTTGGATATAGAGGAGATTGATGATCAAGCACCTATTATTCAGATTGAAGATAAGTTTTCCTCCTCATCTTGGTACAGTGACATTGTTTCATATCTCCTTACTCTTCAATGTCCAAATGATATAACTCCTTCTAAGGCAAGAACTTTAAAGTTACATGCAATTAAATATTGCATTATTGATGGCAAGTTATATTGGAAAGATCCTCTAGGTTTCTTGTTATATTTCCTTATAAAATTTGAAATAGAAGGTGTCATTGATGAGTTTCATGAAGGAGTATGCGGAGGACATCATGCCTGGAGAGAAACAACTTACAAAATTTTAAGGGCAGAATATTATTGGCCAAAATTATTTATTGATGTAAATGCAAGGGTGAGAGCTTGTAATTCATGCCAATTGTTTGTTGGTAAGCAAAATCTTCTCGCCTTACCTTTAATTCAAGTAAAAGTTGAAGCTCCTTTCCAACAATGGTGTTTAAATTTCATTGGAGAAATTCATCCACAATCGAGTGCTCAACACAGATGCATTTTGATCGCTACTGATAATTTTATGAAATGGGTTGAATCCATCCCAACTTGGAATGCTACAGATTCAGTAGTGATAACTTTTTGGAAGAAAAAATCTTAGCAAGATTTGGTTGTCCTAGGAAAATAGTCACCGATAATGCTCAGGATTTTAAATCTATTGCAATGATCATTTTTTGTGAAAAATACAATATTATTTTAGGTCATCCTACATCCTACTATCCTCGGGGAAATGGGTTGGCAGAATCATCTAATAATATTTTGATGACGATAATCAAGAAGGTTTTGACAGAAAACAAAAAATCTTGGCATATACACTTAAAATATGCCTTATGGGCAAACAGAATTGGCACCAAAAAAATTATAGGTGTGTCTCCATTCCAATTAGTTTATGGTACTGATGTTATTCTTCCTATTAATCTCGCTCTTCCTGTGATGAAACTTTGGTAGGTTGCAAATGAAGAGTCGAACGATATTACGAGAAGAATAAATCAAATCATTGAAGTACAGCAAAACAGAATAGAAGTGGATGATAAGCTCCAAAAATACCAGGATAACATGAAAGCCCTTTTTTTGATAAGAAAGCTAAAGACGGGGAGTTTCTTCCTCGCGATTTAGTTTTAAAATGGGAAGCTAGAAAGGAAGATGCAAGGAAACATGGGAAATTCGATCATCTCTGGTTCAGACCCTTTAAAATCACAGCTGGTGAGGGAAAAAACTCATTCTCGCTCGAAAATCTTAATGGAGATATTCTTGAGTCCCCTTATCAATGGGAATTATTTAAAACATTCCATGCAGTAGTTACTTTTTAGATTTCCATTGTATATATCGGATTGGATTGACATTGGCAATTTTCATTTTCATTTTTCTTTTCTTTCTGTAAATTATCTGATTCATTTGATCACTTGTTGTAAATATTTTCAATAAAATTATAATTGCTTGACTTCATTTTAAAAATAAACTTAGAAAAAGAAAAATACATTGCACTATAAAATAAAATTTATCTGTTATCTAATTAGGATAATACGGAGAGCATATTAAAAGATTCTTGAGGATTACTGAAATAAAAAGAATTTCCATCACATATCATCTCTATTCTACAGGATTATCTAATATTTTTTGTTTCATTCCTTTTGCAAAATAGATCTTGTTGAACAGGAGATGAGGCTCAAGAAAAACTCGACACTCATCTTTCCATCATTTTGATTTCTCTAAAAACGGGTGATAAATAAATAATTTGTCTTGTTGAAAATTCAAAAGGAAAATAAGGTATGAGTTCCTAGTCTTCTTTATAGTCTGAATAAAATTTTAAAAATTTTGAAATAAATGTGAAGGAAGTTTTTCTCATGATGATATTATCACCTAACCTAAAAAATTGGAGATGTAAAAAAATATAACTTGAATAGTCATGCTGATAAATTATAAAGCCATCTCTGATATAAAAAATAAAAATAATAATAAATAAACTCGAAAGAAGTCTGAACTTAATACACAAACTTGTGTGGGATTATGACAACTTTTATTCAGAGTCTCTGAATCTTTGATTTGGTTATTTTTGCCTCTCCCCAAGTTCTTTCCACTTCATATTTTCTTTCTCCTTTATCATCCTTTTAGTCTTCATAGAAATAAAGAGACTTTCCTTGACTCTGAAAACTCAAAAGCGTATTTTCAAAACAAGATTAGGCGAAAATCTTTACGTTCCATTGATTTTAATTGAAAAAGTATGTCTAGGCTAATCCTGATAATTTTATCTCTGATATCAGATTTTAAAATTGACAAACTCGCTCAAGGTTTACCCCTGAAATGATTAAAATTCCCAAAAAAGTTTCTCCTATAAGTGAAGGTGTATTGAAAATTGGAAGAAAGTTAGTTTCAGAGTATTATTAAAATTGTAGACAGACCTTCTTCTTCATGTTAAAAGATTTTAAACAGATATCATCCCTTGTATGTTACATACAAATTGATTGCTCCCACTTAAAAATGTTAAAATACAAGACAAGTGGTGAAAGGAAATTCATAATTCGATTGCCCCCATCTTGTCTAAAGGAGACGATGAAAGGAAATTCATACATTGATTGCCCTCATCTCAGTGAAATGCAAATTCGTTAATTGAAGTGGTGAAAGTAAATTCAATGGGAGAAATAGCTAACTTCACCGGGGTGCTGAACAGGCTCATTGGTAGTGAAGCAATATTTATGATATATGTAAGGCTGTCATACATGTCTATATATCATACTCTGTTATCTAGCTCTTTTTCAATGATATTTGCATCATGAACCAACTAGGGATTCCCTAAATAAATATGTTACATACGCTTAACCTTGAAGTGAACAAAGTCAGTTGAAGCCTGATATTTTAGTTAAAATTATTTTGATTATCTTAAACAATTCCGAAATAAATTTTAAGAAAGGGAAATATTTAGTAGCCTAACTTGAGATCAATCATGAAGTGTGTTTTAAAGATTTTGGATTTGGATGAGTTCATTTTTTTCTATGTATATGATTAATTCTCAAATAAAACTAGAAAGTGTTTTTCAAAAAAGCAATAATGACTCCATTTACCCAATAAAGGCACTTGGTCTATTGTTCTTTCGTGCTTCACAGGGAGCCACAATCCCCAGATGGAGCCTATGTTAGAACACTTAGAATTTTCAAATTTTATTCTTTTGATTAGAATTTTCAACTTTTATTGTTTTGATTTTACCTCTTAGAGATAAAAAAATTTACCCAAAAAAAGAAAAAAGAAACTTAGGGAATTGCCTTTTAATTTAAACAAATCCTTGGTCGATATAGATCAATAAGGTGCTTATAATATCAATCGTCGATGAGTTGCACTAAGTTGATTGAACATTTCTTGTGATCTCTGAAATGTGGAAGCCCCCGAATTTTAAAAGAAAGCCTATAACGGTCACTTTGGAACTTCACGCTTCGGGATTTTAAACAAAGATTGGTTCACAACCGCCAAAATGTCAAAATGTCAAAGTATTGAATATCACAAAAAAGTAAAGTGTTACAAAGAGATAATAAAACGTTTAATAACTTTAATTAATCTTGTTTAAGTATTAATTAATCACTCTGCAGTTTCGGTCTTCGGGAGATTTCTTTCATGCTATATCCAAAACTCTCGAACGTCGAACCACCAAAGTACGAACCGCACTTTAAAGAAAATGAACTCTCGAAGCTCCGGAGTTCCGAAGCCCGAAATATATATATAACGGTTCGAGACGTTACTCCAATAATTCGGCCTTCAGAGGATTCCTATCATCCTTCATCCAAAACCCTCGAATATCGAGCTTCCAAAGTACTTAAGGATAATAAAAAAATTTAAAACATGATTAATTAAAACATAAAAGTTATTAATTAGATATTAACTTCTTTGGGAATTCGGCCTTCGGGAAATTTATGCCATGTCACATTCAAAACCTCTGAACGTCGAACCGTCGAAGTATTAATGACATTTATGATTGGCTAAAGTTAACGATTTGAATAAAGATTGTGAATCGCCAAGTAATAAATTCCATTAAATTTTTAATAATTTCTTTATAAGTAAATCAACACGAAGATTGATAGACTTTATGAATAAAACATTTTGAATCCCAAGTCATTTTACCATTTGCAATTAGAAGTTTTCATTCAGTAAAGAGCTTACAAACTTCTCTTGTTACAGGAATGATAATTCCATTTCCCTGAGGATTATGGTGCCACGCAAAGCTGCGATGAAGCAAGATGCATCAGTTGATGATTTCAATCCAAACACAGATGTTCTATCAGACACCACTCCACGAATTATGGATACCATTAAGTCATGGAAGCAGGTTTATGATATTTTAGAACATGAGATTATTAATTGTCCAAACGATTTTGTCGAGGAAGACGACGAGTCCTTCTCAGCCAAACTTAGATTGGTAGCATAGTCGAAATTGCACAAGATTGTTGCACGACCCAAGATTTTACCCTATAATGATATCATAAGTTGGGCTCTGGAGCACGTCGACATTCAAACCAGAAGTGTTATCAGCCACTAGAAGACCTCCATCGACACTTTTCGNATTGGTAGCATAGTCGAAATTGCACAAGATTGTTGCACGACCCAAGATTTTACCCTATAATGATATCATAAGTTGGGCTCTGGAGCACGTCGACATTCAAACCAGAAGTGTTATCAGCCACTAGAAGACCTCCATCGGCACTTTTCGACCGAAGAACCTACAAGTAATGTATAAATTTTCTTCTACACCCAAATATACTTACAATGCAGCATTTCTCCTGGATTTTGAGAGAAAATAATGCAATCGATACGCTAGAAATGGTCATGATATAATCATGTCCCAGTGGGGACATCTGGACAAATTCAAAACCGACGCTCATGGTATGTATTCCATTGCATCCTTAGATGCTCATATCTTATGTATAGCCATGACGCTCTATCATTTATTTTGGAAAAAAAAAACATGCACATTACTCAGTTGAGTGGGTGGCTATAATGAATGAAGTAGTCGAGGGCTATACTTTCAACTGGGCTAAAATGTTGTCTGTTAACCTGACTAAGGAAATTGTTGAGTACTAATCATTGAAATCAAAAGGGAAACCTGCTTCTTTTTACATGTTTCCATATATCATGGATGGCATTTGCTTCATGACCCCATTCCCCCTGATGAACTGGAGTTGGACCCCGACTAGTTATGAGCCTATACATTTCTACCACTCCAAACTATGGGAAGAAAATGCTAAAGATTTATTTTATGAAATCTGTGACAGCGTACTGGTACATATTCATATAGTTATCTATGGCCACCCACTGCTCAGGATTTCAGAGAAGACTATGGGAAACTTAGGCACATTTGCAGAATGGTACATTGAGGAGAAATTCTCCTACATTAGAGTGTGTGGTTGTTTCGTTCCTACCTAACAGGCTAGTGTGCAGAGAAGTGGCATACCAAACAGTAGCAGGAGGAATCACCAAAGAATTGAAAGCAACTCAGAAAAAGGTATGGTCAACTTTTCCCATTCAAGTTGGTATGTTTACATTGTTAGATTTTGGTCATACCAAAGTCAAGGTTGCAGCCTTGGAAGATGTCAAATTAGTTGACATCGAATTCAAAAGACATGATCCACATAAGGTGTTAGAGAATCATTTGGCTCAATACAACATGAAAAGATACATCCACGAAGAGTCTCCTTATGATGAGATTTTTAGGGGAGCTAGATCCTATGAAGAAGTTCAAAATAGATTCTAGACTCTGCCTCCTGACCAACAGGATGGTTTCCTCAGCTTCCAAAAGTATAGACGAAACAACTTTCCTAAGATCTTACAAGGAGAGTGAAGGCCCATGCCATCTTCACAGGAAGCTAAATCCTCAAAATCTCAGCCAAGTTGTTCCACTAAAAACAAAGCTGAAGAAGTTTTGAAGAGTTCAGATGGGTTATTTAAAGAGATAAAAACATCATTGCTAGGTCTAAATGATCAACAAATATTAGCCCAGTTTGAATCTTTCATGAATCAGGGACAATTTTTTCCCCATGCAACACCAGTTACTTCTGTTGGGACCCCGAGCACAACGGGTCCAAAAAGCTCCACAATAATTATCTCTCCTATTCCCTCATTAACCCCTTTAGCGACCAGTTTTGGAACTCCTAGTTCAGAGCTCATTCATGTAGATGATCTTACTCCTATATTGTTTGAAGAAATGCCTCCCTCAAGTTTCTTTTTCAACAAGAAACGGAAAGCTATTGTAAAGAAAGAATCTCGGCAAAAAGATGGAGTAGTTACTAAAAGGCAAAAAATAGTGTATGATGGAAAAGGCCAAGATGATCCTGAGTTTGCCAAGGAAGTTGCAGATTCACTAGGGGATTTTTCCACTGCCAACCAATGGTCAATGGATAATCTAACCAAACAACTGCAACAAAAATATCTCTTGGTGAAATAATTGCAGAATGAAATACACAGCACACATTATATTGTCAGGATCAGAATGAATCAAGATATGGAGCAAATCAGGTTAATATATCAGCAGCAAATGAAGTAGTTACAGGGGAAACTCAAGCTGATTTACCAGAGTTCACAGACCAGCAAAGGCATGATCACTAAGCAGGACAGTTTTATAGAACAGTTGCAGGAGAAATTAGTCCTAGTGGAGAATAAAACAATAGACATCACTTCTTTCAAAGCACAAGCATCTAAATTCAATGAGAAGTTGGAAGTTGTCCAGCAAGATCTACATCAAAAGGTGGATACTATTCAGAAATACTACCAAGCAATAAATAATTCTCTGAAAAGTATTTATGAGAAAGAAAAAGATGCATGTGTGGCTAGATCCAAGTTTCGGTAATTCATCATATGGAGGAAGAAAGCCAATATCCCTGGTCTCACCCCTTTCTCACAACATGAACAAGTGAAGGGTGAAATGGCCTTGAAAGTTTGGGAGACAAATCTAGAGGAAAGCAAGAAACTTGCTAGAGAGGCAAAGGCGGCTTGTCTGGAGACATTATCTTCTATAGAATCAAATTTTGTTCAATTTGAAGAAGATGAAATCTCAGAGGCACTGGGGCAAATTGAAATAGAAATGAATAAAGAAAACTACATAAAAAATAAGTAAAATGTTCAATATGTCATCCAACAGATGAATCAGATTGATTTGCTTAAGATTAATGAGTTGTTGGTGAAGCCAAATTTACAGTATCAAATTACAGCCCAAGAAGCAAAACATATCCAGGAGAATTTGTCACTAGTACAAAAGAAGATGTTTTCCTTTGAATTGAACGAGAAGATTGAACCTTCGAGATTTGTGGTAGCCTTGATGGACATGTGTACCCAGTTCAATGAACAGAGGAAAGCAAGTGCATCTGGGAGAAAATGAAGGAACGTATGAAGTGCAAGCAGATCAAACCATAACTCAACAATATCCGCATTTTGTTTTTCCATTCGGATTGTATTCTATCTTTAGAGCAGATATTGTGGAAAGTCCAACTACTTTTAGTTGAGACAGTTTTTTATAAATAGATAGATTTTAGATCTATTCAAGGCGGCTTCTAGCCTAATAAAAAAGAGAGAACTTTTTTAATATTAATACAAGTACAGACAGAGATTCTAAGTTTCATTCCATTTGAGTTATGTGTTTATCTGTGTCTCTATCTCTTATGAGTTTTCGTATGTAGTTCTTGAAGAGTGAATGATTACAATTTAGTAATACGTCTAATGTGATCATAATATATCAGAAGTTCATTCAGTTGCATTTTTTCCTCTGTTATTATTGTGAGTAAAAACAAGACCTGTGGCCTGTGTGAATTGTTGCATTCTTAATCGCCTTTCAAGGGTACATTTTCTATTTTTCTTCTACTGTAAATAAGGTGAGACTTATCTGTAATTGATACCTTGCTTTGTTTTAACAATTTTGTCAATCATTTCTTCATCATTTGAAATTAAAATTATAACTCAGATAATGAGATACAACCTTTGTACTGTCTTATCATAAATTTCACTTAAAGATTATTGCTCAAAAAAACTGAAGGTAGAAAAAAGCACGTATAAAACATTTCATTTAAAATCTTTGATGCCTGACATTATTCTTTGAGCCTAGAATCAATCTCAGGAACAACACTAATAATGAAAAAATGACTCTTGATTGCTTTTCAATAATGTCAGGACTCTCAATACTCAATTATTAGGTTATAATAGATTCCCATTCCCTCAACTTGGCATCTATTTATAGGAGTGTAGTGAAACTTGGAGATCGGTTCATGGCATGTGAACTAGGCAAAAATAGGTCATGCACAAGTTCCATGCTCAATAATTAATCATGGCCAACCCATCTCTCATTGATCTCCTTGAAACACTCCAAATCTAGAAGATCAAGGGTGAGGTTTCTAGTTGTGTATGGGCCTCCAATGACCAGCCACAACTTGCCTACGAAGAGGTTGTGGCCAACTACCCTTCTTCCTATGAAAGGTGAGGCCATGCTCAATCATGGTGACTTACAAGCAATTTTCTCATGATTTCAACATTAAAACATCACTTGGTTCCCTTCAAGACCTAGGGTGACAAATACAAGTGTAACACCAGCCGCAACCACCTTAAGCTTATGATTCCTTGGGACAATCGGTCTCTATTCCAACTTCACCAACATATGAATTTTAGTAGGGTAGATGTTATGAACTAATGCCTTGAGAATGATAAAAATTCAATGAATAATAGTCCACTTTGAGGGGAAAATATATTCAATGTACAAGATGAGATAAGATGATCTTGAGACTAGGTCTCCTTGATATATATCTATGAGACAAAGGGTACAATGAGGGGTTCTAACGTACATACAAATACAACACTAGAAATTTAATAATTCAATATCTAGAGCTTAATAAGGGGTTTTATACTTAACATGGGGATTTGTCTAGGGTTTAACATGTCCCTCCCCTTCAAACAAGTGTTTTCCTCAACACTTAATTAACTGCATGTGTTTCTACATGAATAAATCATCTTCCCATGTCACCTCTTCCACTAGTAGGTTCTTTCATTTGACAAGGTACTTAGTGATTGCTCGATTTCACAACCACTTAATCCTTGTTTCAAGGATTGTTTTTGGTTCTAGTATGATTTTCCCTTCTTCGACTTCAACAATCTTCACTAAAATAGTTTGGACTGGGATCTTGTCACTGATTACCTTCTTTAAGAAATAAACATGGAAAATTGGATGTACACATGAATGTGGAGGCAACTCCAATTTGTAAGCCATACTTCCAATCCTTTGCAACACCTTATAGGGGATATAATATTTGGGTGCTAATTTATCGTCCTTCTTTCATTGCTTGAGGGACATTTGTTTATGTGGTTGTAGCCTCAAAAATACCTAATCCCCCACTTCAAATTCCCTTTCACTACGATGTCTATTTGATTGTTGTTTCATCCTATTTTGTGCCATAACCAAGTTGTCCTTCAATAATTTGAGAACCTCTTGTTGGTGCCCTATGTGGTCCTCCCCTACCTGAACCTTTGTAGTTGCTTTTAAGGGATATGTGATGGATGCAGGATGATACCCATAAAGTGTGAGAAATGTGGACATTTTTTAAGAAGTATGGAAGCATGTGGTGTACCACCATTCTACCAAGGAAACCACTTGACCAATTGTGTTTGTTTATCATATGCAAAGCAACAAAGATATCCTTCTAGACATTTGTTCACAATCTTAGTTTGCCCATCAGATTGAGAATGGTAAGATGAGATATGAGCCAATTAACTACCCAAACCATAAAATAATTCAATATGAAAATTTCTAGTGAAAATTGGATCTTTGTCACTTAAAATAATCTTGGGGACTCCATGTAGCTTTTGAACTGTTTCCATGAATGTTCTAGTTAATGTACTTTCTTTAAAAGGATGAGAAAGAGAGAGAAATGGGCATACTTTGTCAGTTGATCCACTACTACCATGATGACAATCTTTCCTTTAGATTTGGGTAAACTTGTAATACTTTATTTTGTTGGTAGACCACACATTCAGACATAAACTTTTGAACATTAGTTTTAAATGTTATAGCCTTAATTTCCACCATATAGGCCAGAAAGGAAGCCATCAAAGGATAGAAGCCAAAATACATCTTCTTCCTAAGGATCGAACCCTTTTTGAGCCCTTATTGGCATCCTCGTGGGTCACATAGTGGACAACAAGCGAGGCCCTCATTGGATACTAGCGGCTCATCAAGCAAGGCACTGTCAAACTTCTATAATTGAGGACTTACGAGGTGTTAAGTGAAGGATGAGTTGGATATTTGTGTTAAATGCCTAGGAACTCACATCATTTGAGTCTCTACTGGCCTCTAGAATAACTAGAAGCCTCTCCCAAGCCTCCTACAAGATCTATATAACAAAGGAAATCCTTGGGAAAGAGGAAGAGTTTTGAGGGTGGTTATGCTGGAAAAATAGAGAGAGAATATCAAGAGGTTAAGGAGGAGCATCGAGAGCCTATAACTAGGAGGAAGCATCAACATTCAAGGTATGAATTGATGTAATTTCTCTTATGTTATCAATAGATCATTGGTCTTTCCCTAATATATGTGTATTACATTATGCAAATGTTTAGATCTAATCATCTAATTATACATATGATTAAAAGAAAATTAGATCTAAGATTCTAATCCCAAGTAGAAACGTAGAAGAGTTTTTCTTGTCTTTTGTATATAGGAAGTAGGTTGTGAAGCTTGGAGCTAGAGTTTCGGGACTGCAACAGCCAGAAGATACGAAGGACCACCTCAAGAAAGGTAAGCAAACTACACCATTCCTTAGGATAAGTATGAATGTATGTGTTTGGATCTAGATCTAGGAAAATCATAAGAAGTCTATCCCCCTTTCTGTCTAAGATTACTAGGCTAATCCTAGGCAGATTTTCCTGTGTATTCAACAAGATCTCTATGAGACTTTCTCCCATAATAGAATTGGCGACTCCATTGGGGACTTTGCTTTCTTCATTGGCTCTCTTAAAGAGTTTTTCCTTTAAAAGAGGGTCACGACCTTCAGGCATAATTCTGTAACTTTATGTACATAATCTAAAGGAATTAGCTACATATCTAGATTCCTCTCAAAAAATTGTCCAATTTAAAAAAATAAAATAAAATAATTGTCTAGATCGATGTCTGGAAAGCAAAGTTATTATTGATTTAAAATCATCTATTTTGTAGATTTTTCGTGATGGTCGCATGACATGTTTGGATAATATCTTTTGATAGAGAATTTAGATTGCAACCAAAAAAATCCATTATAAAGATTGTTTTTGGGGATTTCTTTTAATATATTATATCATATGCTTTTGGTAAATACAAAGTGCAGTACGTTCTCTGCAAATTTCCGCTCCCAAACTCTAGATCTCCTTTAGATTTTTTTAAGTTTTGGGTGTGATCTCTGTAGTGACATTGGAGTGGGCTGATCTAGCTTCATTCCCAATATTCTATAGCCCCTTTGCTTATTGATTTTTGCTTGTTGCTTGTTGTTGGTTTTCCTTTTGCATTTGTTTTTCTTTCTTAGATCGGGAATTATTTACCTTGCAAATTGGAAAAAACCTCAAAAAGATAAAAAGATTTGTTGCATGCTAGATTTGTTTTTGAAGCATTAGTGTTCAAGTGCATTAGAAGCATTGGTTGGGATCAGATCAGTTTTGTTTGTTGGTTGTTTTATGTGTTTGAATCTAGATCTAGGGAGCCATAGAAATCTACCCCCTTTGTGTCTAGGATCAAGGGCAGATCCTAGGGAGATCTTGTTATCCAACTAGTGAGATCCCTAATTTGTATGTTGGTTGTTTGGTGTGTGTGAGGTTTTATTTTTGAAATTGGAAAAGAAAAAGAAAAATCTATTTCCCTCCCATAACTAGAGTTCATTGAAACAAACGAA
This sequence comes from Picea mariana, assembly GCA_032191745.1. Classification (NCBI taxonomy): domain Eukaryota; kingdom Viridiplantae; phylum Streptophyta; class Pinopsida; order Pinales; family Pinaceae; genus Picea; species Picea mariana. The sequence goes on along the minus strand of JASDQU010099893.1, from coordinate 1,041,882 downwards.
ATTGCATCATCATTCTTGCATTGTTTGGTTGGGTCAAGAGTCCAAAAATCACTAAAGTTTCATCCACTACCCTTTGACCTATAAGCAAAAACCATAAAAAGAAACGCATAATCTAAAAACAATTAGACATTTTTCTTTTGATATTAAACCAACATTAGATAGGCGTAGGGCCTTGGAATAGGATTAGAGAGTAAACTCTCCAAGGACACAAAACGAAACCTAGAAGTCATTAAAGAGAGTTAAAATCCATTCTTGCAACCAGTGTGTCGGGAGCCTCTTCTAACACATGAGTTAAGCACGAGGTCGCATCGGGGCAAGTAGGGAGATTACCCCTCTCTACTTATTTTTGTGTTTGTGGTATCGCTTCGATCATTACATATGTGGGGGTTTCATTGGTTAATACCTTCGAAGCTTTGGGCTTGGTTAACATGCCCTTACATGTAGTCAAACATATGATTGTTCACAGATCATTGATTGTAAGGTGGTAGCTTTAGTGACCTTTCCTAGGTATCCACAGAGGTGATTGCATGTGGGACATGCATGTAGTACCTTGGACAAATGTTCATTCACGGTCTTGGTTACCCCAGAGGGTTCCCTCCTTAATAAAGGGTACTTGCATCAATCAGGGTTGTTTCACGTATCTCATCATAATTGTTCCTCGCACCTTTACTAGCTAATATTGTGGGGGACTTGAAATCCCCCATAGGGTTGGTTTTCTAAAGGCCCTTGAGCCAATTGGTTTGCTTGTCATTTACCTAGATTTGATTAGGGTGTGCTCTTTGAGTCCGAGTCTAGGTCAGCCATAAGTTGATTTGTGTTTGATAGTAACATGGTTTTTTCACTGTGGTTGAATTACCACGCCAGTCCCATCGATTACAAGGACTTGAGCCTATTACGGAGGTGCAACCACCTCTAAAGTGGCACGCCATACGTGACAAGGATTTCGAAGGGTCTTATTTTTGGTTTGAAAAAGTTGGCTTGGTTGAGGTAGAAGTCGTCGACAAACGTCCTCCACCCAACTTCAATCCTCCTTTAACTGAACCTGACGCCCCTATACTAGTCCAAGTAAGGGAAATTTTCAGTGAACCTTTCTCTTTGTTCAGTAATCCTCCTACCATGTCTGGACCTAGTGTCTCGTCCAGTGCAGCTGAGCCTATAAGCCCATTTTCAAGTGGGATGGGAAGAAACCCCTCCGGGGGCATCCCAACAATGACCTCATTGCCACCCCTTAGCTCCATTGGACCTACACCGTCCTCACCTTTTGTTTTTGGTTCCTCCATCTAGGGGACGCCAATTGTTTTGTCAACTCCATTTGTTAGTATACTTAGTGTCCCGACACCCATCCCTTCAATGCCCTCTTCCAGATTATTTTTCAGTGGGGGGGCCAGCTTTGGTTTTAGCATGGGAAGTGGAGCCACTTCCACTTCCGCCAATCCAATGAATGGCTCGGCATCATCAAGTGTGGGTGTACCTTTTGGATGGAGTATGCCCAGTGTTTTTGGGTTTGTCCCTAGTTAGACTGGAGGCAATAGTACATCTAAAGATTTTAACTTTCCTTGGGTTATCACACCTTTCCCTGGGGGCACATCACTTGGGGGAAATTTTTCATCATGGGGAGGTTTTCCTTTTATATTCACATCTAGTCCTGGGGGTTTCTTCCCTGGGACTAACTTTGGGAACATATTTCCTGGAGGCTCCACATTTCCCCCAGGGGAAACCCCCTTGGGGGCATTTTTAGTTATGGGAGTAGTCACGCTCCTAGAGGTGCCACCATCCCATTGGACATTGACTCTTCAGGAGCTCCCCAACCAAATAGTAGTACCAACATAGGGGGAACACAAGGTCCATCTTGGATAGCAGAGACTTCACCTCCCTCCCAATCTTCATTTGCATTGTTGCCTTTCCTTGCAATGCTCAATTTACCGGATTTTTCACGGTTAACGAATGACCCTATATCCCAAGACCCGTCATGGCTAACGATGTCATCTAAGCTACCATCAAACATTCCTAAGTTTGACGAAAAGCCGCGAGAGGACCCCTCTACACACATCATGACTTATGACTTGTGGTGTTCATCCAACTCGTTGATGGATGAAAGTGTGAGGCTGCATATTTTCTAGCGATCCCTGACCGGAGTCGGTGTCAAATGGTACATTGAACTTAAATGTGGTTCTTTTAGAAGCTTCAATGACATGGCTATGGTTTTTTTAAAATGCTACCAATTAACTATTAGGTGTGAGATAGGAATGGAGCTCTTGACTTCACTACGTCAAAATAATGTTACTCATATCTCTGATCATATACATGAGTGGAGGAGACACGTAGGATGATTAAGACTCGGATTCTAGATAAGATCCTAACATAATGGTTTACCAAGTCCCTTTTAGCACCCATTTCCAGGGATGTAGCTATGGTCGGGGTGGCCACCGAGGAGCAAACCATTTTTCATGCCCAACATTTGGGCTTGATCTATTCTCAGTGGGTACTATATATGACATCATCCAAAATGTTCCTTGCCTGTCAACTGATCCACGAAAACCCAACCCAGAACCCCATGTTGATGGTGTGGTTGGTTATGTTTCACATGCATATGTGAACCAGTTAGCTTATCAGATGGGTCAAATGTCCATTATGTCTCACCCGTCAGTTGTTGGCACTAATGCTCAAATTGTTGCGGTCCCTTCTCAAACCTCTGAGGTGAATTCAGTGCAGTCCATGCAACCGAAGAATCCTGAACAACCTGGAGGTAAGAAAAATAGGAATAAGAAGAAAAATTATACTAATGAGAAAGGGACTGCCTCTACCCAAAATGACTAGGAGGGAGGCACTAAGGAAAAAAACAAGAGTCGTTTTCCCTCCAAGATTTTTGGGGAAGACCACCCTACTCACCAGTGTCCTCGGAAGGATGAGGTTCACGTATTTTTGGCACAACAACAGGCTCCTCAACAGCCTGTTGTCTTAACTCATCGTTCCCTCCCTCAACCTCAAAACATGGTTGCCACAAATCTTGCCCTTCCTCCAGGGAGTATCATAGGTACCCGTCACCATGAGGGGTCTCCATCGAATGCTTTTATTTTCATGTGTGACCACATGGTCAATTTGCAGACATGAGCTAAAAATTATGACATTCTTGATCCTTCGAATGTTGCCCCAGAAGAAGCATCTTCATCCCACCTTGGTGGCCCTCTCCAGATACAGAATTAATTTCTTGATGCACTTCTTTGCCCCGTGAAGGGCGTTCTTAGACATATGACGCATAATCCTAACACATGGGCTACCCACAATTACAGTATTGTGAAAGACTTAGCCCAGGCACCTTGTGCCATGTCGGCGCTTGAAGTTCTCCAGAGCTACCCCATGCAGCGAAAATCCTTGCTCTCGGCCATAGGTGGGGTTGATCCCTTGGAGTCAATCTTGATGACCTTTGATTCATCTCAGGTAACTCATAGGGTACCCCATCAAGTAGCCTTGCAGATTAAAGTTTGAACGATGGGTAAAAACATCTTTCGAACCGTTGTTGATGAAGGAGCCTCGACTTTCATCATGTTCATTTCTTGTTGGAAGGGCCTTAGCTCTCCTAAGTTTGACACATCTGCAACACTATTAAAAGCATTCAATGGACACATGTTTCAGCCTCATGGAATAATCACCACCTTACCCATCAAGTTAGGTGGAAAAAATGTCTATGTGGTGGTAGAGGTCTTTGATGCACCTCTTGAGTACAATATACTACCCGGGCATATTTGGTTCTACGAGATGATTGTAGTTGTATCGTCGGTCTTTAGGGTCCTACAATTCTCTCACCAAGGGAAAATCATCACAATTGATCAACTTGCATTTTGTACCCCGGACCTTGGATCCAATGTGGGGTCAAATGTACCCTTTGTCGGTGATACCACGCAGTCTTTTGTCGACATCGGTGCAGGGATGTTCAAAGATACTTCGTTGATGGGAATTTTTTCCTTTCCCCCACCGTCTCCCACTACCAAAGTAGCTCATATAAACATTATTTCATCATTTACCAGTGGATCCCTCAAGTCTTTTGATCCTTGGGTGGTACCTCGTCATGAGGATGTTGACTCTTATGGAGATTCCATTCCGCTCACCGTGGTTGAGATTGGCGATCCAATGATTCCATCAGCATTCGATGATACTGGTCAACAACTACATCCTCACATGGAGTGTGATCAACCTACTCCACCCATATGGGTTCTTGGCTTTCCAAGTTCCCATGATTTCCTAGATATCGAGTTGCATTTAAAAGAGGCCATCCTAGAATTCATGTCTTCTCTAGATAATCCCACGAATGAGGTGTTGCATCCATCATATTCTCCTAATTCAGAACCGATGAGAGTTAACATTATGGGTCTTGATCCAAGACTGGGGGCATTTTCTAGGACACCTAGTGAAACCCCTAGTCTTGACCATTTTCTGCCTCGGTTCTCTTTCTCAGAACTTTCCACCGAATTATTTGCTTCCCCTTCCATTGAAGATTCACATTTCATACACCCTTTACATCTTGATGGAGCCCATCAAGGAGCTTCGCTAGCTTGCAAGACTACTCATAATGAGTATCTTTGTATGAAAAAATTCATTCCTATGTGGCATGGACCCAACATGGTGTTCCCTATGATGCCAACATTGGCTCATGAGTTCATTGATTATGAAAAAGATCATCGGCATGAGCCTAGAAATGGGCTCTATTTTGTGTAAACTAACAAGATGCCTAGTGCCTTGTGTTATCCCTGATATGTGGGATAACTAAGGAGATGATGTCCCGAGGCCCTCAGGTTGTAGATATGGAGTGTCGAGAGACCACATGACTAGCATTGTCCAATTGCACATATGAAAGCTCACTCTTTCACCACAGTTCGAATCCATCATTAGTGCATCCACCACACCAGCTAGCTTCTGGAAGGCACATGGGTCTTTCTCCATGCAGTACAAGTCATGTATTGTGGCAGGTAATCACCCTAATATTTGAGGCATTTAAGAATGTTGTATTGAAGTTGCTTTTGATTATAGAACACCTACTTGGACATTATGCTTTTGACCCTATTTCACCTTGGTGAGTGTCATGAATTTCCTAGTAAGTGGCCAAATTTTGGGGAAGGGGTGCAACTAGGGGTCCCTTGAGGGTTCATCATACCATTCCCGACCATACTTATCACTTTGCACTCATTGCTTTCCCATCACATTACCCTCTTCTAGGCCCTTTGACTTTAGTGACCCAAGAAGGGCATGTACCTAATTTCATGGGAAGAAGGGGTTGAACGCCCAAGGGGATGGTGGCTAGAAAAGATAAAAGCCTAAAATATAAACCTTCTAGACACTTGCCCAGACAGGTCTTGAGAACGATGAATTTCTTCTCTTAAAAGAATTGAAGGCCTACAAAAGATCAAACACATAATAAATATCATGTTTGAATGAAAGACTAACACTAGTGCGTTACAACACTTTGATGGTTACCCCTATGGCACTTTGTGGACCTCTTCTTTCAAGTGATATTGTGTTACTTCCCCCCAAGCTAATCAATTCACTGTTGGGAGTGTACATGTGTTTATATCATTAATTAATTAATAAATGGTAATAAATGGGATTGGAAAAAGGTTGCATTGAAGATGAAGGTGCAACACACCCTCTACAAAGGTACCCATAAATGAGATAATACAAGCCCTTGTATGTCATGAAACTCATTGACCTATGAATTCTAACACCCTATCCACCTCATAATCCACTACGTGACATTGAAGGGGTATCCTTGGGAGCATCCCCTACTTGAGGGTTTTGGTCTACCCAATAAGACTTTTATGACACCCCTCCCATACCTAAACTTGGTCAATTGTATAGTGTCTTTGAGCACTTGTTTAATTTGATGAGGTAGTTTTGATGCACATGTTTAGGTTCCTTGTTTATTAGATGTGGTTTTCACTTTCCATGATATTTTGACTTGAGATCCTTGGAGGGCTTACCTATTTGTTTTGCAAGACCTTTTTTGGTGGATAGTTTTGAAGGAACAAGCCTAGCTTGGGCTTCCATGGGGCTTGAAGCCCACGGGTTGGATGCCAAGGGTCCACATGCTAGATCATGATGATTTTCCTTTGGAGGCCTAGAAGACACCTTGGAAAACCTTACCTATCCCTCACATGCCAAATGAATTTCCTAGGAGGGGAAAAATGTCACTCTTTGGGGCTTGACGTCACCTAGGGATAGGGTTGGTGGTGATGGAGTTATTTTTCATTGACACTTGGCATCATTTTATGGAGAGAGCATGTTGACTTGTGGGAAAAGGCTATAGCGCCTACGGAGAAGGCCTTTGAAGGCTAAATCTTCCATCCTCAATTCCAATTATTTGCTAAATATGCTAAAACATTGCCCCAAAGCAGTGATGTCATCTTATTTTTGGGTTTATAATGTGCAAAAGTGTAAATTAAATATTATTATTTGTGTACAAGGGTAAGATAAGGGTTGTTGACCCCTTATCTTATGTTTTACCCTAATGTATGTGGACAAACTATGTTTTAAACATTTTGTATAAATAGAGATCATGTGAATCTCATTTCATAACATAACTCTTCCATTGTGAGAAGTACTTGGTTGAACTTTACGCCCTCTTGGGCATTTTTGGTATTTATCTTGTGAAAATGTTTTTTTGGTGTTATCTCTTGGTGAATGGATGAAATGAAGTGATGTGCACCTCTTGAAGGCTTGTTATTTTACTCTTGGATAGTAATTTGCATGGTGAACTAGGGTTTGATATCTCTTTTCTTGGAATTGGTAAGAAAAAATCTACATATGTTAGTTATTTCTTGCTCATTGTTGGTAATTGTTGGTGGAAACCCTAAGAGGAGTATGTTGGATATACCCTCCATTTATGCTTCATCTTATTGTTAAGGTTACAAGTCACTCTTGAACAAGGGTTACTAGGAGAAGTACAAGTGTGTACACCCTCCTAGATTTACCCTAAGTTGGTTGGCATACCCTATGGAGTAAGAGGATTTACACCCCTAGGGATCTTGTTTATTCAACTAGTGTTTTAAAGACCCCTTTCACCCAATTTTAAAAGGCACTAATCTAATTTTTTGCATTGGAGAAATAAATTATTTGCCTCGGTAAACATGATTTAATGAGATACTAATCTTGTTTCAATTGGACAATTTTTTGCATGCTAAGGGCTTGTCAAGGCCATTAGGGCATCTTGATTGGCCTAATCTTCTTAGATTTATAGGCTTATAGCTCATTAAAAGCTACATCCATTAAGGAAATCTCTTTTTACTCACTTGTAACTTGGTTTTCAATCGCCGGAATTTGCTAAAAGTTTGCTAAGATAATCTACTAAGCCTAACGCATCTTTTGGGTGGACTCTTTGTAAGTTTTGGTGGTTGGATTTATTGTTGTAACAACTTGTTTTCTACAGACATAAGGCTGCAAAATATCTCTGCAAACACTCTTTATTACAGCCTTGTTTCATTGCTAAAGTCTTGTGCTTTCATTCTTGAGTATCATTAGTGTTTATCTAACTTATCTCTTGCATCATTTGTTAGACTTTTAGCAATTGTTTAGCAGCTTTAACACTTATTTTCTTGCTGATATACATTGTCGCTTACTACTGTAATTAGGGACAGCAATCTTAACATGCTTGTCCACCTAACATCGTACACATATATCACCTTGTTCTTGTGTCTCACGCAGGTACACCACTCTTCATAGGGACTCTTACCTCTTAGCAACCTTTGGCTACAACCAAGACTTCTTTCAATCCCTTTTCTGCACTCAGTAGCTTCACCTAAAGGGGCATCCATTCATACATCTCACTTTCCATATCATTTCCCCCTAGGTTCACTGAGATTCCCCCCTTGAGGTGATTCTATCATCTCTAAAGTGATTCTATCCTAAAAATCCAAAAATATTTTCTTTTTTGAGATTTCACTATGTGTTTTGATCTTGAAATCTAGTTTACATGTGCTTGACAGGATTCTAGGGACTTTTTTATGACGATGACAACGTCCACTACACTTGAGGTATATATTTCTAAACTAGCATATAGAGATAGCTTTTTCCCTGCATTTTCAGCTTTCCATTATTAACCATCCATATTGTCAGTGTTATGCCTTAGCTTCGAACCCAACTGGTTGTGACATTAGTCATTCCTTTTGCATGTTGTAACTGGTTTAGTAGTGCCTACCCTTCATGGGTGCCCTAGTTAGCACCTGAATTGCCATTTGGTGCATGTTGAGGAAAAGGTATGGAACACCTTACTCAATCATTTTCAGATCTTGCCTGGCTATGACAAGATAGTTGGGAATGTCACCCAGGGTTTATAGCCTCAAAACATTCACTCAATCCGCAAGTATTAATTACAAGGATTAAGGTTGATTTTATGATTTGTATATGGTGCAATGTAAAAATAAAATTTAAACAAGGCTACAAGAATGTATATAGATTTTAAAATAAAGTAAACATGGAGACCAAAAGCGAAAGGAGGAACCAAGTCATGAAAACACATGTATGAGACAGGACAATAATCTGATTTATTTCATTCTGAGATACAAAAGTGTATTTATCTTTACAAAGCCCTACGAGGGTATGGACCAAGGGCATGTTTAGAGGTCTCTGATGGGCACCATACAAAAAGACTCTGACAGTAAAATAAAATTAAAATTAATGATCTAGATCAGCTTGCCATAAAAATGTTTCCATTTGACTTTGTAAGATATCCTTTATCATCCATGAAAATTGATTCACAAACAAAAAATAATACACGGACTATCAAGGATGAATCAACACCTTCAAAACAAACGGATGAAAAGTATGATTCAGTTTTGAACCTTACTGCCTTCAATAAGACCATGTTGTCAACAAGAGGATTAGGCTTTCAAGTAAACTTGGAAATGAATGAAAACTGAAACTATCTCATTTAACTAAAGAGCAAACCTTAGTCTCGTCTTTCTCCTTCTATTCTCCCTTTGTCTCTTCTTCTCATCGAACCTTTATTATTTCTTAATAAGTTGAGGTAGTTCAACTACTTTCTTTAGTCAATTCAAATTAACTTAACTAATTAGTTTAGGAAGAAATAATTCATAATAATATATAAATAAGGGTCTAGTTAATAATTACTAAATAAGTGGGACCCCTTGTGACTCCCATCATTCTTTTACTAATCATCAAATATAAAATACAAAATTCTATCATTTGAATCATATAACACCCTTGTAGCTCCCATTGATATCATTTAAATCGAATATTTAAATATCAAGAAAATTTAAGGACATATCCCAAAAAACAATATATCCATGTTATCCACAAAAATATCCAAAATAAAGCTTGTTGTCCCCAAAAGTTGAAAATTATCAAATATTGTCTTCATCATTGAAAATCATAAAAAAAAATAACTTTAAAATCCATATTTGTTGCTTTGCGAGGCATATTTCCTCTTCCCACTGTTGTCTCAAACTGACTTTCCTTGACTGGCCCTTGGTTGGTTAGACCCTTGGGGATGTATTCCGTTATTCACATGAGAGTAGTCATCCTTTAGGTGGAGGCATGAAGACACGGACTTAGAGGATTTTGTGGATGGACTGGAGGGGGAAACTGTTGCTTTTCCTTTGTCCTGCACAGGTTGCAGGATATCAGTTTTTAATCTTTTGCTAGCATGCGAAGATTGTACTGGAGAAACGGCAAGAGCAATTTGAACATTGGGATTAATTGGTGGTGGTAATGGAAATGACACAGTGGGCCAACCACGGTGGTGAGAGACCGGTTGGTGGACAATTTCTTGCCAATCGTCATTAGCGGAGACTTTAAGCTACAATGACACATGTGGAGGAACGAGAATGCCAGGAAAATTCTGAGGAGGCTGAAATGGGGGTCTGTCAAGTCGAGGATGCAATATACCATGGCCAACCAAATTAAAAAACTCAGCTTGAAATAGTTGGTTCAAATCTTGTGGATCAGTATCAAAATGAATATAAAATCAAGGCCTTCTATGGCCTCCCTGCTAGTTACCTCTGCCTTTGTTATTTCGGCCATTACTACCCCTACTAAAAAAACTCATCCTGTAGCAATATTTAACCAATTATGAAAATTTCTTAACAACCCATACATGAAACTCTACCTTAAATAAATCAAGAGTTGGCTCTATTATTTACTACATGACGCATGCAATCCATCCATAAAAAAAAACATTTATTAATTGCCACATGAACAGGGAATTGATAGGGTCAATGGGAGTATGGAGGGAGTGTATTTTCAGTAAAATGGTATCATGGAGGAGGGAAATTCACAAATATTGTTCAGGAAATCAATCAAACAATCAAACTGTGTATACAACTAGCTCCCAAAATACCAATCATCACTTAACTTACACATCATCTTTTCTTTTCCACACAGACTTTTCCTTAAAAATGAGTAATAATAGAACAGGGAGTGAAAAAATGCAATTGGGATAATGAGGGGAGTGTATTTTGCGTAAAAATGGTATAATGGAAAGGACTCCCATGGATATTGTTCTATTAATATATCAATCAATGTCATTTCCAACATCAAAATTTAAAGTTTTCCACTGTTTCAAAATTGAATTTCAACACTCTGTTTCCAAAATTCTAGAACTGATATTTTCACTTCAGGGTGTTCATTTGCATCTAGACTTTGCATTGCACAGGAATCATTTCATACCCCTTTGCTCAATAAAAATTTAACAATAGTAACATAGCTTGCACGCTACAGGGCCGATGAGTGAGCAACATCATAACAATCATCAAAATAAACACAACCAACAGTCGAGGAATGGATAAACTGTGATTCCACGATATCAACACCAGTATATTAAAATTTTCACAAGGTTCCACGAAGTGGCCACAAAAAGGATCTCTTCATATAACATAATTCAAAATTGAAACTTCAATTAACAACACTCCTAAAATCCTTTTCATTCTGGATCACAAAACTTATTCAACGTATATATAATTTACCCACAGAGGTATTCCTTTCATAAAAAATCACACAGTATGGCGTATCCCTTAAACAATGTTTTGCAATGAAGTCATCACCCCAATATATCCACATGACGGACTATATTATTATACAAAGGAGTAGGTTAACATTCTTCTCGTTTTGCACAACAAATAATCAATCAAACATGTGACCAAAAGGAGCATGAACGGTGCCTTTCCTTAATTCTAGGTTGGCCATCTTTTACGATAATTTCTAATGCACAGGGTTCAATACAAAATAGTGGACAGTAAGGTGGTAGAAGCAAGTGGCCAACAAACTCAAGGTTTGGCCAGAAGGAGCATGGAAGGTTTAATCCTTCACAAAAATCCACATTAACACTCATAGAGCAGTGACCAGAGCGCAAGCACAATAGCCATGAAAACCAACCACTAAAATGGCAGGCAGAGTACCCATAGGTAAGGAGCAATGATACACTCTTGTTAAACGGGGAAGAAACCAAAACAAGAAACTAGAGGCAAGACAGGCTCAGAAGTTTCCCAACGTTATTCGTTTCCACAAAAAAAATGCGAACAACTATGCACAGCAAAAGACACCACACCTCTTTTCAAAACCATGGTTCAAATACAACCACCACAGGAAACCAAAACCTTGCAAATAACTAATACACAGTCTGAATTCATTAATATAACAGCTTTGGAAATCCATAGACCGTGAGCAAACAAGAGCCAACCGTTGAATTAAAGAGCAGAGTGAATGTTCATGGATGGAAAAGCAAGAAAACCCCATACCTATGTAAAATTGCTAAGGAGAAACGACCAGCCTATATACTTCCTCCATGACCGAGCAAAGCGGAGCAGCAGCAACCAACAAGAGAAATTGCAAAAATGACTAGGGTGGCGGGCTCAAGGTGAGTTAGAGTGACGTGCATTTACTGTACGTTGCTTCTAAATTCATGTTCTCATTAATGGCGAGTACAAGCAGGCCCACTATACAACTCAACATCCAAATAAACTTAATACAAGCCGAGTATACCATAGTTTTCCAATGTTCCTAGTTTACAATTGCACCAACCCTTGCCATTATTCCCATTTCACATATAATAAAAATTTGCTAGTGGTAATTAAATCACAACCCAACTTATAATTCGACACTTGTAGCAAGGGCCAAGGTGATCGCCCAACGAAATCATACACCACATAACATATAAAAATTAAACTGGGGAGTAGATTCCTCATCCATTCAAAGGCAACACAGTCACATTTTGCGTGAGATAATTTAGATAACATTGTTTCCTGTTTAGTCAGCTTGCCCATTTTGTCCTGCAATAATTATTTTGACAGCAGTTCAAAGCAAATAAATTGTAGATTTTGTGTCACAACCAAGGCATAAACACATGAAATGTAAGTGTTGCTTCTCCGTCATAGTCACATAAGTCACACAAGGGGTCCCACCTATTAGTATATTATTAAATATAATTAAATAATAAGGTGTTTGCAATCATTTGCAAGCAGGTACCCTATGTTATGCTTTTGAGCGTCAACGGTGCCCATGCTACGTTTTCTCATAGGTATGGAAGCCCTCCTTTAGCCCTACCATGACTTGATGTTGAGCCTCATTCTCTTCTCTTCGTCTATATTATGGCCACATCTCATAGGAGTTTCTCGAAAAAAAAATTATGTTGCTTAATGGTCACCTATGCATTTCCTGCTCATGTCATGCCTCTCCCCGTTGCATTGTTATTTTCCCATATATCGCTCACTGCTATGCAATAGCCTTGACCACCCACCTCTTGCATTATTTTGCCCTTGTTTTGCACTCACATACCCAGGGAGAGAACAACTACTAAGAGTGGATCTCACTTTCCAGTACCATTTGCATTCTTCATTTCTTAGGTCGATTTCATGCGTGTAGAACATAGGAGCATGTTGTTAAGCCACTCATTCTCTCTCAACGAGTATAATTTTATCTCTTTTTCGAGCTTGTTAAAACTGAACGAAAAAGGTATCAAGCTTACTTTCATCATTATTTCATTCTCATTAAACCATGAAGGAGACTAAGCATACTTGTGTCATTCTTCTGTGCCCGTTAAACCATGAAGGAGACGAAAAATACAAAAAACAAAAAAAGTGGGGGTTTTTCACTATCGGTCTATTCTCAAAATGGCAGCGTTAGTCGAGTCGCCCTTGAACATTGCACATGTTTGAGTCCTCATCATACAGTTGGGTTTTAGCTTTCCTAGGATCCATCCTAGTAATATGATTCATAGATACTCCTCTGATTGGTTACTCTTGTAGTCACCATGGAAAGTGATTCAATGCCTCCTACATTGTTGCACTATATTCATCTAGCTCTTGTGTCTTGTTGCCAAGTCACCATTGTGTCATGCTATATGTTCAATGGAAGTTTAATCCTAAGTCGACCATCTCTTTTTTTGTTTACATTTCAAGTCGGCCATTCCTGTGTCAGTTGTACTATGTGATACTCTCTCTTCATATCATCTCTCGGTGTATGTTTCATGTCGATTGATGGGGGATACATTAAATCCCTCCTTCGACGGATCTCTTCCTATCGACTTCAACACATTATCTAGGAGAGGGATCTAGAAACAATCTAGTACATTGGAGCTTGTAGTCCTCAGTGGCAGGCCTCCTCATGATCAACAGTGGTTTTACATCATTGACTCTTGATCGATTGATTATATGAGTGTTCGACATCAGATCCTCTATCCACACTCGATAGATTGTACTAGGTACCTTGGGGTCCATCTTCATCATCGGTGGGTCCCCTCTCGTCTGTTAACAGTATACATCAATGACCGGTAATCAGACGGTTTCTACCATGCTCGACATTAGATCATCTATTCACATGATGTAGATTCGTACCATCGAGATTTGGGATGAAGACCTTGGGTTTGGGGCCATATTATTCCTTTACAACATCCCCTCCCAAGCTGCGATGGAGTATATTACTTTTATGTGAAGACTTCAGGGGCACTCTCCTCAGTGTTTGTTGTCTTCCTGATATCTATATGTTGTGTCATAGATCTACATTGTATTTGTTGGTGGTTATGTTTATGTTCTTGACATATATCCGCATTGTATTTTTCGGTGGCTATGATTGAGTTCACGACATAGATCAACATTGTATTGTATCGTGGCTACGGTCTTATCGATGACATGGATCCACTGTGTATTCTTTTGTGGCCATGGTCTAGCACTTCATTTCATGGATCCGCAATGTATTTTTTGGTGTCCACTCTCATTATGAGTCTGAGTATGTCTACCTAGGGAATTGGTTTATATATATTGATCCTTGGTGTTTGATTGCATGACTTCTTTGGTTTCCGGACCTCCTTTGCTCTCTCCTTCTGTTGCCTCACATGGACTTTATTGTAATGTATTTCAACCATCCATTCCTTTCCTGACCTCACACATTAGGGGGAATCTATTATAGCCTTAATTTCCACCCTATAGGCCAGAAAGGAAGCCATTAGAGGATAGAATCCCAAATACATATTTTTCCTAAGGATTGAACCCCTTTTTATCCCTTATTGGCATCCTCGCGGGTCACCTAGTGGACAATAAGAAAGGCCCTCACTGGACACTAGTGGCTCGTCAAGCAAGGCACTCTCGGACTTCTATAATTGAGGAGTTATGAGTTGTTAGACAAAGGATTATTTGGATCTTCATGTCAAAGGCCTAGGAACTCACATCATTCGAGTCTCTAGTGGCCTCTAGAAGATCTAGAAGCCTCTCCCAAGCCTCCTCCAAGAGCTATATAACAAAGGAAATCCTTGGGAAAGAGAAAGATTTTTTAGGGTGGTTATGCTGGCAAAATATAGAGAAGCTCAAGAGGCTAAGGAGGAGCATCGAGAGCCTGGAACTAGGAGGAAGTATCAACATTCAAGGTATCAATTGATGTAATTTATCTTATGTTATCAATAGATCATTGGTTTTCCCATGATATATTTGTATTCCATTATGAAAATGTTTAGATTTGATTCATCTCATTATAGATCTTATTAAAATAAAATTAGATCTAATATTCTAATCCCAAGTAGAAAGGTAGAAGAGTTTTTCTTGTCTTTTCTATACAGGAAATAAGTTGTGGAGCTTGGAGCCAGAGTTTTAGGACTACAATAGCCAGGAGATACGATGGACCACCTCAAGAAAGGTATGCAAATTTCACCATTCCTTAGGATAAGTATGAATCTATGTGTTTGGATATATATCTAGGAAACTCATAAGAAGTCTATCCCGCTTTCTGTCTAGGATTACTAGGCTAATCCCAGGGAGATTTTGTTGTGTATTCAACAAGATTCATGTGAGACTTATTCCCATAACATTAAGACCTTCCCAAAAAAAATCTTTCATGATCTCGTGGTAAGGTTTGAAGAACCCAGAATGTCCTCCTATAGGAGAAGTTTGCAGTTTCATAAGGACCTTCTATTTGAGTTTGGAGTTCTCACATAAATATAAGCAATCATGATACCATATAAAATCATTCTACCATGCAAATTTATATAATGCATTGGGGTCCTCTTGTAGTTGTTGAATGATATGTCATACCTCTTCATCTTGCTTCCATTATATCATTGCTTCTTCCACCCAATCAAATTGCAGAATAGAAATAACACATAGTGAACCCTCTATTTCTTCTTCTTTCCTTGAAAGTGCATCTACCATAATATTATGTTTTCTTTTCTTGTAGATAATTTCAAATTCATAACCTAGCATCTTTGTAACCCGTATGTGTTTCTCTTCTGAAGATAATTGTTGCTCCAAGAAGTACTTCAAACTATCATGATCTATTTTGACTTTGAAGTGTCTTCCTATTAGGTAAGGGCATCATTTCTTAACTGCATGTAATATGGCCAACACTTATTTTTCATAAATGGGTTTGAGTAAGTTTTATCCTTTAAGTTGGTTTCTTTCAAAGGCAAAGGACCTTCCTTCTTACATTAAAAATGCACCAATTCCATGGTTTAAGTCATCACACTCCACAATAAATGTTTTTGTGAAGTCAGGTGTGGCTAGGACAGGAGTTGTACACATAGCCTCCTTAAGTTTTTGAAAATCTTTGGTTGCTTCTTGAGTCCAATAAAATGCTTCTTTTTTTAATAATGTTGTTAGAGGTGCATATATTTGACATTAGTTCTTGGAAAACTTGCAGTAATAGCATGTTAATCCTAAGAATCCTCTAAGTTTCTTTAAGGTTTTGGGAATTGTCCATTCCCTCATAGCTTTAATTTTGTTAGGGTCCACTTTTACACCTTCGTGAGATACAATATGACCCAAATATTCCACTTCTTGAACCCCAAAGAAACACTTGGAAGGCTTTGATAAAGTTGTTGCTCTTCCAAAAGTTGTAATACTCTGTCAACATTTTGTACATGTTCTTCCCATGATTTGTTGTAGATTAGTGTGTCATCAAAAAATACTAACACGTATTTTCTAAGGAAGGGTTTGAAAATAGAATTCATCAAGCTTTGAAATGTTGAAGGTGCATTAGTAATTCCAAGTGGCATAACCAAAAACTCGTAATGACCTTCATGTGTTCGTAAGGTTGTTTTGGGAATGCCTTCTTGCCTCATTATGATTTGATGATATCCTGAACAAAGATCCAACTTACTAAAGATTTTTTCCCCATGCAATTCATCTAATAATTCATCAATGACAGGAATAGGAAACTTATCTTTGATGGCTGTTTTGTTGAGTTGTCTATAATATGGACACATATGCCATGAACCATACTTCTTCGTAACCATCACTATTGGTGAAGAGAAAGAACTTTGGCTAGGTTGAATGATGCTAGCCTCTAACATTTCTTTAATCATACGCTCAATATCACTCTTTCATGCAAATGGATGCCTGCAAGGCCTAATGTTAGGTGGTAGACTTCGATGTTGCAAATTAATAGCATGATCATGATCTCGAGCGGGTGGAAGACCCTTAGGAAGCACTCCAGATACCTTGGAATGGTTTTTGATAGCCATTTGGAGATCCATTGAAGCAAAGGATATAGATGTTTGAATATCTAGTAGCACAATTGTGCAATTGCACCATGGTGTCCCTTTTTGAGTTATTTTGTCATGCTATTAGAGATTATCACCATAGAGGGTTTCCCTTGGATACCTCTAAGCTCAATTTCCTTTCCTTCTGAGGAAAATATCATGAAAAGATCTTGAAAATTAAGGGCCATTATTCCCAATGAGTGTAACCATTGGACCCCTAATACAACATCAACACCACACATTTGGATGGAAATCATGGGACTATCCAAAAAATACTCCCCCATATTGAGCTTAATACTATGAAACTTACCAGAACAAGTTATGGTACCTCCATATGCAATCATTGATTGAAACTCTAGTGCTATAAATACAAAGCAATTGAGATCTTTTGTTAATTTGTAATCGATGAAGTTATGGGTACTACCATAATCAATCAACATTGTTACTTTTTTCTTTTTGATGTATCCTTGTATCTTGAGGATTTGTGGAGTATTGATGTCGGTCAATGCATGACAATATATCATTGGAGTTGTCTCTTCTAGATCTATATTTTGTGATGGTTCTAATTCTTGATCTTCTTCCTCTTCACAATCTATGTAGAATAATTTCTTCTCACCGCATTTATGCCCCTTGTTGTATTTGTTGTCACAATTGAAACATAGTCTCTTTACTCTTCTTTCATCCATTTTTTGAGGTGTCAACCTTGTCGGTTGAGGTACAGTTGTCTTATGAACCCCAAATTGATCTTTGTTTCATGTGTATGCTCAAATGGTAGACTTGTGTGTAGCCTTATTCTTGGCTTGAATATGACGAAAAAATTCCATATCTTCCATAATATTTGAAGGATGTTTTAGGAAAATCACATGTTTAATGTCTTCTTTTAATCAACCCACGTAAGATTCCAACAAATGTTCATCACTTATGTCATCCACCCTTGTGGCCAATACCTTAAATCTTGAATTATAATCTTCAATATCAAAAGTTCTTGATAATTGTCAATTGACTGAAGTAGTCATGCTCCCAAACTTTCCCATATTGTGTTTCTAAGTCTCTTGTAGATAAACCTCAATTATAATGATAAAAAGGGGGCTTCCTTTCAACTACCCATTGATACCATTGATATGGTTTTATCTCAAAGTTCAAAGTTGCTATGTGAATCCTTTGCTTATCATCCATAATATTATGGAGTTCAAAATATTGTTTTATTTGGTTCACCTAGGTAAAGACCTATGTTCCATCAAACTTTGTTAATTCAACCTTGGGAAGGTTCATTCCTTTTGGATACCATCATAAGTAACTCCATTATTGGAGTTAAATCCCCATGGAAAATTCTTATTATTGGAAAGTTGTTCAACCTGAATACTACCTTTATTTTCATGAGTCCCTTTAGACACCTTATCAATTTTAAGGAGCCTCCCATTCAATGTTTCTATAATATTATGTTTCGTTTGTTCCAACTTTCCCTCCATGTTTTGTTCCAATTGTTCCATATTTCCATCCACCTTTCTTTCTATTTATGTTTGAATATTCATCAAATCAACCTTTTTCATTGACCTATCATTCAATTCATTGATTTGACTGTTCAATTTGAATAGATGGTTTTGTATCTCCTCGTTTTCTTCATGAGTCATAGAGGATATTTCTTGAGGTTTAATTGGTGAATTAATTTTTGGATCTTTCTTTGGAGCCATGGGAAAAAGTTTCTAAAAAACTAAGCTTGCTAACCACAGAAAAAGCTCTTAAAATCACCAGAAAATAACTTGTTCAAAAACTATAACTTCCACAAGTAATATGTCATAAAATATAACGATTCTAAATCTAGAAACTTTTTCACATGTACTTCACTATGTTAATTCAGGATTCTGAAAATTTTAGGGTTTGAAACTTCACTGACAAAAAATTATAGTGAAAATGCCAAGATAATTGATTTCAGGATTAGTCACAAACCATGTCTTCCATGGACTATATCTTCCAAATTATAGCAAACCAGAACTTAAAATTTTGACCACCTGTACTATGACATGTCTCCTCAGTATACACAAAATTTCATTGTATTAAACCTTCTAGATCAAAACTTATAGCAAAAATCCCAAGATGACTTGTCTAAAACGGAATTCAGGATGAGTCAAAAATCCTATCTTCCATAGGTTATATCTCTGAAAGTATAACAACCGAGAACCTGAAATTTTTATCAGATGTACTTTGATATGTTTCCTAAGTAACCTTCAAATTTCACTATCTAAATCGACCCAAATATATATATATATATATATAGCGAAAATGCCAATATGACTCGCTTGAAGCAGCAAAACCCTAGGATTAATGCTCTTGATACCAAATGTTATGAACCAACGCCTTGAGAATGATAAAAATCAATGAATAATAGTCAAATTCAAGGGGGGAACCTCCTTTTACAATATATGCAATGTACAAGATGATATAAGTTGATCCTAAGACTAGGTCTCCTTGGTATATATATAAGAGACAAAGGGTACAATTATAATGAAAGGGTACAATGAAGGGTTCTAGCCTACATACAAATATAACACTAGAAATGTAATAATTCAATATCTAGGGCTTAATAAGGGGCTTTATACATAACATGGGGCTTTTTCTAGGGATTATCGGTAGATAGATGTTAGAAAGAAAAAAAAAAAGGAAAACACGATCCTATTAAGATAAAATCACAATACTTAGTGACCTTGTATCTTATTTATTTCTCAGCTAGATAGTCAAGTTGTGCTAGCTTCAGTTCTAGTTTGTGACCCTCTCCTTTGTTTCTTAGCTAGACAACCAATTTATTCTAGTTATGATGCATGTTTGTAACACTCTTCTTTGTTTTCTAGGTTAGACATTCAAGCTCTGCATGTTTTTGTGCTAGTTTAATACACAATTTTCCTTTTTTTCCTTCTCTAGCATCTATGCCTATTGATTAGACATAGTTTGAAGGAACATTAGGTTGAGATTCAATGGTAAGGGGAGAGGAACTACAACAAAAAGGGTCCTTCCTCTGAGAAGACTCATTTTTATTCATTAATTAAGATTCAAACTAGAGATTTAGAAATTCCCACCTTGTTCTATCTTATAAACCACTTTTGAAAATTGAAAGGAATAAAGATGGAGTATCATTCAATAACATACCTTCCACTTGTGGTATTAGTGCCTTATTTATCCCCTCTCACACCACATCCTCACTTTGTTGGTCTTCTCTAACCCAAGTACTTCTTAATTATTTAGCCTTGCTCCACTCTATTCCATTTTCCCTTACAACCTTCCCCTTCAAATTACATATTCGTGGGATTGTTTGTGCGTAAAACCCTCAAAGCAAACATAAGAATTTTCTTTAGTGGAAGGATCTTTTTAACCTTATGATTTTAACATATCACCTCCAAACATCTCATCAATTGAGATTGCCCCCTTTTCTATATTATGGTAATCCCTTAAAACTTCCTTTGAAGACTTCCTCCATTTCCATTTACCCCCCGAAACATGGAAATTCCTCT
The DNA here is from genome assembly GCA_032191745.1 of Picea mariana. Lineage (NCBI taxonomy): Eukaryota > Viridiplantae > Streptophyta > Pinopsida > Pinales > Pinaceae > Picea > Picea mariana. The sequence goes on along the minus strand of JASDQU010099893.1, from coordinate 1,021,413 downwards.
TTAAGATGTCCATGGACATGATAAATCACACATCTAAAGGGATTTCTCACAGAGTCCAACAATTGACAATATTTTGATTTCCCAACTATAATTTCTACAAATTCTAGAAGGTCACCTATATTCAACCAATAATTTAGTGACCACTTTATTTGCTTTAGAGAATGTATTATCCTCTAAGTCGATGAAATATCCTAGATTGTTTCCAATAGCCTTTAATATTTATCTATTCCACAATTCAATGGGAAGGGTTGTGAGCTTTACCCATATAGGTTGTGTCATGTTCTTCTCATACCCAAGATTGAAGCATGAAGACTGCCTTCTAAGAGCCAAAATGGTAGACCCCCAATACCACCTACCATTCAAAATCTTCTTTGTGTTCATACCAAACTTAAATCCAAATGCCAATCATCCTTTAGCAAAGATGTGAAAAGTCAACATATAACCTAAAAACCCTCTCTAAACCTTATCAATTCAATTTCATAGATTCTTCTTAGAGATGGCCCTACCATAAAATCTTTTAGTCAATGATTTATTTTTGTAACTAAAGGACCTCTTCCATCACAACGTCCTCACCTAGCACCAATTTCACCTTCTCCTTTATTAATATAATAGCACTTCCTTTTCTTCCCAACTACCCTTGCCACAACCTATTGCAATCATTCTTATTTGCATTTGTCTTCTATAAGGCACCTTGCAAATTCATCCATGGTTAGCTCGTCACCTCCTCGGTCCAACTCCTTAACCACCACTCATAGCCTTCACCTACCCTAACATTGCAATTGGTAACCTCTATAGACATTGCATTGCCTAAAGAATCTAATCCTCGTTTTGGTAGTTCTCCAAATTGGGAGATGAAAATGAATTTCAGCTTCACTGTCATCCCATATATCTGTGTAGTTTCCAAATGTTGGCAGCCTTGTACCTGCAATGGGAGTCACTACTATTATAGCATAAATTGCCACCACTTATGCATTGATGACTTTGTAGGCCTTTTCCATGTCCTACTTGCAAACATCATTTCTCTATATCTCCTCTGGATTCCGTAAAAAATATTTTTTGTTCACTTGTATGTGCCCTGATAATTATGTAAGGCGCGTATATGTGAGTTTCTCTAAATAAAGTCACGTACATGTCATTAAATGCTCAAAAAAATATATTTTTGTATAATTGCAGGTTGAGTTACTGGTTTGGTTAGTTTCCTAACTCCTTTTACTTGTACACAATCGTCTCGAATTGTTTGGAGATGATATAAATATAGAATGAACCATGAGGAGAGGGTAATCATTCTTGAAGCAAAATCATACTTGGTAAACCTCTCATTGTCTGCAAGACCTTGTATTCTCGTTGTTGTTTTTGTCCTCAGACTTGGAAACCCTCGTTTCCATCCTTTTCCATGCATCTCCTTATCCGACCAAGAAATATTCCTAGATCTTCTTTAGGTCTGTTTGTGCATTGGAGTCAAGGGTTTTCCATATATTCAGTAGCCTAGGTGGAGTATGTTCATTGTATTTGAATATCTCTTTATTTAGAGTATTAGTTGCTGCAAATATTTATGTTTTGATTAAATTCATAGAATTTAGTTATGAGATAATTGATGTTCTTTGTATTTTTGCCTTTGAAATTTTTGCAGGTCAACAGAGGAACGTTTTGGAAGGAGCGTGAAAGCTTTATCTTTGGGATTGACATCAACCATTGGACTCCAAGTAAGTCTTTCTTCTTTCGTTATCAACAATTAGTTATTTGATCAAGGTAGTTATAGATTATTGTTTGATTCTTTTGGAAAATGTTTGATGCTTATTGATTAACAACAATTTTTAGGGGTATTTGTCACCTGCACATTCTACGGCATTGTTCCTCGAGTGGACTCCAGGTCCCTCCACCCAGGATACTGAATATATGGCAAACCTCCAACTCCAATGCACAAACAAACCCAAAGAAGATCCAGGAATATTTCTTGATTAGATAAGGGGATGCATGGAAAACACTGGAAACGAGGGTTTCCAAGTTTAAGGACAAAAACAACAACATGAATACAAGGGCTTGCAGACAAGGTGGGGTTTAGCTAGCATGATTTTGGTTCAATGATAATTACCCTCTCCTCATGGTTCAAGCTCTATTTATATCATCTCCAAATAGTTGGAGACAGTTGTGTATGGGTAAAAGGAGTTAGGAAACTAACCAAACATGTAACTCAACGTGCAATTATGCAAAATTATAAAAAAAATTAGCATTTAATGACATGGATGCGACTTTCTTTAAAGCAACTCCCGTATACGCGCCTTGCATAATTGTCAAGGCGCGTATAAGTCAACAAAATATGTTTTTTAGAGAATCTAGAGGAGGTATAGGGAAATGATGTTTACAAGTAGGATATGGAAAAGGCCAACAAAGTCATCAATGCATAAGTGGTGGTAATTGATGCTATAACAACTACCCCACAAGAATTATTTGCAGATGCTCTTGATCTCATCTCCTTGGATAATAACCTTATATGCATTCACACCAGTACATGTATTGTCATTACACCTAGTATTGACACCAACGCTCAAAATCTTCACCAAAAAGGTTTCTCCATCCCCTATAGTCTACAAGTGAATAAGTGCCATGGATGGGTCAATCAAGTTAGTATGGTCCCATTCTACTTTAGGGATGTGATGTGTCCCCTTGTACAAAGAGACTTGGACAATGCTAATAATTTTTATTTGTGCCAAGTTGGAGGTAGATGCCCTAAATGATTTCGAATGATCTAGAAACTCATCCCTTGACCTGAAAATTAATTTCAAGATGGCATCTTGTGACTCCTCTGAAATGTCTATAAGCTCTTCCTCCTCCACTCCCCCCCCCCGCCAAAGCACAATCAATGCCATATCATTTCATGATGGTGACATATGACCTAATACAAGAATTAGACTTCAATGTATTAATTAAAATACAATTTTATGTTTCCTTCTTCTTCTTCCAAAAGAGACACATTGTACATATATGCAATGCTAATATTATAAATATAACATATTAAATTAAAGAAAAGTCAATGGTGTTTAGTTGGTTGGTAAAGTGTGGTGGTGTTATTTTTCTTCATCAAAATTCAAAATTTTTAAAAGTGGTGGCGTTGTTTTTCTTTATTAAGATTTAGATTTCTTGAAAGCCATATTTACGCCTCATAGACTAAAATGCCTCATCAATACACCACTTACAATTAAGGCCAATATAAATTATGGAAAAAAATTAGTGAAATAAATCTCTCATAATAACAAATTAATAAATAATTATCCATAAATCTCTCATCATAACAAATTAATAAATAATTATTTTAATAACCCAACTTAAAAATTCTCAAGCTAAAAATTTTTATCCAAAACAAATAACTTATAAAGCATTTCGGATATGAGAGGCCATGCTCACCAAAATTTACAGAAAGAGTGTCTCTTATTTACAACGATTACTTACTCCTTAAGCATCATCATATAAAGTATCACGTAACTTTTACTTTCAATGAACTATTTTGGTGTAGAATGAACATGCCAACACATAAAATATTATTGAATCAAATTCCCACCAATTCATAAGAGAAACACAATCACATTTACATAAAATATTTGACACGATCAATTGCCATCGATTCAGGAGAGATTCGCATTCAAATCGTGCTGCAAAAGAGTAGTCAGTAGCAATTTTTTTAAGGAGCAAATATCAATTTGTAGTTCATCAACAATAATTTTCATTGACTTAACAACATATTCAATCATATTTTTAAGCCACATTAAAATCATGTCTTTTAAGTATAAGGTTAAATTATGATTAGGTTTTAGTATTTAGGATTTAGGTATGGGGTTAAAGGTTATGTTCTTTTAGATACCACATACTTTTTAGATACCATATTTTTTTTTATATAGTTTTAATGATGATTAAATGAGATATTGGGTATCTTGTGGATACTAGTGCTTAGTTGAAATCGCCTTTTCTTCTTGTAATATGACCTAAAATTACTTCTAATTGGTTATGAGTTCGTTTTCCTCAGACATAAGGAAACATGTTAACGACCCTAGACCTAACTCTCTCTCTCTCTCTCTCTCTCTCTCTCTCTCTCTCTATATATATATATATATATATATATATGGCATTGCGACACATTAGAGTTGTTTTCTCACTATATTATTAAAAACTAATATAATTTGGTAAAAGTAAATTTTTAATAGATAAATCCTTATAAAAATAAATCAATTCTATTATAAACACTCCTTTTACTTAATTTAATCTAATTTAGCCAAAAAAACATATCAAAATAAATGTTTCACTATATATGACCTTCTACACCTCAAATACATGCCATCTATAGATGTTTCACTATCTATGACCTCCCCCAAAAAACATGCCATCTAAAAATTTAGATTTAACATATTTAAACTTTGATAAATCACAATTCATATAAACATTTTCATTTGATAAAAACAAAACCCTTGCATAACAAAACATTGCTTAACCTAATGGTTCACCAAAAAATTGTTTAACCTAATGGTTCACCAAAATTAATTGTGTAATGAGCCACCAAAGTTAATTGTATAACAAACCACCTTATATTTTGTTTAAGACATGAACTGAAGTCATATGCTTATGCGTAATTTGAAAAAGCTTCCTACTATTGAATTGAAAAATATACAATCCTTATGAATTTCTCCAAATAAAACTTATATAATATCATTCGTATTGGATAAATGTTCATGTGAAATAAGAGCATTTAATCGATTATTTATTTGGAACTAGACGTTTCAAAGTATGAACAAAACTTTTATTTTTTTTCCACGGGAAAAATTCTCTTTATATTCAAAAGGATATAAGAATTTACACACAGTATAACTGTCAATCAAAAGTGATATGATATGGCAAATTATGTTCACAATATAACATAACATCCATCCAATGTCATTCTATCATAGAATATGAAGGAGAAACTACAGCCAAGAACAATAGAATCTGTACTAAAAAACATCAACTTTCTTGTGAACTTTGTTTCAGAGATTCAGCAGTATTGGAGGTCCCTTGTTGCCGTCCTCCCATCGGGAGTATCTTAAAAGTCCAAGGGGCAGGGAAAAAGCATGTTTTGACAAGATGTCCACGTCTCTATTGTCTTCTCTGTAGATATGTGAGATGAAGAGATTCTTTACAAGTCTTGTAGCTTCTAGTGTTCTTTATTTCCAACACTCCAGTGCAGCCGCTTGTAGATCATCTTTTTCGTTGATCCAGTCAATGATGACTTTGGAGTCTCCCAGAAGAAGCAGCTCATTGATATTCAGTCTATGATCCAAGATGAGGGATGCCCACGCCCCCATAAGTTTCGCCTTCGTATTTGTGCCTTGCCCACAGTTGAGGGTCCAACGGATAGATGAGTGGGAGGTTATGAGGATTTCCCCCCCCCCTGCCCCACAGAGATTTCCTCCTTGTTGTGCAGCTCTGTCAAACCAGGCGATGACTCTGTCAAATGGAAGAGTTGTAGTAGTTCTGCGAGTAGGAGGATCTTTTTCTTGTATGACTAGAGCGTCCATTGTTGTTAATATNTCGTATTTGTGCCTTGCCCACAGTTGAGGGTCCAACGGATAGATGAGTGGGAGGTTATGAGGATTTCCCCCCCCCCCTGCCCCACAGAGATTTCCTCCTTGTTGTGCAGCTCTGTCAAACCAGGCGATGACTCTGTCAAATGGAAGAGTTGTAGTAGTTCTGCGAGTAGGAGGATCTTTTTCTTGTATGACTAGAGCGTCCATTGTTGTTAATATGTTTTTGGTCACCAGGTGGATCGAGGGGGACCTTTCTTCAAATAAGGCAACATTCCTCGCCGTCCATATATTCCAGCATAGAGTGGCTGGCAGCGTTGGATAGTTCTGGTGTCTAGAGAACCAGATACTGAAACATTGTTTCGCTGAGGTTCCAGTCCAGTTATCAGCTAGATTCAAAGCTATTGTGACAAGTATCCAGATTCAAAGTATGAACAAAACTTATATAAGATCATTAGTATTGGATAGATGTTCATGTGAAATAAGAGCATTTAATCATTCACATTTCAAAATATGAACAAATGCTCACCAACCAATTCAACCTCCATTATCATTAGCCTAAAAAAAAAAACTCTTTTAAATAAACCTTTTTACAATATTCTTAGATTCTCCACATCCAAACTTTCCATTCTCTTTTAAAAAACCTCAAATAAAATCATTTTCCATTACATTTCCAAGCTTCCCAAAACTTAATAAAAGGTAAAATCATTTTACAACACATTTCCAAGCTTCCCAAATAGTTTTAAGCATGAAAGGCCCCATTTCCAAGCTTCCCAGATCCTTTTAAGAATGAAAGGCCCCATTTCCAAGCTTCCCAAATCCTTTTAAGCATGAAAGTCCCCATTTCCAAGCTTCCCAAATCCTTTTAAGCATGAAATTCCCTTGAATATTAAAATTATGGGGAGTTAATTACGCGACAAAGTTTGTATCATTTATATATTTTACCAATGTGGTTTCTACAAAGAATTCCTTTTTTAAGATATCTTTCAATCCATTTTATAGTTAGAATTTACACTTTCACACAAACTCTCGAAGAGAAATGGTCACTATTTTGCGTATAACTCTTTAAACTTTATTATTTTAAATAAAAATGAAATGTAATCCTCAACATGGAACATGGTGTGGGTATCTTGTTAAATACTTGGTTTAGTGTTTTGGTTAAGGAATCATATTCATAGGTATACGGTTTTGATTTCCATTCTTTTTGGTCCATTTACACCGTAACATCTTCATCTATAGAAAAAAGGAATGAGATTCTAATGATACAAATACCTTGCCAAACACCTCAATTTGATATTTTGGTTAATTATCCATTACCACGGGTAAAAGGTCGTGAGTTCCATTCTCTTAGTGCCTTGTGCATCATAACATCTTTTTATAGGAATGAGATTCTAGTGATATGAATACCTTGTTGAAATAACATATTTTTAAGGATCCATATCTACGAATACAAATATTATAAATTCCATATACATCATAATATCCATGTCCTATATAGGGAATTTTTGTCACGCGCTACTCTGACACCCACCTAGGGTTCCAGATCTAACACGTTTCAGCTGCAGCGATGGCAGCATCGGGAGGAGGGGAGTCGTCGCCCTTGCCCCTCCTTCAGTTGAAGCCTCCTTCCGCAAGCTCCTAGCCGCCCAAGGTAAGAAACATCCCTCAGCAGCTCCACCTAGCTTCATTAAGAAGCTCAACTCGATCCCTGAGATTGAATTACCTCTTGATCACCCTATGTGGGTAGCAATTTCTCTGTCTGGTCGTGGATTGATAGGCCAATTCATGGGCTTATGGCCATCAACCAAATCTACAGATAACTAGATCCAAAGGAACTGGCGTCCGTTGATCCAGAACAACGTCACTTGTTATGCGGTGGGAAGAGGATTCTTCATCTTCAAATTCATCTCATAGGAAGACAGAGATCTAATCTTCAGGAATGGCCTGTATTTTATGGGAACACAAGGGTTGTACCTGAACCGATGGACGCCGATCTTCGACCCTGCATTGGAAGTGCCCAAGGACGTCCCAGTCTGGGTCAGGCTACCCAATCTCCCGATCCATTGTTGGAACCCCAGCTCACTCCAAGCAATAGGGAATGGGCTCGGGCAGTATATTGACAGGGCAGACCCTAAAGACCAATACTCCTACGCGTGCATCTGCGTGGAAGTGGATCTAGAGGTTGGCCTACCTGAGGCAATCAATTTAAAGGTGGGAGTTTGGCAGCATCACCATAATATTGACTACGAACAACTACCTTTCAAGTGCAAGGGATGCCATGAATACGGCCACTTTCAACGAAACTGCCCAAAAAACTCTAGCAAAGAGAAGGAAGACGGAGAAGGCTGGAAACAGCCCAGAAAAGGGAAAACATCAGCCAAAGCAAAAGGATCTCAAAATGAAAAGACATCCACAGCACAACACAAGGAGTGGGGAAATCAGACAGAAGCTCCCATGGCAGGGAATAGTTTCAAAGTGTTAGAACAAGAACAACCAGAGAAAACGGTCGGCGAGGAACCAAAGGAAGCCCCTCCAATTGAATTAAAAACGCAAGAAAAGAAACCCCCAAGAGCCTGAGATCAGCCAGTGCCCGAAAGGGAAGAGGGACAGGGAAAGGCCATCGTAGAGCAGGAAGGAAGTCCAATCATGGAATCATAAGATGTTTCCTCAGATAGCGACTCTACGGGCGCTAGTGAATCCATTGTCACACCTAAAAAAGCAGGCAGAGGAAGGAAATCCAAGAAAGAAGAAAGGGAAAAGGAAACCTACAAAGACATCCTTAGTGGCTTGCAGCCAACAATCAGACAACTGATCAATGTAAGAACGACAAGAAAGCAATCTAGGGCTTACCAAGGAGCCCATACCCCCCTAGGTAAATCATGAAGTTAACCTCCTGGAATTGTAGGGGTTTCAGCAGTAGAATAAAGGAATAAGCCCCAAAGGACATAATCAGATTGTCAAAGACCAAGATCCTTCTAATCCAAGATACCAAGATGGAGGAACCAGACTTCCTCCAAGAAATAAAATCCCTCTGGAAAAAAATCCAAGGAATAGCAGTAAGTGCAAGAGGCACCTCAGGAGGTCTCAGAACCCTCTGAGACACCGCGAAGTATGACCTCGTCATATCTGAAACATGCATGCATTGGATTTTCACTAGTCTTCTACACAAAGAAATGGGTCGACGGGTAATTCTCTTGAACCTCTATGTCCCGGTCTTATTAGATGAAAAAAGGAACTGTTGGGATTCGATTAAAGATTTTCTACTCTCAAATGACCTAGAAAACATCATTATTGGGGGGGATCTCAATGTAACCCTAGTTGTGGTCGAGAAAAAAGGTGGGTCCATTGTGAGAGATCGTGCAAGGGAATGGGTAGAAGATATCATGTCATATTGGGAGCTGGAGGATGCCAAACCAACCAGGGGAAAATACACTTGGTCAAACAAGAGAGTAGGACCGGGGCATATTGCTGCCAGGCTAGACAAGTTCTTAGTCCAAATATCCTTTATGCTCTTGGGCCTAACGCTCTCAACTACTATCCTACCGCACAGTGTGTTAGATCATAAGCCAATCTTGTTAGAGATTTCACAGGACAGAAATCTAGGACCTATCCCTTTCAGATTTAGCCCTGCCTGGCTTCAATATGAAGGCTTCCAGGACTTGGTTGCCAAAATCTGGAATGAGAAGGTCAGAGGATCCCCTTTTTTTATTTGGGAAGAAAAACATAGGAGGCTCAAGGTAGCGCTCAAAGCCTAGGCTAAAACCCAAAAGAATTCAATTATTAAACGACAAGAAGCCTAAAAACAGCTAGAAAATCACCAACTAGAAATGGAAGAACATGAGACAACTCAAGAAACTCTGCACCAAGAGGACCACCTCCAAAGGACATGGCATCAAGCCTACAGAGAAGAGGAAAGGTATTGGCAACAGAAATCCAGAAGCCTCTGGCTGGAAGTGGGAAACAAAAACACCAGTTACTTCCACAAGCAAGCTGAAGCAAGGAAGAAATTCAAGACAGTCAATGAAATCCATGTTCACGACCAGATTATATCAGATTTTGAAGGCATAAAAGTAGCTGCGGTAGAAGCCTTCGAAACTCTCTACACAGAGACTCAAACGCCCTTAATAGACTCAAATTCCTATCCACTCTCCCTAGTACCGACCATTATCCAAAAGGACGCCAACAACAAATTGGTAAAGGAAGTAAACCAGCAAGAAATAAAAGAGGCCCTCGACCAGATGAACCCGGAAAAGGCACCGAGACCAAATGGCTTCACAGCCAGATTTAATCATAACTGTTGGGATATAATAAA
>JASDQU010099893.1:977199-987650 GCA_032191745.1 Picea mariana | reverse complement strand
ATCTGGAGGGTATCATACCTAGGAACACCAAAAAGGGTCGCTATGACTCCTCCCTTTGCTGGTTTCCTCCTGTTAGCCTGCTCAGGCGGCTGTGGGACTACTGGAGGATGGGCTCCTGCCTGTGTCGGTGGTCTACGGGGAGGCTTCTCCTCTGCCTATGTTGACTTTTCCTCTGAGCCAGTGGATCCACTTTCCTTCTCCTCCTCCTCACTGTCCACAATGTCTACTTCCACCTCAATATAATTAATCTCTCCCTTGCCCATGCACCTGTGGTCTGGGACCCAAGGGTCTCTGTAGTTGAATCAAAGCTTCTTCCTCATAATCTCTTGCCTAGTCTCATCATCCAACTTCTCCTTGCCCTTCCATTCTATTTGGAATGGCTTCCTATCTCGATCCTTCTGGGGTACAAAGGGTTTAGAAAAGGTTTTAATCTATGACACTGAGTCTGCCAAATCTCTAGTGCGAAGGATGGCATCTTGCAAGGTGGGAGGCCTGTATGCCTTCACCCATCCTCTCAAAGGCTTTGTGAGACCCTCTATGAATAGCATGATCAAACTGGGCTCTAATATATCTGTCACTGCCACGGCTACCCACTGAAACTCCGTGATGAACGCCTCTATTGTGTCAGTTTGTCTCAACTGGGCTAGATCCCTGAAGTGTATCTCAGGATCCCTCCTGTCAAACCTATCCATGAGTCTCTCTGTGAACTCCCTATAGGAGGTGATGTGACTGTGACCCAATGTCACCAATCCATGATACCACCACTCATGTGGCTTACCCTCCAAGTGTAAGGTCGTGAAACTGATGGCCTCTGTCTTGGTCATCTGATTGAGCTTGTACTATGTGTCTAGCTTATGTACCCAAGCTCTAATGATGCATTTGGACGATCCGTCAAAAGAAGGTATGGTGAGTTTACCAAAATTTTGGATGAAATCAATGTTATGCCCCTGTTGTTGTTGTAGCCCTCCTCTCTATGGCTCTTTGGGGTGGTTCCTGAGTCTAAGTCCACAATACTCGACTAGGGTCATGTCCTGATGGAAGTCACAACCCAATGCTGCAAACTCCCTCTGATACTCTGCAATATCCTCTGCATGAGTGAGCGACCTCTGTGCTATTGGCAGCTATGATGCTATCGGGGGTGCCCTCTGGAAACTGGGAAACAAGGGTCTGGGAATCCTACTCATAGAGGTGTATGTGCGAGTGGGTGACTGGGGTCTACTTCCTACTCCTGAGTTCCCCTATGCTACATGTGGGGCTTGTGTGCCCGGGGTGCCCACTATAGCCAATATATCAACCACCTGTGTCAAGGACTGAGACATGGTCCACTGACTAGCTAACATATCGTTGATAACCTGCATGAAGGCTTCCTCTGGTTCCATGGGGGCCTTGCCATTGCCCTCTGGTCGCTCACATGTGTATCCTAGCATCCTCTCTACCTCGCGCTCAGCCTCATGCTCTGCCCTTCTCTTTGCTTCTTTGTGTGCCTCTTCCTCTTCCTCAGAGCTAGGAGGAAAAGGAGGAAAGTCAAGCCTAGGCCTTCTTTCCTTACACCTGTTGTAAGTGACATATTCGTCACCTACGTGCTCACGACCATCTGGGTCTTCTGCTGCACTGATCGTCTTTAGTCACAAGCTGGCATGACTAAAGCTATGATACCACTATAATGTTCCTGACTTGGCTAGTCTAGGAAACGCTGCTAATGTGTGTGTAGGATTAATTGTTTACAACATATAAATGGTCATAAAAATAACAAATGCAACAAATGACTGCAAAGTTTATATTATGATATCTTTGCAGAGTACAAATGCTGAATGCAGATGAATAAAATGAATCATTCAATTAGATCAAAAGACAAAAGGATCTTATTCGGAATACAATAAGCAAACTAAATGATAATACCTGATAATAGATGAGCATTGCAGGATCAATGGATGAGCTGGAACTATGGCAGCTCGCACGGTAACTGTTGGAAGTCTGAAAAGTTCGCCCTGGCGGCTATACCTCTCGGAATGGCCTAGAAACTGTCCCAAATGGTGAACCCTGCTCTAGCTCCCAATCTTGGTGACTGACCGGCCCCTCTGCTGGTGGCTCTGGACCCCAGATGGATCCTCCTGGGGGAATGCGCCCCTCTCTCATTAGAAAAATGTGCCCTAGTGATTCCACCGTCAGAATCAGCTGAGATGTATCTCAAAATGATCGCCTTGGTCTACTGGGAAATGGGTCGGAAGGGTTTCCCTGAATATGATCTGATGCTCGCTCGGGAACCCCAAATGTGTCCACCAAAAGTGTTGCACTTCCAACTCTAGAAAATGTGCCCTAGATGATTCCTCCGTCGAAATCGGACGAGGAACTAGGAAAAATATGCGCCTTGCCTTCCTCTCAACTAGGTCAGAGGGGAATCTCTGAACTCTCCCTGGATGGGATGAGTCGATCCACTGAACCTCCTCAGGAGCTGCACCCTCACCCTGGATAAGTGAGCTCTTCCTGCTGGACCCTGTGTAACTGCTGTTGAAGAATGATGGAAGACGTGTGTGATCTTCCCGATGACTAGGGTGTGTCTCTCAACACCGGAATCAGCCAACTGGTGTCTTCCTCCTAGAATCCACTAAACTATCTCTCCTGAGATGTGCCTCTCTCCTCAATGACAAGTCATAATCTACATAATGATGAATTAGGTCGTTGACCCTTCTCTTATAGCTTTCCTAAACCCTAATTCACTGTTGAAACCCTAATTCACTGTTTACTTCTAATTTTAGCTCGTCTGCTCTATTTTTAGCTCATAATGACTTAAAAGCGCTTTTAACCATTTTTAGCTCAATGTCACTTTCTGAACATAACACCTTTGACTGGAGTGACCTCTAGTAACCCTGTTTACCCCTTTTCTGGCTCTATCTATAGTCTAACGGGGCAGTTTAGACCATTAAGCCTCCTCTCTAGAGCTTCTATTTGGAAAGGGACATTACAGTCCCCCAACTATTCTCTTGAAAAGAAAAAGCAATAAGACAAAGAATAAAAGGCATTGAATGGGATAGGAAACAATGGTATCCATGATAAGGTGTAGCTTACCCTCTACAAAGGCACCCATAGGCAAGACCTACATTTCCCTATTATCACTGCACCCCTTGCCCAAACATTCCCCTACACCATTTCATACACTTACATGACCTAGATCGGTCTTCACCTGGGAAACACCCCAAAAAGAAATTGCTTTTTAGCTGCCCTTCCACCCCAAGGATCTACAGGCTTCCCAAAATTCATAAGGAAGGGGCCCCACTTAGACCTATCGTGAACACAATAGGCATCCCTACTTATCAACTTGCAAAATATCTGGCTCATAAACTCAAACCCTTAGTCGACAATACTAGATCTTTTGTTAAAGATTCCACCTTCTTTGTAAACAAGATCAAAAACAACAAATTGGACAAGGATGACACCCTTGTAAGCTTTGATGTTGTTTCTCTCTTTACTAAAATTCCCATTGACGGAGCTATGGAGGTCATCAAGAATGTCATTGACCAAGGTACTGCTAACTTAGTTGAGTTATGTTTGAAATCCACATTTTTTAGTTTCCAGGGTGACCTATGTGAACAAACCTGTGGGGTTGCTATGGGATCATCCCTCTCTCCCATCATAGCTAATTTCATGGAAGATTTGGAAACAAAGCCCTTATCTCCTCACCCTTCCAACCTAAATATTGGAATAGGTTTGTCGATGATACTTTTGTCATTTGGCCCCATGGTTCTAACAAATTAAATGAATTTGTGAATCACCTCAATAAAAAATCTGATCACATCAAATTCACTATGGAGGTTGAAGATAAAGGCAGTCTTCCTTTTCTAGATGTTAGGGTCACAAAAAGACCCGATGGATCCTTAGCCCACCAAGTTTATATGAAGAAAACACACACCGAACAATACCTTCATGCCAATTCCCATCATCACCCTGCCCAAAAATTAGGGGTTCTCAGCACCCTAGCTACTAAGGCCTTCAGAATCTCTGATGATGAATACCTTGATGAAGAGAAAAATCATTTCCTCGACGTTTCCAAGGATAACAACTATAGAAAATATCATGTTATTAAAGCCTTTCGAAATTCCACAAAAACACCTAGAAATAAAGAACAAACAAACAATGATGCGTCCAAGGTTTTCTTACCTTGCATACAAGGGACAACATACAAGATTGATAGGATTTTGAAGAAGAAAAGCATTGGGGCAACTTTCAAACCCTCAAACACTATTAGGAATTCCCTTAGTTCAGTCAAAGACCATGTTGATCCCATTGAACAGAAGGGTGTCTATATGATCCCATGCTCATGTGGTAAACAATACATAGGAGAAACAGGTCTTTCCTTTAGAATTAGGATTCAAGAACATGCCGCTGAAAGTATAATCGCACTCGTCCCTCGGCTTTGGTAGAACATTCAAACAAAACTAAAGATCACATCTGTATTGAAGATGCCAAAATTCTTGCCACGATAGATCACTATCACAATAGGAAATTTAGGGAAGCCATCGAAATTGAAAAACAACCTAACAATCTAAACAAAGACGGTGGATGGAAAATTAGTCAAAATTGGATCCCAACACTAACCACAATGACTGATTCTATAAATTAATTAATAAATAATATATTTTTAGGTTTTATATTTCTTGATTTCATTTTTAATAAGTCATCTCTTCATAAAAAAAAATTATTGTATTTATATACACTTGTTTTATCATTTTTCCTTCATATCTCAAAAACTTTTCCCGATGATGGACCACACTGGTTTGGTCTGAAATGTCGAATATAAAAAACTAATGTGATGAACCTGAAAGAACTATCGCATCATAACAATGGTCGCAAAAGTCTTAGAACGGAAATAAACACCCAAAACTTGAGGAGGATTAGCCCAATAGGACATCCTAAGACCCTCTCCAAACCTGGCTTGTTAAGCTGCATAACATCTTTGAGCATTTGTCTGGGAAAAGGGTGGTTTGATGCATGTAACACCCTGTTTCCCCCAGCTTGTAAAAATAACTATATTGGCCAAGAACTATGGCAAACCCAAAGATGTGAATGTTTAATTTGACGGACCTTTGTATAAAAGGTCAATGAATGTAAATTATGTTATGAATACGAGTTGCATGATTGCTGGGAGGGGATGCGCTAAAAGAGATCACGATGGCTAATGAGAGGTGGTGGAAGGGACATGGAATGGTTGCGTTAACTTCCACTGAACCAATTCCATACTGGTTTTTACTTGCTCAAAGACCAAAGCAACTCTCTGACCCTGGAATAAATTACCCGTCAGGATGGTAGGTGGGGAGGCTCCTCAAGAGTTAATGAAGGTATGGGGGCGAAACGCCCATTTGTAGAAGCTCTTAGACCTAACCACGGACGGGGGAATTCGCGCCACACGCAATCTTGTAGAAAAGGCAAGAAAGGAAGTGTGGGGAACAGGAAGAGAGAACACGTGCGATAGGGATCGCGGAAGAGAACTGGGAGAAACTCTGGAAATATAGGGAGTTCTGAACAGAGGAGGAGGAGAGTAACCTTCGTCCTTGACTTTCGTTGAGTTGGAAGTAGGAGACTGAATCTCAAGCATCGTGGTCTAGCTCAGGGGTGGCTAGTGGTAAATCTGTTTGGAGTCACTGAGCCTACGGTTGGGTGGAAATGAGCACCCCTCTCAGCAGTCGTGTTACGCCTGGTGTTTCTGATAAGTGTTTATGTCTTGTATTTTGAATTAAATATCCTGGATGCATGCTCATGTTTATACGCTCATAAATGGTTTCTGTATAGAAGTGATTCCCTTGTGTTTTGATTGGGAATAATGGATGCATTCCTATACTTATATATGACCATAATCGATTTATGTATAGAATGAATAAGTTCAGAATACGAGTCAGTTCTCTTGAGAATTGTCCCATCTACTTGACTCGTGCTCTGTCCTAGTTTAATTTCCCGAAGGCACCTTTTTCCGGGGAGTTTCCTCACATTTCAGAGTCGGAGTGAGTTCCTTGAAAAGACTACCATTATAGCAAACCCACGAGTTTACTTTACCCTGGTCACAAAGTTCATAGCTCGGCGAATTAGGAAGGCATCTCAGTCAGGTCACCAAGCCTAGGGATAATTACCCAAGAATCATCTGAAGGTCCAGATGACCTGGGTCTGGAAACCTTGTACAAGAAAGAGTAGTTCTCTCAGGTTTCGAAGTCGTGGGAGTTCAAAGCCTCGAGAGGTTGAATCTTCTGAATCAAGCTCAGAAAGGAAAGCGAGTCCCATTTATCGAAAGAGAATACCCCATCGTTTAGTAGACGAACAGTTGGAATCCTTTCGGAAATACCCCAGATTTGTCAAGACCGATGGATCTAGAGGAGGAGCGCAGGCGTTAATACCTCGACCCCTTCAGCCTTCGCAAGTAGCGATGGGATCCAGGATCGTAGATCCAAGAATCTGTCGGAGCTCTATTGATCGTCGATCTTAACCCTTGCATAGGCAGGAGAGTGGACTCGATGAAGTCCTAAAAGTCCCAAAGTATTTGGAATCGTCCATCGGCATAGGACACGTGGAAGTTGGGTAGCATTTCACTGACTCGCGACTTGGAGTGGTCAAAGGGTAAGATCGCACAAATTCATGATTCGCAAAATCGCGACATGATCATGGTTGTTGATCCATGAGTAATCTGGACCATCGGTTTAGTGTGAATAACTTTCGGCGTTTCGGCATCTGGGAAACCAGAGGGAAAGACCCCTCGTCTTCGCAAGTCATGAAATCCTGTTATACGAAACCCCGACGCGCTCTGTGGATGAGCCAGTTTAGTGTGAATAAGTTTTGGCGTTTTGGCATCTGGGAAACCAGAGGGAAAGACCCCTCATCTTCGCAAGTCGCGAAATCTAGGTATACGAAACCCCGACGCGCTCTGTGGATGAGTTGGTTTAGTGTGAATAAGTTTCGGCGTTTCGGCATCCGGGAAACCAGAGGGTAAGACCCCTCATCTTCGCAAGTCGTGAAATCCTGGTATACGAAACCCCGACGCGCTCTATGGATGAGCCCTAGGTCACAGGACAGGGTCATGTGGTAGAAGGAGGAGGTAGGCGCTAGCAGTTAATTAAGGGTCTAAACTCAGGAATCGACATTTCGGGTCCCGAAAGAATCTGGACCATCCATTTGTAGAAGACGCGTGGTGAAGATCTAAAGCCGTCAGGGTTCTGGAGATCGGGGAAATAAGAGTGAAGACCCCGCCAAAATCCCGAAAGGTAGAATGTCGGGATTTAATCCGGGCTGTTGATCAAGTCGACGATCTGGACCGTAGATCTGGATGATACCGGGCTTTCGGGTTTCGGGGATTGAAGGAACCAGGGTTCCTTGCAACAAGAATCTCGAAAGTTGAGTTCCGGTAGCACCATTTGGTGTTAGCGTGTGTTCACTGAGGTGGTCGCATGGAGTAGGAAAAAGGGGAGCCAAGGAGCTCGTTAACCCCATTTCGGGTTTCGGCATTTCAAGGGACAGGGAGCCGGGGAGAGCTCGCACACAGAAATCCCGAAACGCAAAAGCTGGAAGCGCCTTTTTGGTAAGGCCTGTGGTCATAGCCAACGATCACATAGAGGAGGATAAGAGAAGGGATGGTCTGCGCTCGGCCCCATGGAAATTTGGGATTCTGTCCCTCGAAGAAAAGATGAAAAATCTAGGTTGTCGTAGTGGGTATGTGACAAATTGGTATCAGAGCATGGTTACAACACTTGGCCTTCTTGGGCTCATGGACGAGTTGTGCAAAAACTCCATTTGAAGTACTCTTAAAAGGAGTAACTCTCTATCCTAACCCCCTTTATCAAAAACCGAAGTTAAGAATGAAAATTCCTATTATGTGTATGCATTTGAAAAATATGAATTATGCGTTGATTGTGAATGAATATAATGTTGACTAACAACAAGTGTTTTTTCTGCACAACAAGCAAACGATCAACTGCGGGAAACTGCAGACGCATAGAATGGTGACGCACCACGAAGTGGGGGATGTATCCCACAATAGAGACGAAGAGTCTGACGAAAGGAGAGCGGTAGAGACCCCTCCAAATCTAGCTGAGACTGTGAGAAACCTCATGGTCGAACTACAGAGCTGCAAGGCCAACAACAAGAGGTTGATAAAAGAGCAAGAGAAGCAAACGAAAATTATTGCAGTCTTGCTGCAGAGTTTATCCGACATACAAAGACAATTGCAGCATGGACCTGACACCAGTCACATGTACCAACGATAGACAAAAAAAAGTCGAAGTCCACCTGAGATACCGAAACATGGTATTTTAAGTGGCCACACTGGGAAGAGCACCTCGAGAAAGGTCCACCCCAGAGATAAGGGACAAGCGTCTGATGATTCCTCTGGAAAGGAAACTGGTGATTCAGAGGAATCTTCTAGTAGCAGAACTAGCTCTTATTCCCGAAGAAAACGGAAGAAGCGAAATCATTCCAAAAATCATAATCTCGAAGAATTCAAGAAGGCCAAACCACCCTCTTTCGACAGTGAAATAAAGAAGGGAGAGGAAGCGGAGGCCTGGCTGCTTGGACTAAAGAAGTATTTTAGAGTCCATGACTTCTCAAAAAACTTGAAGGCCCGAGTAGACACTTTCAACCTGAATGGGAAGGCTTCCATTTGGTGGGAAGACCTTAAGAACGTAAAAGGGATTCACGAAGAAGACCTATTTTGGGAACAGTTTGAGAAATTCTTCAAGAAGAAGTATCTGTCGGAAAAGTATTTTCACGAAAATACTAAAGAATTCTATGAACTCAAGCTGGGGAAACTCACCATAGAGGAATATGTCTGCAGATTCCTCGAGTTGCTGAGGTACGTACCTTATATAAAAGCAGAAAAGGCAAAGGTGCAACAATTCATCAGTGGACTACCTAAGGACTATCATAACAGGATTGAGTTTGACGAGCCAAAGACCCTAGAAGACACTATCCGAAAGGCAAGATATTGTTATGAACAGCTTGGGCATCGGACAGAACCTCGCGAAGGCTGGAAGCAGAAGAATAGTTCTGGATTCCAGAAAAAGGGGTTTAAATCCCCAAGATTTAAAAACTATAAAAAGGACTCAAGGATGAGCTTCCCAACCCGAAGAGTACACCAACAGAATTTCCCCTCCCAGAGTGGAAATAAACCTTTTGGATCTACCCCAGGAAAGATTGATAACCCAAAGAGAGAACCCTTGAAATGTTGGGGTTGTGGAGAAGAACATCTACTGAGGGACTGCCCGCACCAGCAACAGAACAGTGGGAGAATTTACAATGTTTAAGAAGCTACCACCGTCAATGGCGTGGCCATGAGTATGCCGCAAATTTATGCAGCCGTGGATAATAAACAAGCTGACCACCAAGCTTCAGTGGTGGAGATGGAAGGTACGATCACCGACCATCTAGTGTCTATTCTAATTGACCTTGGTTCAAATTTGAGTTATATAGCTCCTAAGGCTGTTGATAAGTGTAAATTACAGCCATATAAACATGCCAATCCATGGTTGGTATAGTTAGCCACTGGCACCAAAAGAAAAGTAGCGGAGGTTATACCAGCTTCCCAATTCACTATGGGTGAATTCCCCACCCAAGCAACCCTTAACATACTACCCCTAGGATTGTATGACCAGTTGATTGGTATGGACTGGCTAGCCACATATAAAGCCAGACTGGATTGTTACCATAAAACCTTAGAATGTGTAAGTGAAGAAGGAAGAAGGATAACCCTTCAAGGGATCCAAAAACCTGTCTCGGTGAGATGAATATTAGCCCTTCAAATGAGAAAGTATTGCAGAAAGGGATGTCCACTATATGCGATATAGGTGTTGGAATTAGTTGAAGATGAAAAACCAAGCCTCGAAGACCACCCCACACTAAGAGAATATAGAGATGTGTTTCCGGAAGAGGTACCGGGTTTACCTCCGAGAAGGGACATTGACTTCTCAATAGAACTTGCACCAGGAGCAGTGCCCGTGTTTAGGACACCCTATAGGATGAGCACACCCGAGCTAGTTGAGCTTAAATTACAACTAAAAGAAATGATGGACAAAGGCTATATCCGACCCAGCGTTTCCCCATGGGGAGCACCAGTTCTGTTTGTGAAGAAGAAAGATGGTACCCTCCGACTGTGCATAGATTATAGACAACTTAATAAGGTAACCATAAAGAACAAGTACCCCTAACCCCGGATTGATGACTTGTTCGATCAATTGGGAGGTGCTTCCATCTTCTCAAAGATTGACTTGAGATCTGGATACCATCAAGTCCGAATCAAGGGTGAAGATATCCACAAAACTGCCTTTAGGACGAGATATGGTCACTATGAGTTTGTGGTAGTACCATTTGGATTAACCAATGGCCCTACCACTTTTATGTGCTTGATGAACAATGTGCTTAGCAAATTCCTAGACAAATTTGTACTGGTTTTTATTGATGATATATTAATTTACTCCAAGAAT
>JASDQU010099893.1:881294-936930 GCA_032191745.1 Picea mariana | reverse complement strand
CTTTTCTTTCCTCCAATTGTTGAGGTGTCAACCTTGTAGGTTGAGGTGTTTTAGAAGAAGGAGCATTATTCTCTCTATAGATGTTATGATTGGTCCTTCTAGTAGCCATAGCCATATTTTTACTTTCAACATTTCTTGCCACCTTAAATGCATTCTCCAATGATTTGGGTTCCCAAAGGCGAACTTCATGTTGAATGTTATCCTTTAAAGTTTCTATGAATACATCAATCAAGTGCTCATCTGGAATATCTGTTACCTTTATATTCAATCTCTAGAAGTTCTCAATGTGCTCGGTAACTGAACCCTTTTGCTTGAGATTTATCAATTGGCTAAAGAAGGTATTTCTCCTTGTATCCTCATAGTGTGCTATCATTTCTTCCGTGAAAATTGTCCAAGTGACGAATGATTTGCGAGAACAAAGCCATCGATACCATACAAATTGATTGGGTTTTAAATATAAAGAAGCAATTTGTACCTTTTGTGTATGTGGCACATTATGTAGATCAAAGAATTGCTCCATCTGAAGCATCCATGTGATTGGGTCCTTGCCATCAAACTTCCTCATATCGATCTTAGGAACGTGGTTGGTCTTCAACCCAAAGTTAGAGTTTCTCCATTCTTGATTCACCTTCCTTGTGTCCTCATCATGACTTTCATGGGATGCATTTTCACTTTTAGGTGTCTTCTCTGTTAGGAAATTTTTCAATACTTCCATGATCTCCTCTTTTAAACCATCCAACTTTGCCTCCAACTTAGCTTCCATCTCTTGTAGTCCATCTTTTGTTACTATCTTCTTTTGTAAATCATTTATGTCCCTACGCATTTCTTCACCTTCATCAAGAGTYCAAGTAGGATTGTCTAGAGGCTTATTTGGTGTAGAAGTTCCCTTTTTGGGTGGCATGTTGGCCAAGTATCACTTTTGAACCTTGATTTTGAGGTGGTTCTGCTAGACAATCTTTCTTCTGTTCTATCTCCAAAGTTTCGGCCCTTCTGGGTATGAAATTTTTTTTTATGTAGTTCTCTGATATTTCTTCTCTTCAATGCCATAGGTCTGATCAAAATTGGATGTGCCAAGTGGAATTTACAGTAACTTCCCCACAACTTGCTGATTTTTGGACTTTCCAGGAGATCTCACTTGTATAGAGTGCCCCGCACAAAATAATTGATATAAAATTCTGAAACTCATACCAGAAATACTACAGACTATCCACTATCCAATGAAACCAGACTCACTCAATTTGGATACTTTAGGAAGAAGTTATGATTTTTTTACCAGGAACACCTTCTTGAGACTAGTCAATAGGACTAGTCAAATACCCTATCCTCCACAGGGTGTATCTACAAATGTGAGATGACCCAGAAGATGAAATTTTTACCATAGATACCTTACTAATTTCTATGAATAATCACTAGATTTCAGGAACTGAAACGTTACAAAAAAAAAATATAGAGAAAATTCCGCAATGACTCAGTTCAGGATGATTCCAGAACCCTATCTTGCACAGGCTGTATCTCCGAAAGTATAAGGCCTCGGGAGATGAAATTTTAACCCAATGTACCTTGATCCGTCTACTAAATATCCTCAAATCTGTTCCTTCTGAAACGTTGTAGAAAAAAAGTTATAGCGAAAATGCCAAGGTGTCTCAGATGTAGCAGCGAAACCCCAAGACCTTGAGCTCTGATACCATATGTTAAGAACCAAATATCAATATAGCATAGAAAAACCTCAGAATAAGTACTCAACACCTTGAAAAAGAGATAATTTCAGATAATAAACCTCTTTGAGGGTGAAACCTCCTTTTACCCCACATAAATGTTCAAGTACAAGATGATTCCAAATGAAAATGTCTCCTTGGTATATATAGGAGACTAGGAGGTATAATTACAACTAATGGAATAAAGCCGACATAAATAAAATAACATTAATAATGTAATATGTCCCAATTAAGGGGTAATTAGCCAATATTAGGGCTTAACACGCAGGCTACAGAAGAGCACAGTACGACGATGAAGGATCCTCGCAAGCTAAAGGAAAAACACAGTGTGACGTCATCGCTTTGGTTCACACAAGCAGGGTGCGATGATGACTGAACATAAGGAAAAATTGAAAAGAGGACAAATTTTCTCAATGAACTTCTAGAACCATGGAGTCAATATGGATAACCCAAAGACTCAAAGAATGAAATTTACCAAAAGCAGGCAAACTAAAAGCAAAGAAGAAGCAAAAACCAAAAGAGGACGTTCCCCAGTCTGGTGGCCAATTTTGTTATTGGAAAAATCGGTAAGTGCAAACACAAAATAATCTCCCTAGGTTCAACAAGAAGCTAGAACAAAACAAGGCAGAATGCAAGCTTCTCCTCAGATTTCATTGTAATATAAACTAGTTCAGAGAGGGACAAATGACATACCATTTAAACGACGTTTGATCCTCACTAGTGTTGTCTTTGTTGCTCCATCGTTGGATTTGTGGGATGGTGAACCTGTTAAGAGACACAAACCAACAAAGAGAGAGAACAACGATATATATATTCCAATGAATTCTATGTATAAGATCAAGGAATTATACAATAAAAGTAGAGATAGCTTTATAGGGAAGAAATGTATTACTGCATTATATTGAATGAAAGTGGAGAATACAACCCATGCCTTGATGTTGCAAGGTCCCTTCCAAAGCCCCTTTGCTTCAACACACACACCTTTGCTCCAATGCTTTTGATGAAGAGCATTCAAAACCTGACTTGGAGAGCTAAAGCAAATCTATCACAGGTACAATCTTCGACAGAATTCTTCGTGCATAAGCCATCCTAGTCTTTCCCATGAGAGATCCCTCTTTATATAGGGTGAAAGAGGGATGGATGAGGAGATTAGGATGATCCAACTAAATCAAGAGAAGCAAGTAAGATCCAAACCGATCGAAGGCCACCTCATATTCTAGAAGATTCCCTTCTAGAACTTTAGTGAATTTCATTGTTTTCTCTTATTTAAGCATCATCGCACCCTATGCACAAGCAGCATGCAACGACGCCGCAGTCCAGTTTTGGTGCAACATGCGACAATCAAGCATCGTCGCACTCCAAGCATTTAGCAGGGTGGGGTGATCTTCTTTGATATGGTTTTTAAGGAAGAAAATATGATTCACTTTTCTCATGGAGAACAGTCTCATTTAGTATCTTTAGAGAACATGGAAGTGAGCTATGCACATATCGTCAATTAATCACATGGGTGAGCTAAATAATGTGTAACAATGTAGAGCTTGTTGTCAGCATTTCAACGACGCAAATTTTGCCTCAAACAAAGCTCGTATGCAAAAGTTTTGAGCAGTCAAAGTTTGGTTAAAACAAGGGTGCCACATGGCAGCACCAAAGGGTGACACATGGAATAGTAATGTCAACATCAACAATGATGTGGAACAATAGGGTGACATGGAATATTGGTTGGCATGTATTCAACATATGCGTTGGCAGGTCCAAGTGGTTCAATCAGCATTTGACATGTGTAACAAGTTATCCAATGAGAGGCTACCACGTGGCAGCCCCTCATTGGCCATTAATGTTTTGGTTATGTAAAATTATTATGGAGGTCATCAACACCCTAAGCCTTCACATAGCCCTCAAAACCAATACACCATACATTGTTGCTTGATAAGCTTATGGCATATATTATATTTAATTTAATGTATAGTGTTATATGGAGGGAGAAGGGGCTGAGGGATAGCCCCCAACCCCTGGTCATGGGATAAACCACGCAACCTGAACCTTAAAATTTGCAAGGCTTAATGCATATTGGGCAAGAGGTTTATTTGTAACATATATAATCTATATATAGTATATAGTTTATAACTATATATATGTTATATGCCATATGTATTAAAACAAACAAACAAATATATAACCATATATATGCCATGCACAGGAGTCTAACCACAGACCTCCACTATAATAGCAGGTAGTTTTAACCAACTTTCCAACACCTCCAGACTTAGCGGAGATACCGCTAAATTTAGCAAAGAAGTTACCAACTAAATTTAGAAGTGGCTTTGGAGACCCAGCTATATATTGGGCACAGATCCCAAGGCAACATACATCCCTATGTGCACCCATCTCAATACTACACAGATTTCGAGGTACGAACATGGCACAATTTTCGATATTGTACAAAAGTACGTGTAGGTACAACATAATCTTGAGTTACACCATAAAGTGTGCCAAATGGTACCTTAACGGATTTTCAAGTGTCTTATATCAAAATTGCTGATTTTTCGCAAGGAACATGAATATGAAGTTGGTTTTGTAATTTAAGATCACCTGTAATGGTTTTATTTCAGAGTGTCATTAATGACCTTGTAGCACAATGTTTTGCATGTCATGAGGTACTTTGACGGAATATGACCAATATTATACTCATTTTTCTCGATTTTTCGCAAGGATTTTAAATATGAAATCTCTTTATGTATTTGAGTTGTGGATTTTCATAGCACCCTCAAGATTGGCTTATTTGGTCCATTTACATATGTGTTTTGGTATCTTGAGATAATGATAAGCAATTTTCATTTGGTTGAAAGAACTTAAAGATGAAACAAAGCATGTCATCATTATTATTGCTTGATTTCTTTTATTTTCTGCCAAGTTATCTCAATTGCACTTCAAATTGGTCATCATAAAGGGGTTTTTGGATAAAGGACACATCATCATCATTTCTGCAAATCACCTCAATAAATCCTAGAATTTATATGGGAATCAAGTTAGATGTTGCATGTTTATTTTGAAGGAATAAGTGGTATCTAAAGATTTTTCAGATCAAGTGGTATCAGAGCAGGCAGTCTGATCCCCCTTCTTTGAGAGAATTGGTATCAGAGCAAGTTTTGACGTGTTTTTGCAAGTTGGTGGTGTGACGAGATTTAAAAACTCATATTGGTGGAGATTTTGAAGGCTCTTTTAAAGAGGACAAGATGGGTAAAGCCTTGATAAAATTGAGGTTGCAAAAAGATATTAATCGGTAAATCCAACGAGAGAATGTTGAGTTGAGGATGTAGTTGCAAGCTCTCAAGGAAGAGAAGCAAAGGCTGGAGGATCAATTATTACATCATGAAGACTTTCATAGAGGTATCTTTCATGATTTGGAAAAGAATTTGCAGTTATGGGCCCCATTCCATCAAGTAGAGAATGATAAATCTTCCAAGTTGTTGGCACATTAGCAAATGGAGAAGCCAAAGTCTCATGTGCACGAGATGCCATCACCTATTAATGGGTTACAAGCAACAACCAAGGTAAAGGAAAGACCTCATTATGCAGGCTTAGGACATGAGGAAGTTGGAGAATGTTCAAAGACAACTAAAGAGGCTCAGCTAGAACAAGTTCTCAGTCCTGGTAAAGGGATGAAGATCGTCACTCATGAGTTGGACATGAGGGATGGAAGACAATCTGTGTATGTGAAAGATAATCCCTCTAAGAAGAAGGCTAAAGGAAAGGGATCATATTTCTAGAAGGGAAATAAAGTATGTTTCTCTTATTGTAATAAGAGTGGACATTGAATTGAGAAGTGTTGGACACTTCATCTGCACTTGTGTCCGAAGCAGAACCAGAGAGATGAGAAAACACTTGCAAGAAGACAAGCAACAATAGATCCATATGAAGATCTTAGTAAAGAATACTTCCTGATGGTTGGTCTTGGCAAAGTGATTTACAAACACATCAAAGAATGGTTCGTGGACAGCGGTTCATCTTGCCACATGATAGGGATGAGATTCGAGTTTTTAACATTCTCATAAATCGACACAGATTGCTATGTTGGATCTCGAACCAACACCAGGAAATCAATTAGAGGATATGGATATGTGAGATTCCAACTTAGGTCGGGAGGATTTATGGGGATTGAAAATATGCTATATGTTCTAGACCTAAAGGTTAACCAACTCTCAGTTATTTCATTTGAAGATGATGACTGTGTAGTTACATTTAAGGATGGTAAAGTACTTGTGCATTCAAGGGAGGTTCCCCCAGACACAGCTATAGTACTTGGTGTTCGCAGAGAGAGGATGTATAGGTTATTGGGAAGACCTATAGTATGGACGAATGGTTTCTTAGAATCAGATTTTGCATCAGATTCAAAGCCAGATTCAGTGTAAGTGTCAGAGGCATTGTCAGAGGTCGGAAGCTGCGAGACTCCTCCCAATACAATGGGAATGATAAGTCCATTAGTAAACCATTTGAAAACATCATTGTATAAATGTATATTTGTAAATTATTTGTACAGTATGTATATGTAAATATTTTGTAAAGTCTGCTTAAGTCTCGTGAGCCACTCATTGTAAATTACAAGAGTGAGAGAGACTCTGTAAAATTTCTATATGGCCACCTTGTATGAGTGAGAGGAATTTTGTAAGAGAGTTTATGTATTACCACCTTATAATTGTTGTAGAGTGAGAGGAATCTTGAAGGGATTTCAAAGCCTTTTTCAACAATAGTGAAGACAATTGTATTGACTCGTCATCAGCTCAAGACTACATATGGATTGAATTGTCTGATCAACATTCTTGATTCTGAAGAACTGTAAGTGAAGGAATAGAAGGATGTAGGTAGTTGGAACATGTAGATCAAGAGCTTAACAACAGTAATTGTCAGAAAGAATACATATGGATCGAATTGTTTGGTCAACATTCTTGATTCTGGAGAACTGTAAGTGAAGGAACAGAAGAATGTAGACAGTTGGAGCATGTAGATCAAGAGTAGGAAGAGTATCAAAGTAATTCAAAACTTCATAGAGATGATAAGAGGTATATACTTAAATATATATACCCATTCTATGTCATGTTTGTAGATGTATACCTTGAACATAAACAATCAAGGCAGGTACAAATGATAACAGTACACACATAATTGTTCTTCAAGGGAGGAGTGACAATGGACAATGTATTCATTCAAGGACTTCTACAGATACATCAACAATACAAGAACAATGAGTCCAAGTGGGCAAGGCGTAGATCAACATTCAACTTGGTTTCAAATTGGCCGAGATGGACTATCTTCAAAAGAAGATGGAAGGGAATGTTGAAATGCAGTATTCAAATATTATAGAGATTTAGTAAATGCGGGATTTTATTATGCAGGAATATATAAGCCAAAACCATAGCTACATATATTAGCTATAGTGCCAGAGGCCAGAGTCATAGCTATGTTCTAGAGAAGAAAATAAAGTTACATTGATCCAATATCCAATATATGAGCTCAATCCAAAATGAGAAAATGAATACTGAATGTTCAATAAGATGGAAGATTGAAGAAGCTTCATCATTAAGTTATTGATTAGAGCATTTCAGTAAGATGAAGAATGAGTTAGAGTTATCATCACTAAGTTTTTGAATATTAATACGTATGTAGGTCCAAAATTTCTTTAGTGGGAAGGTGTGATCCAAGAGGATCTAAGGAACACTCACAGAGGTCCAGGAGGATCTGGAATGCTCATAGAGGTCCCAAGGGATCCATAAATGCTCAAAATTTTACCATATCAAATTGTCTTGAAAATGACATCATTGTATAGAGCTCGTCGTCAGCTTTCCAACGACGCAAATTTCACCTCAAACGGAGCTCCTATGCAAAAGTTATGAGCAGTCAAAGTTTGGTCAAAATAGGGGTGCCACGTGGTAGCACTAGAGGGTGACACATGGCATGGTAATGTCAGCATCAGTAGTGACAAGGCACATCGGGGTGATGTGGCATATTGGTTGGCATGTAAATTCAACAGATGAGTTGGAAGGTCCAAGTGGTTCAATCAACGTTTGACACATGGAACAGGTTATTCAATGAGAGGTTGCCACGTGGCAGCCCCTCGTTGGCTATTAATGTTTCGGTTATGTAAAATTATTATGGATTCCATGGGGTTCAACCCCATGACCTCCCCAACACCCAAATCCTTCACATAGCCCTCAATACCAATACACCATATGTTGTTCCTTGATAAGCTTATGGCATATATTATATTTAATTTAATGTATAGTGTTATATGGAGGGGGAAGGGGCTGAGGGCTAGCCCCCAGCCCCTGGTCATGGTATAAACCACGCGACCTGAACCTTAACATTTGCAAGGCTTAATGCCTATTGTGTGGGAGGTTTATGTGTAACATATATAAACTATATATAGTATATAGTTTACAACTATATATATGTTATATATCATATGCATTAAAACAAACAAACAGAAATATAACCATAGATATGCCATGCACATGAGTCGAACCACAGACATCCGCTATAATAGCAGGTAGTTTTAACCAACTTGCCAACGCAGAGAGACTTAGCGGAGATACAACTAAATTTAGCAAAGAAGTTACCAACTAAATTTAGAAGTGGCTTTGGAGACCCAGCTATATATTGGGCTTGGATCCCAAGGCAGCACACATCCCTACGTGCACGCATCACGAGACTGCATGGAGTTCGAGGCAGGGATAGGGCATAAAATTTTCAAGACTATACATAATTGTATAGAAGTATGTGCAAGTATAACGTAATCTTGAGTTGCATCGTAAAGCATGGCAAATGGTACCTTAACGGATTTTCAAGTGTCTTATATCAAAATTGCACGATTTTTTGCAAGGAACACAAATAAAGGTCGGTTTTGTAATTTAAGGTCATCTATAACAGTTTTATTTTAGAGTGTCATTAATGACCTTGTAGCACATTGTTTTGCGTGCCATGAGGTACTTTGACAGAATATGGCCAACATTACACTCATTTTTCTCAATTTTTCGCAAGGATTTCAAATATGAACTATGTTTGTGCATTAAGTTGTGGATTTTCATAACACCCTATTGTAGGTGAATCCCCCTACAGACAAGTGGATTCCCTCTTGGTCTCTAGACTCCTAAGGCCAAGACAGAAAAGTGCTTAACATGGACATTGACTTCCTTTTAGATATAATCAAGCTAATGAATGAAAGAGAAAGAGAAAGATATGTACCTTATTAGCGACATTTGTCCTTCAAAAGTCATGGTTGAGCTTCGATCCTGAGCTCCCTGATAGGTCCTGTGGGACAAACAAAGATACAATGGACTTCCTACTCACTAATATTAGCTCAAATATAGATCCATCTACTGCAGACAAACTCATATGGAACAAGCATAAGTTTGAAAGAAACAGGCCAAGCATTGATTATTAATGAGAACAAGTAAAGATACTTACAATCCTTTGAATGAAGGTGCAGCAGCTTCTTCCAGTTCTCCTTGTCCAACCCCTTTGCTCAAGTAATCTACATTGATTGCTTTGATGACATCTCACTCATGAGATCATAAGTTTGATGTAATTCTTAATCTCCATGTGCCTTTCACCATGAGAAGGCCTCCTTATATAACGTTGGAGAGGTCCAACCACTTGAGAGATCTTTGGGATAAGTTGAGGATTCCTCTCCTTCAGTTGAGGATCTTCCCTAAGATCATGCCTTAACCATCTATTCGAATCCAACCACCTTCAGGAATCGAGGGATTCTTCCCTGATTTGCCTCAACAAACCCAGAATTTGCTCAAAATAGGGGTAGCGCTCCCCCAAAAGGGTGCACAGGGTGCTCAAACACTCCCCCAAAGAGGCTCAAGGAGCGCCATCACTTCCTGACAGTGGATAGGGGAGCGCTTCTCTCCAAAATTCAGTTTTTGAGTGTTTTTTCCAAGGCAAAATGTTTGTACTCCCTGTCAAGTGACTTCTCCTCTTCAAAACTAGTCTTTGGGGTGTCTTAAGTGTCTTTGTGATGTCGTTAGAGGCATGAAATGGGCAAGATGGTAGTATACTGTTTGTGACACTTGCAACACTTGTAGTTAATATGTGACACTTGTGGACAAGATGCAACACTTACAACACTTGTAATGACGACACTTGCAACACTATCGAAGTGAGTCATTTTGAGGTGTAACAGATTGCCCCCCAAAGTACAAAGTTAGAAGACGATGATGATTGAAGTACTTTGTAGACTTTTTCGAGCAAGGGTATGGACGTAAAGAAACCGAAAAAAGATGCACACAACCATCAAACAAATATTATGACATGTTTCAAAACCCAAGGCAAGCATACCTATTCTTGAGTGATAACGACTTTTTAGGTATGGCCGCCATAAAATACACTGCGAATCCATAATTATATTGACAAAATGGTATAGCCACTGCAGATATAATGTGGGTCTATACTCCTATGACCTGAACTGATCGTAGCCATGAAGAATACACAGTGGAACTATGAGACGACAAGACATAGCCACGACCAATACAAAGTGGATCTATGTAACAGTATATGTGTCATAGTTCAAAAGAACTCCTTCGCAACATGGGAAAAGTATACATAAGAGTGATGAGACTCAACCCAGGGTCTTCTTACCGATCTCGATGTAGTACGAATCTAACTATGTGAATAGATGTCCTGGTGTCGAACATGGCAGAAACCACTTGATTACCGGTCAATGATGTAAATCGTTAACAAGCGCGAGGGAGATCACCATTGATGTCAATGATTCCCAAGGTACTCTAGTGCATTCCAACGAATGAGAATGAATGAGCCGAAGTCGAACATCCGTGGAATCACCCAATCAAGGGTCAATGATGTAAACCCACTACCAAACATGAGGAGGCATTCCATTGAGGCATGCAGGTCCCAAGGTATTAACCGGTTTCTAATTCTAGTTCTTGGATAATATGTTGAAGTCGACGGGAATAGACTTGTCGAAGGAGGGCCTTGATGTATCCCCCATCAACGACACGAAACAGACACAAAGATGTAATTGGTGGATCAAATGAACATGGACTAACACGGGTATTGAAACAGGATATTTGTGATGGTTGACTCTCGAGGCAGATACTTCCCTTGGACACTGAGGCACATCAGCAGAAACGTGACCTGGACCAAAACTTGATAATCCAGTGGATGCTGTGACTTTCGTCAGGTGACCCAAAGGAGTAAAAGAAAGTCAGAGGATTGGCTCAGTGCAGAGGTTTAGCAGATTAAAATGTGTGCAAAGACAAAGTTTTGTGTTCAAGGGCAACCGTAAGAGTTATTGGTAGTGTTCTCAAAAAACTGCTTGGCTTGCTTCTTTCAATTTTTCCCCCATCCAGATAGATGAGTACCTCTTTTTAATTTAACAAGCTCGAGGAGGGTAACACATGCTCGATATGACTCACCTTTGGTAAGTCCATCTTCCTTTGTTTAACGAACTGGAAGAAGTAAGGGTTCGGTCCCATATGGGCCCTTCAATGTATGATTGTTTAACGAGTCCAGAGAAGGTAAACTCGATGGTTTTTCATATTTAGAGCGTCTGAAAACAACTTAAAGACGACTCCAATATTGTCCTTTTTTGTAATGTTAGTCTCACGAGGCTGAAAAAGAGATAAATTATCACTCGAAAGATGCCCTTTCAAACCTTTTAGTGAGTGGGAAAGGAAGCAAGATCACTCGGCAATCTTTACATGTTTAGAGAGTCTGAAAAGAGCTTAAAGACGACTCCAAGGGGTTCCTTTTTCGTATATCCATGCGAGTCCAAAAAAGAGATAAAATTTTACCCGGATGCATTCTCATGTATTTACGAGCACGAGAAAGAACAAAGACTAAGCTCAGTATGCCCCCAGCTTGAAAGCTAGTGACTTAACTCCAGAATGATCATCAAAGGCTGGAGATGTGCCCTCCAAGCTTCAATTCATTCACCGACTTTGAGGTTGTCACCAATTTCTGTACTATATGGAGAAAAAGGATACAGGTGGATGAAATGAAGGTTCAAATATGAGAGCTAACGAAAGACTCGACTCGACATCTATGAGATCTGGCGAAAGACTCGACCTGACAGGAGAGGTGACTGTTTCATTTTTTAACGAGCTTGACATAGGAAAAGAACTATGCTCAGGGCTCCAGGTTCAATCCCCATATTTTTGTTTCATTTTTTAACGAGCTTGCTACAGAGAGGAAAACTATGCTCGTGACCTCTGTTTCATTTTTTAACGAGCTTTCCACAGAGAGAAAAAACTATGCTCGTAGAATCTTCTTAATCATGGATTCCAAGAGAATAACGCTCTGAAAGGACACCATGTCAAGGGAAAAAACTTGGTCATGGCTTCCAAGAGATCTTCACTAGATGGGAGAAAATTACTCTGGAAGGAACACATGTTGAGGGCCTCGTCAGGGGTAAGGAGATCAGTCTCCAATAACCCTACTGACGAGATCACCATGTCAACTACTAGATCCAAATCATCAGAAGTTGAAATCATGGGAGACAACGCCACATAATTAAAATGAGGCGAGGGTGATACTGTCTGCATATAAGAACCATTTAGGGAGGTAATCCAGTCAGGACCGATGAATGAAAGTTGATTAATAGTCACCATTCTTCCATCGTGTGCGAAAGATATCACACAAAAAAGAGTGGACACAATAGCTTTCATGGAATAAACATAATCCCACCCAAGGAGTAAAGCAAAATCTAAGGGGTCTTGGACTACCATGACATCAATAAAGACAGTTTTCCCTCCCAAAGTTACCGGAAACTGAGGAAGAGTCCCTAAAGGTTGACTAGTTCTTCTGTTAAAAGCTAACAGATTCTGTGTAACCGGCACAAGCTGAGGACAACCCAAAGTGTGCCAAGCAACAGAGGACAAAATACTAATGGATGCACCTTCATCTATCAGCGTTTGAGGAACATCCCGACCACAAAGCTGTATTGTAATATGGAAAGGAATATGAGAGGGAAGATGAGGTCCTGTTAGCACACCCCAATCAAAAAGGATGGCCTCATTAATTGGAGGGGGTTTCGTGGGAGAATGAGGAATGCCCCCTAGAATGGTAGATTCTGTATCAACAAGAAAAATGTGGGTAGTATCAGGTTTACTCTCTAGAGGGAGAGTAGGATCGACCGATGATGAGATCGGATCGACCACGCAGGCACTCTTCAGAGGGAAAGTGGGATTAACCGATGATGGGGTCGGATCAACCACACAGGCACTTTTCAGAGGAAGGGTGGGATTGACTGAGAAAGGGACTGGATCAACCACTTTGGCACTCGTCAAAGGAGGAGTGGGATCGACTGATGACAGAAACGGATCAACCACTTGGATTTCATTCTCCAAGGGGAGAATGGGGTCGACGGGTGGAAATGGATCGACCACTCTGGTGTCACTCTCTAACGGGAGAGTGGGGTCAACCGAGGATGAAAATAAATCGACTACTTAGGTTACATTGTTCAGATGAAAAGTGGAGTTGATCGATGAAGGGACTGGATCAGTCACTTTGGGTTCACTCTATAGATGAAGAGTAGGGTTGACCGATGGTGGAACTGGATCAGCTACTTTGGTGAGTGGGTCAATCGAGGATGAAACTAGATTGACCACCTGATCAACCAGATTGACCGGAGATGGAACCAGATTGACCATTCCATCAACTAATGATGGGTTGGAGGAAAGCCTACGATAACCAACTAGAAGTTGAAGATTCGCCAAAAGAGAAGAAGCCTCATCCATACGAGGACAAAGGTGAGAATAATGATCACCTTTGCATAACATGCAAGGGAATTTTACAGTTGTCTTCTTTTTACCAACCTTAACGTCACTAGTTGATGGGAATACCAGGGCAATCCCTCAAAAAATGGTCACCCTTACAAAGACTGCAAGGGAATTTGGGTTTCAGATTCTTCATTTTAATCTTGTTGACCTCATAAACACTCCTAGTACTATTAATAGTGGCTGGTTGCTTGGATCCAACATCTGATGTTGTTGGAGCCTTGGCCCTTTTCGGGTTCTTCTTCTTCTTCTCTTTCTGTTTCTTCTTCTTCTGATCAACCTGGCTACTTTCTTTAAAGCTTTCACTAGACAAAGAAGGAGAAAGGGAAGGAGACTTGATGGGTGAAGAAGGCGAAAAGTCTACGTGAGGTTGATGTGTGGGTGGTGTACTGGCATCTAAAGTATTAGGTGTATTTGAAACATTGGGAGGATTTGAAATCACCGAAGTGGGGAACAACCAAACCGGTAATCCGATGGTGAGTCCCGGAAGACTCAGTGTGGCAATGTACGGAGGACCAAAGTTTCCAAAAGAAGGAAAGGTATAAGGTTCCCTAGGAGAAGAGGTTCCTCTGTTGGTACTCTCAGGATTTGATGCCATTCACATTGACTCAACCTAAGGCCCACTAAGTAACACAACCAACACACGCTATAAATCTGAGAAGCAAACAATCAAACAAAATCTTCCCACAATGAAACCACTAGTTGATGATGAAATCCAACATCGCGAGATCAAAATAGGAAGAGGCAATGGTAGAGCGGGTGGATCAGTTACGTTGGCGACCTACTCAACGGACTTAAGCCTTAGTGCAAGCTTCCACGCAGTAATTGTGGATTTACCCTCCAAGGAGCCCGAGTGAGTTTGACCAATGTCTGTTCCAAGTACAGTGGGACTTCCCTTCACCATCACCTCGTGTAAGACCCTAAAGATTATGGCTACTAAGATAACCAATTCGCAGTCAGCCTCTGGGAGGGTACAATCGACAGTATGATCTAAACGTATGGGCAGGATAACAAGTCCGAAATCAACTCGAGAGGCTCCCACACATAATCATGGGTATACCCTCAAGTGACCCCCAATATACGATCCGACCTCTACAAACAGTTGAACCACGGAGGGATAATCTCTGTAACTCACCCGAATGCGACCTCGTGCATAACCCCTGTGTGAGAGGGGGATCCCAGAAAGCCTATACGATAATTGGATTTGCTCTCCCTATCGCAAGATGCTAAGTTTGTTTGATAGCTTTGGAAAGTTATCCTTTCAACCTATTCCAAAGCCCTACACCTTAAACTAATGTAGGTTTTCTAACAAATATGTAAAAAGTCTGATAAATTTTAGTTAAGCATTGATTTTAGTGGTTGTTGTTTACTCAGAGGTGTATGAGAGTGAAGACTGATGATATTATGACTCGGTTCCCAAAACATGCATAAGAAATGATAAGCGATCTTTTCTTTCAATGAATGTCTTAATTAAGGGAAGGAGAAGGATTTTCCTTTCACTGTCAAACACCAAGATGCAATGACCTCATGCAACAGTCCTCAATAAGAAATCCAATGCAATGCTAAAAAAATTATATGTGACTAATAACTAGTAGATGTAAAGCTTCCTATGCTAATCGGACTTCAAGGGTTGTGAGATTCAAGCAATTTGGAAGCAAACTTCACATAAACCAAAAAACACCCTTGTTGTGATCAAACAAGAAACAAAAAGCCAAAAACTCAAAAGGAAGGAGAAATAGCTTGGACAAGATGACTCAAAGATCAGAAAGAAAAGTACAAAAGACCTTTGAAACCACTTATAAGGTTTTCACTCATTTAGATAAACGAGAAAAAAAATGACAAATTGACTCCAAATCGTGAAGGACAAATTGCAAAGTAAGGACAAATGTCAAAAAATCCAAACAAAAGAGGATGAATCCTTAGAAAACAAGGTATTAAAGGCCAATACCAAGATGGACTGAGAGTATGAGACCCTGAGCAAATGCAAAAAGCAAAAATTGAACCCAGAAATTGAAAAACTAGAGGGTTTTTCATTGAAAATGGGGTAGCGCTCTGGTGTAAGGGGTACCAGAGCGCTCCAACACTCTATGTAAGACCACCAGGGAGTGTTGGCGCTCTACTAACAAGGGTAGGGGAGCGCTCTGCTACAAAAGCTCAGAAAAATGCCCAGAAACTCAGAAAATCAAGGAAATTCAGTCAATCAGGGTGATCCTGATGACATAATGAGGCAATCAAACAAATATAAGAATAAAAAAGACAATGTGGAGAAGATCAAATTAGTGGGGAAAGGGCCAAAACAATATCTGGGAATGGAAACATAAATCAGAGTATCCTCCCCAGTGGAGTCACCAATTTCTGTTGTAGGTGAATCCCCCTGCAGACAAGTGGATTCCCTCTTGGTCTCTAGACTCCTAAGGCCAAGACAGAAAAGTGCTTAACATGGACACTGACTTCCTTTTATATCTAATCAAGCTAATGAATGAAAGAGAAGAAGAAAGATATGTACCTTATTAGCAACATTTGTCCTTGCAAAGTCCTGGCTGAGCTTCGATCCTGAGCTCCCTGATAGGTCCTGTAGGACAAACAAAGATACAATGGACTTCCTACTCTACTAAGATTAGCTCAAATATAGATCCATCTACTGTAGACAAACTCATATGGAACAAGCATAAGTTTGAAAGAAACAGGCCAAGCATTGATTATTAATGAGAACAAGTAAAGATACTTACAATCCTTTGAATGAAGGTGCAACAGCTTCTTCCAGTTCTCCTTGTCCAACCCCTTTGCTCAAGTAATCTACATTGATTGCTTTGATGACATCTCACTCATGAGATCATAAGTTTGATGTAATTCTTAATCTTCGTGTGCCTTTCACCATGAGAAAGCCTCCTTATATAACCTTGGAGAGGTCCAACCACTTGAGAGATCTTTGGGATAAGTTGAGGATTCATCTCCTTCAGTTGAGGATCTTTCCTAATATCATGCCTTGACCATCTATTCGAATCCAACCACCTTCAGGAATTGAGGGATTCTTCCCTGATTTGCCTCAACAAACCCAGAATTTGCTCAAAAAAGGGGTAGCGCTCCCCCAAAAGGGTGCACAAGGCACTCAAACACTCCCCCAAAGAGGCTCAAGGAGCGCCATGACTCCCTGATAGTGGGTAGGGGAGCGCTCCTCTCCAAAATTCAATTTTTTAGTGTTTTTTCCAAGGCAAAAGGTTTGTACTCCCTGTCAAGTGACTTCTCTTCTTCAAAACTAGTCTTTGGGGTGTCTTAAGTGTTTTTGTGATGTCGTTAGAGGCATGACATGGGAAAGATGGCAGTATACTGTTTGTGACACTTGCAACACTTGTATTTAAGATGTGACACTTGCGGACAAGATGCGACACTTACAACACTTGTAATGACGACACTTGCGACACTATCGAAGTGAGTAATTTTGAGGTGTAACACACCCTTGAGATTGGCTTATTTGGTCCATTTACATATGTGTTTTGGTATCTTGAGATAAATATAAGCAATTTTCATTTGGTTGAAAGAACTTAAAGATGAAACAAAGAATGCCATCATTATTGTTGTTTGAGTTCTTTTATTTTCTGTCAAGTTATCTCAATTGCACTTCAAATTGTTCATCATAAAGGGGTTTTTGGATAAAGGACACATCATCATCATTTCTTCAAATCACCTCAATAGATCCTCGAATTTATATGGGAATCAAGTTAGATGTTGCATGTTTATTTTGAAGGAATAAGTGTTGTCTAACGATTTTCAGATCATCTCCCCTCCCCACAAATCATTGTGCAATGTGTTTGATTACTTTCTTTTAATTTATGATTCGAGGCTAGACTAATTGCCTGGTGTTAGTTAGAACTAGTTCATTATGAATTTATGTTATTGTTTTACATATTTATCATAGTTCACATTTATAAGCTTATATATGGTGTTGGTGTTTTATCACTGAAATGTACCAAAAAGGTACCTACTCAAAGGTTGTGAAAATTAATTACGAGATAATGTAAAATGAACTTAAAAAACTAAAGCATTCCTTATTATATCTCATGAAAAAGAAAGAAAATAAAATAGCACATGCATTCCCATGATCTCAACACACAAGACATAACAAAGAATATTAATTATTTTATAAATGAGGGAAACAATAGGCTCATAAAATAACACCTTGAAGTAGTTGATGAAGTAGGATGGGCTCCAAAACACCTTCAAGGGAGGGTCCTTCACCTCCTAGCTCCACTCCAAGATTTTGGTGGTGATAGTGATGTTTCTTGATGGTATAAAGAATAAATTAAGGGTGTTTGTCTTTCCAAAGGAAATCTGGGAACATAACCTTGCAATGAATCGATGATGAAATGGGTGACCTGTAGGACTTTATTTATAGGAAATAATAGTTGATGTTCTAGTGTTAGATTCGATGTGAATACTCCCATTGCATTAATGGAGTAATTGGATAAGAATAACCATTGAAGACTAAATCAAATGTTATTTTTGGAAATAATGGATTGATGAGGTCCACTTACAAAACACTATGCTATTTTTGGAAGGAACAAGTCATTAAATGAGTTGAACTATCAATATTTTAATATTTTGGACCAAAGCACGCTATTTAACGCATTAAGTATGTTGTGTACGTAGAATACTACGGATATAGTGCACTTTGAGTTTTTGGTCAAACTTTAGGGTTTGAATTTGCTCATGGTGACAAGAATGATGTCATAAGGTGATGAAAAGGATGGGAATGAGGGCTAAAGCTACTAGTAGTGATGTACAAGGATGGAAATAGTCATGAGAAAATAAGTGAGAAAAATTAGGGTGATAACAATCTGGATTTGAGGAAGGTTTGTATTATGTTTTATGCACAAGTTTGAAGAAAGGCTTGGAATTGCGAGAATAGCATTTGGAATGCACAAGAAAGACACCAAGGGATCAACCATCTAATCATAGGTATGTTTCCATCTTCGTATCCTAGATAGTTACATAGTGCAACCAACCTATTTTGGAAGTAGTCATTATTCGTCAATTTGCTTTATTGGTGATTGAACCCTGGTCATTGGGGACTTTTTCCTGAAATAGAAATGGCAACTCCACTAGGGAGAACTCAATGAGTTTTTCCTATTAGGGTTTCCTTCCACTATTGTCTAGCTTCAAGTTTGGCTTGAGTTTTACCTTTGTCATATCTTCCTTCTTATTGTTGTAGAACCAAAAGTTTGTGATTCCTAGTTTTTTTTTTTTTTTCATTTTTTCATTTATTTAGGCTTGTGCACGTGATTATACTCAATCACGGTCTTGTGTGCCCATGAATTCCCTTTAGAAAAACCACAGGTAGATGCTAAATGCTTTAAATAAACCAACGACCATCACAAATCTGGCCTTCCAACAACTTGCGAGCGTATCCTATAGGTTAAAAATTGTTGCAAGCTCATGATTTACTTCTCTAGTAGTGTTTTTGAAGTTACATTTTTAGATTGATTTGGTTTATAGATCTTATCATTAAAACTTGAAAAAAGAAAAAATTGCGTTGAATTTGTAGTCAAGTTGATCTTTTCTATTTTCAAACCTCGTTAAAGAATTGTGGTGTTTCTATTGAAAGAAGAGTATAGATGTTGTTTTACATTTATCAATTTCTTTATATGTTTAAGCTTTCTTGAAGTCAAAACATCATCAAAGTTTCACTCCATTCACCCCCTAACTAATAACAACTATTAAAAGCAACATAGTTACCGGGTATGTGATTGAAATAGGGACTATATATTGTCTTTTTTGGATTTATATGACAAATTTCTCAAATCTCCCACAAGAACAATAACCAGGATACCAGTTGACCTAGATTTGAGGGAAGGACTTTTGGAATCGATCCACATTGAAATTGGAAGATGGAGATATATATATATATATATATATAGTCTCCAGATTTTGTTACAATTTTATTTTGATGCTCTCATTTTCATTTGCATGAATGTATTGCGAAAGATTGCTTGTTAAATTTTTCTAGAGCATAATGGAGGAAAAATATCCTCCTACACGTAGCTCTTGAAGGTTAAAATGGACACATACTAGAATCACACTAGAAGGTAATAGGGGGGGAGATTCCACTAGAGTCTAACGACATGGAATTAAAAAACAATATTCTAGTGGGGATGGAAATCATTCTAGAAGTTGAACTTGTTATTCATAAGGTTGGTAGTTTTGAAGAGAGGGAAGATGAAATGGTGAAAGTATATATGAAAGAGTTCATCACAGAGGAAAATAGAGTGATAGAGGATCTAAAGGCTAATGTGACTAAGTTCGAAGTTGGACAACTTCTATACTCCATTATTCTAGGTAATTTAGACTTATTTTTTCATCTCCATGTTTGATCCGAATTATTTTCGGAACGAAATGAAAGCAGAGATATTACAATGAAATACTCATGAAAATTGCAAGAAATAGAGAAATACAACAATACTTGATTTCTATTAATGAAAGAATTGTAAAGAGACTGTAAAAATACAGAATACAAGACTCGCTAGAATGGTGGCAGCTTTATCTCTAAGAAGAGATGTGATGACTACGCTCATTCGCTAGAAGATGATTACAATGAGGCTCTAAAGGCCTTTTTATGATAAACATGATTGCCCAAATCCTAGACATCCAAAAACCTAACCCTAGGAGATGAAACGCCAAAATTCATGTGGGCCCCATTTGGGTAAGTTAGTACATTAACTTCCTGGGGTTGTAACTTTTGCATACGATCTTCATTTTAGGCTCGTGATAGACCGTTGGAAATGTCTTTTCGAGAACTATGCATTATGTCGTCAAACCCTGACTCTATCTACAGTTTGAGTGTGGCACACAAAAAAAAATTGTTTAGGGCCCTAAAACATCCCTGGAAGTACACAAAGACATGCTGACATGAAAACATACAAAATAAGCCAGATGGATTAGGTGAGAGAACACCAGTATCCACCTGGAAGATGTGTAGGGCTTTAGACAACCCTGGAAATGTAGAACCCACAATTACAAAGAAGTACAAAAGAACGTGATGAACTAAAAACTCACAAGAGGAGCCAGTTGGATTAAGTGGGTGGCCACCAATATCCACCTCGATCAGTCTTCCCCCATTAAGAAGCAATGGTCTCCATTGCGTTGAGTGCCCTGGGAAGAGGGGAAAGCATTTTCTAAATATGAATCTTGGTGAGTTGTGTGCCTTGTTAGAGAAGTTGCGTTGCTTGGTCTATGGAAGACTGTCACAAACCTGTTGATGGTGGGGTTGAATCTGTTCCACCAACCTGTTGTTTCTGGGTTTGACGGTGCATTGCATAGGCACCATTGTAGGTGAAGAAACTATTGATTAAGGTTGGTTGTCAATGATGTCAATCCTTGAAGAAAGCCTCGTAGCACAAAGGTTGGGTAATGGACCCAAGATTGTTTGATGTAAATATGACTCGTTATTGTCTTGTTATGGTTGATAATAAGTATACATGGATGAACTCCAAAGTGGTCCCCTTATGGTGAAAGCCCTCATGGGAAGAAGCTTTGTGGATTGAGTTATCCTAGAAGTATAGAACCCATGCTTATTTGTGGAATAATGAGATGGACGCCAGTGAATTTGTCAGTGAAACTATCCTAGATGGATAGTTCTTGTCATTCCATTTCCAGTGGTATGTGGAACGTCACATAACTCCTCACGGTTAGAGAGTTATGGCCATGAGAAGTTGGACAACCCAAGTTTGGGTAATGGACCCAAGTTTGTTTGATGGATAATGGTATGAGTTTTGATATATTTTCAGGTAATACTATTCTATATGGATAGTAAATGTCATTTCATTTCTGGTGGTATGTGGAACGTCACATAACTCCTCACGGTTTGAGAGTTATGGCCTTACGAAGTTGGAGGACTCTCACATGTCATCTAGAAACCCCAAAAGGTCAATGTAGTCAAAGTGGTTTAAAAGATTTTAAAAGGTAAATAATAAAGTGAAGTAATGAGTTTACTATAATTCAAAGTGAATACAAAATAAATTAATTCAATAATAAATTTAATGGAGAAATTAGAAGTGGGTTAACCCTAAAATAAGGAAAGTGGGCAAAGTGACCTAAAAGATGTTTTTAAGGAAGCTACTTGGAGAGTATAAATAAGAGGCAAGGCTCTCTCATTTAAGACACACTTGAGAATATTGAATACCTATATGTGTCTGAGGTAACCAAAGGATATATAATCTGAATTCATGAGGAAAGTGAAGAAAAGAAGGCCGAAATTCAAGGAAGGATAAATTCTTTTGAT
This sequence comes from Picea mariana, assembly GCA_032191745.1. Taxonomy (NCBI): domain Eukaryota; kingdom Viridiplantae; phylum Streptophyta; class Pinopsida; order Pinales; family Pinaceae; genus Picea; species Picea mariana. The sequence goes on along the minus strand of JASDQU010099893.1, from coordinate 915,145 downwards.
GATGCTTTCTAAGGTATGTTTTTTTTTTCAGGTTATCTCACCATTTTCGCAATAACTTTTTTCCTAGTTGGCACATACATGAGGTGTATAGTTGATGATGTTGGTACATATTGATGAGTCATAGTTGATAAGTACTTGACACATGATTGGTACATACTTGGTACATGGTTGGTTGCACTTGTTTATGGTACAGGTTGATTACAGATTGTTTGGTACAAGTTGGTGCATGGTTGATGCACTTGTTTATGGTACAGGTTGATTACAGGTTGAGGTACAGGTTGATGCATGGTTCAAGTTTATTGGTACATGTTTACATCACTATATCTCACAGTGATAGTGTGACAGTGGTTCCATCATTCTACTTCTACTTCAGGGCGGTTGGACGGGGCAAGGACAGGTGGTTGTAGCCACCTTCTGGTTGTAGCTGGAGAACATAGGGGGTTGTAGCCTCCTTCTAGTTGTAGCCAGAGAATTGGGGAGTTGGAGCTTCCCTTAGGTTGTAGCCTGAGAAACTAGGGGGGTGGAGCCTCCTTCCAGTTGCAGCTGGAAAACAAAGGAAGTTGGTGCTTCCAATGAATGTAATTCTTCAAGACATATAAGATAAAGCATTCTGTGGTTTTCTCCCGATTTGGGTTTCCACATAAAACACTGATGTATTGTGTATGTGTGTGATTGTTCATTTCTTATTTCTCATTATTGGATAATAATTCTACATTGATATAACACTTGGATTATTTGGAGAAAAATGATTATAATTACGTTATTACTGATTCACCCCACCTCTCAGTAATCCAACAATTGGTTTCAGAGAAGGTTCCTTCAGAAATCAGTTTAACCACTAAAAGGTAGATCATGGAGAGTACCAACTCATATAAAAATGGAATATCACGCTTTGATGGACAGAAGTATGTTTTTTGGAGCATAAGGATGAAAACATATATACAAGCACAGGGGTTTGAAATTTGGCAATCAATTGTAGATGGATACACAGTACGAGCAGTTCCACCAACAAATGACAAAGAAGTGAAACTTGGTCAGAATAATTCCAAAGCTACAAATGCACTTTTGAATGGTCTCAGTGAAACAATATTCACCAAAGTTGCACATTGTAAATCCGCCAAAGAGATTTGGGACAAGCTTCGAAATATTTATGAAGGAGATACAAAAGTCAAAGCAGCAAAACTTCAAACTTACAGAGGTCAGTTTGAACAACTAAAAATGAAGGAAGATGAGAATATTGCAGCCTACTTCTTAAGAGTTGATGAAATAGTGAATGCAATCAAAGGATTGGGAGAAGAAATCGAAGAATCTGTATTTCTTCAAAAGGTACTAAGCTCTCTTCCTATGAGATTCAACCCTAAGATATCAGCACTAGAAGAAAGATCGGATCTGAACTCAATAAGCATGGATGAACTGCATGGAATCTTCACAACATATGAAATGAGAATTGAACAAGAAAATCCAAATGTAAAAGAAGCAGCCTTCAAAGCATCCAAAAGATAAAAGCAAAAGAAAAAGGAACAAGAAGAATATATCAGCTACAACGACGTCTCGGAAGATGATGAAGAAGTGGCCAACTTTGTCAAAAGACTGAACAAGGGAACCAATGGTAGGTATAGAGGTTAGCTTCCTTTAATTTGTTTTAATTGTGATGGTATTGGTCATTTTTCTAACAAATGTCCTCATAAGAAAAAGAGAAATGATGAAGGTTATTCAAAAGGCAAACACACATATAAATGCAAAAGAACTACAAAGAAAGATTTCAAGAAAAGTTGATGCATCAAAGAAGACATCTCATCATCAGATAAAGATGAAATCAGTGACAGGGAGATAGGAAGAGCTCTATTCATGGCAGTAAAAAATTATTACAAAGAAGACTCCGAAGAAGAATAAGAAGAAGTCGAAGAAGGATATGAAGAAGTCAAAGACGAAATTGAAGAGGCAGAAGTTGACTATCGAGAAGAATTAATGTGTGTCATAGAAGTTATCAGAAGAGAAAAGAAGAAAAACAAGAAACTACAAGCAGAACTATACAAGAAAAAGGACACTCGAGAACTAAAACAAATGATCACAAGATTGAAGGTTCAAATAGAAGAATATAAAAGAATTGAAGAAGCACTCAAAGAACAACTAGAAGAAAATGACAAGATCATTGGAAACTTGGAAGCAAAGATTGTCACACTGATAAAGGATATTCAAAAGAAAAATATGCAGAATCGCTCAAAAGTTCTGGATGACATTATCAGCAGTCAAAAATCTCATCCTGACAAGTCTGGACTTGGATACAATCAAACAAAAAGGGGATCAAGCTCCAAAACAACTGAGCAAGAAATAAATCCAAAAAGCTATGCAGAAACAATAGAAGGGGATAGGAAGATGTACAAGGAAGATTACAGGGACACTCCTCCACCGAGAAGATTCAGATTTCAAAATAAAAAACAGATAGATAGGCCTCAAGAAGAAGAAGGATTCATAAGAGCATCTTCTTTTAGAATATCTTCAACTGTCAGGTATCAAACTATATTTTTTTGTTTATGTTATGCATGTAATAATTTTGGACATAAAGTTGTGAATTGCAGACCTAACAACAGGAACAATAACAATTTTGAGAGTCATACACAAAGGGGTTGCTCAAGAAGACCTAGTGAAACACAAAGAAGAAGTTACAACAGGTTTGAATCTTTGAGTACTGAAGTGGAATGTTACAAATGTAACAATTTTGGACATGTGGCCAAAAATTGCAGAATGGCAATCCCTCCTAAACAACCTCAATAGAATAACAACAGTCACAAATAAGAACTTCAGAAAACGACATAGATAAGAAAGCAACATCAGTATAGCAATGAAGAATGCACAGTCGCTCTAGAAGCTAAGCAGAAGAAACATGGGTTGTATGTTGACAGTGGGTGTTCAAAACACATGACAGATGATAGAGACAAATTTATAACATTGCGAAAGGAAAGAAATGGATCAGTCTCCTTCAAAAATGATAATTCAGCCAAAATCATTGGAGAAGGCACAGTTCGAATTGGGAACAAGAATAAAAAGGCACAAAATGTTCTATTGGTAGAAGATATGAAACATAATCTTCTAAGTGTGACCAAAGTCATAAAGTTACTTTCGATTCACAAAAGTGTGAGATAAGAAGAGAAGGTTCAGGGAAATTGGTCAGTACAGCTGCAAGAACTTCAAACAACATATATGTGTTAAGTGAAATTGGAAATGAAAAGTGTTGTCTAGGAAAGGAAGATGAAAGTTGGCTATGGCACAGAAGAATGGGTCACATGCATTTTGATAACCTTGTCAAAGTCAACAAAAGAGAAGCAGTCAGAGAAATGCCCCATATCATGAAACCAACAAACACTTTATGCAAGCATTGTCAACAAGGAAAGCAAACAAAGACCAAGTTCAAATCAAAGGAATATTCAACAACAAGACCACTGGAAATTGTGCATACTAATCTAGTTGGACCAACTACAACAAAGGGCTTAAAAGGTGAGAGATATTTTATGTTATTAGTTGATGATTATACAAGAATGACTATAGTTTGTTTTCTCAAGAACAAGTCAAAAGCTTTTGAAAACTTCAAGATCTATAAGCAAATGGTTGAAAATGAGATGGATTCAAGAATCAAATGCTTGAGATCTGATAATGGAGGAGAGATCACTTCAAAGGAATTTATGGACTACTACAACAATCATGGAATAAAAAGGCAATTCTTCGTTGCTAGGACACCTCAACAGAATGGAGTTGTTGAAAGAAAGAACGGGACAGTACAGGAAATGGCTCGAACAATGCTAATGGATTCCAAATTGACATATATATTTTGGACACAGGCAGTGCATACAACAGTTCATTTTCAAAACAGAGTAATGCTCAGAAACAACACTAATAAAACTCCCTACGAGCTATGGAAAGGAAGACCAACAAATGTGAAGCACTTCAGAGTTTTTGGAAGCAAATGCTACATCAAAAGAGAAGACGGCAGAATGGGAAAGTTTGACTCTCGTGTGGACAAAGGAGTACTTGTTGGTTACTCAAGTACAAGGAAAGCTTACAAGTGTTACAATCTAAGATTGAACAAAGTTGTGGAAAGCATCAACGTAACAATTGATGAAACGGGCAGACCAGGATCAAAGAAAGAAGAAAACAAATCAATGGAACAACTTTTCGAAGAAGAAGAAGTAGAAGATGAAGTAGAAGAGGAAGATGAAGAGAATCTGACAGAAACAGAAGAGCAAGTTTAGCAAGTATGTCCAAAGACACCTAGTAAACAAGTACAGAAGAATCATCCTTCAAATCAGATTATTAGAAACAAAGATGCAGGAGTTGAGGCTAGAAGAAAATTCCGTTCACCAGAACAAACACACCTAGCACTCTTATCTACAATTGAACCAAATTGTTTTGAAGAAGCCAACAATGATGAATTTTGGAATAAGGCCATGAATAAAGAATTGGATCAAACAAAGAAAAATGACACTTGGGAACTAGTTCCAAGACCAAAGAATAAGAATGTGATCGGCACAAAATGGGTTTTCAGGAATAAATTAAATGAAGATGGACAAGTTACAAGGAACAAAGCTAGATTGGTATGTAAAGGATATGCACAGATTGAAGAAATCGACTTTGAATAGACATTTGCCCCAATTGCCAGAATGGAAGCAATCTAGTTGCTTTTAGCCTATGCATGCTCAAAAAATGTTAAAGTATATCAAATGGACGTAAAATCAGATTTTCAAAATGGGGAACTTGAAGAATAAGTCTACATTGAACAACCAGAAGGATTTCAATTGTCAGAGAATGCAGATTATGTGTGTAAATTAAAGAAGGCCTTGTATGGTCTAAAACAGGCTCCTAGAGCATGGTACTCTAGACTGGATAAGTATCTGAAGCAGGTAGGGTTCAGAAAAGGAAGTGTAGACAACAACCTCTACATCAAGGTAAGTGAAGGTAATATTTTATTGATTGAAGTTTATGTTGATGATATTATTTTTGGTAGTGATGATGACAGGGTAAGCCAGAAATTTGCAAAAGATATGCAGAATGAATTTGAAATGTCATTACTTGGAGAACTATCCTTCTTTTTGGGACTTCACATATGTCAAAGAAACCAAGGAATCTTTATTTCTCAAACCAAGTATATCAGAGAAATGCTAAAGAGGTTCAGAATGGAAGATTGCAAACCAGTTATCACTCCCATGCAAACCAGTTGCAAGTTGAGCAAAGATGATGATTCGAAGTCTACTGATCAGAGGCAATACAAGTCAAGGATTGGCAACCTACTATATGTGACAGCATCCAAACCAGATGTAATGCAGGCAGTTGGACAGGTGGCACGATTTCAAGCAGCACCAAATGAGTCACATGTGTTAGCAGTGAAGAGGATTTTCAGATATCTTAAAAGGAACATAAGAGTTTGGATTATGGTATCCAAAAGGAAAGGATCTATCACTTATTGCCTACACAGATGCAGATTGGGCAGGTTGTATTGATGATCGACGAAGAACTAGTGGAGTAGCATTCTACTTGGGTGAGTGTTTAGTATCATGGATAAGCAAGAAACAATCATCAATATCTTTATCTACAGTCGAGGCAGAGTATATATTGCAGCAACATCATGTTGTACACAGGTTCTTTGGATGAAACAAACTCTGACAGATATACAGGTTGAGTATGATGAGCCCATTCTAATATACTGTGATAATACAAGTGCCATCAATATCTCGAAGAACCCGGTGATGCACTCCAAGACGAAGCACATTCCAATAAAGTATCACTTTCTACGAGAGCAGGTTGCAGAAAAGAACATCAGAGTTGAGTATGTGGGCACAAAAGAACAAGTGGCAGACATCTTCACAAAACCACTTCCACGGGAATCCTTTGAATATCTTCGCCAGAGACTTGGATTTATTTCTACTCCAAAATAAATGTTTTTTGAATGCTTATCTTATATGTCTTAGATTTACATGAGGAAGCACCATACGAGGACAGTTTAGTCAGGGGGAGCAACCCCGGATGGAAAGATACCTTTGTCATTGATGACAAAGGGGGGGAGATTTATTAGATGCAGAGGACAGAGGCATGGTTCCAGGGGGAGCATGAGTGATATGATTTCAGTATTGCATCAGAGTGTTGCCATCAATGCCAAAGGGGGAGATTGTTGATTAAGGTTGGTTGTCATTGCTGTCAACACTTGAAGAAAGCCATGTAGCACAAAGGTTGGGTATTTGACCCAAGATTGTTTGATGTAAATATGACTCGTTATTTTCTTTTCATGGTTGATAATAAGTAGAAATGGATGAACTCCAAAGTGGTCCCCTTATGGTGAAATCCCTCACGTGAAGACGCTTTGCGGATTGAGTTATCCTAGAAGTATGGTTAGAGAACCCATGATTATTTTTGGAATAATGAGATGAACGCCAATGAATTTGTCAGTGAAATTATCTTAAATGGATAGTTCTTGTCATTACATTTTCGTTCATATGTGGAACGTCACGTAAATCCTCACGGTTAGAGAGTTATGGCCATGAGAAGTTGGAGAACCCAGGTTTGAGTAATAGACCCAAGTTTCTTTGATGAATAATGGTATGAGTTTTGATATATTTCCAGGTAATACTTTTCTATATGAATAGTACATGTCATTCCATTCTGGTGGTATGTGGAACGTCACATAACTCCTCACGGTTTGAGAGTTATGGCCTTACGAAGTTGGAGGACCTTCATATGTCATCTAGAAGCCCCAAAAGGTCAAAGTAGTCAAAGTGGTTTAAGAGATTTTAAAAGGTAAATAATAAAGTGAAGTGATGAATGTACTATAATTCAAAGTGAATACAAAATAAATTAATTCAATAATAAATTTAATGGAGAAATTAGAAGTGGGTTAACCCTAAAATAAGGAAAGTGGGCAAAGTGACCTAGAAGATGTTTTTAAGGAAGCTACTTGGAGAATATAAATAAGAGGCAAGGCTCTCTCATTTAAGACACACTTGAGCATATTGAATACCTATAGGTGTCTAAGGTAACCAAAGGATATCTAAGCTGAATTTATGAGGAAAGTGAAGAAAAGAAGGCCGGAATTCAAGGAAGGATAAATTCTTTTGATGATGCTTTCTAAGGTATGTTTTTTTCAGGTCATCTCACCATTTTCGCAATATTTTTTTTTCTAGAATGATTCAGACCATGAAATTTCTATTCCATTGAGGAAACATATCCAAGTATCTGTGGTAAAAAATTTAGCTTGTGCACCGTTGTATTTTTGGAGTTACACTCCGTGGAAAATAGGGTTTGTGGCTAGTCCTGAAACTAGTCAAAAACATGTGTTTCGGGTAAAAACGTCATAACTTCTTCATAACAAATCAAAATTCAGTAAAACCAAATGTGTTGGTTAGAGTACAGTCTTTAATATGTTGTGTAACAGTTTCAGATCAATTCAACAAATATTTCATGTGGGGAACGCTCTACAAGGTCGCTCTCTAGAATAATCCAGAATTCAGCAAGGTGTGCCATTTTTGCCATAACTCTTTTTATGAGAGGTTCCAAGTAGTGACACCTGGAGGAATTGCATAAAACACACTGAAGAAAATTATGTATCAGTTTCATATCTTTATTCATTAAAATTTTATATCTCACAGTGATAGTGTGACAGTGGTTCCATCATTCTACTTCTACTTCAGGGCGGTTGGACGGGGCAAGGACATGTGGTTGTAGCCACCTTTCAGTTGTAGCCGAAGAACATAGGGGGTTGTAGCCTCCTTCTGGTTGTAGCCAGAGAATTGGGGAGTTGGAGCTTCCCTCGGGTTGTAGCCTGAGAAACTAGGGGGTTGGAGCCTCCTTTCAGTTGCAGCTGGAAAACAAAGGAAGTTGGTGCTTCCAATGAATGTAATTCTTCAAGACATATAAGATAAATCATTTTGTGGTTTTCTCCCGATTTGGGTTTCCACGTAAAACACTGATGTACTGTGTATGTGTGTGATTGTTCATTTCTTATTGCTCATTATTGGATAATAATTCTACATTGATATAACACTTGGATTATTTGGAGAAAAAGGATTATAATTACGTTATTATTGATTCACCCCCCCTCTCAGTAATCCAACAGAAACAATATCTTCTTTCTCTTCAACAATATGTTTTTGCTGGATAGAAGGTGTTGAGGTTGCAGTGGTTGTAGCGGTCTTATGTGCATCCTTTGAACAGACTGTGAAGAGGATGAATTTTGCAATATGAGAGATTACCTTGCGGCACTATTTTGGTGGAGTAGTAGTCGGAACTACCTCTTGTATCTTATAGAGCTGACCTCCCAGAGTAAAAATGAAACTACAGGGTCTAGACTCATAGACAATGTTAGTACTTGATTTTGTAATGACTGTTGAAAGATTATTTTCCCTGCCCTATCCTTTCCTAGCATTACTTTACATTCTGTTTTCATCCTCTGCAGTTTTAAAAGTGTGCTTTCATTATCCGTTTTGAGTGTTTTTAACATGCATTAGTGTGATTAAGCTTAGAATTAGACATTTAGGGTCTTTCGATCAAATCATAAGTCCTTTGCCTCATTTTAAATTTGAATTATGGCTTATGGAAAAGGGTGCTACAAGAATAGTGTTATTCTTGTAGCGCTAGGAATAATCATCATTTTGCATGCGCCACTTCACAAGATCATGTCAGAGGATGCCCAAAATCTTATCCTAAAAGCCAACATGATTGACGATTAAAGATCAAAATCGTGTCCTCAGTTTTATACTCATTCGAAGAGATCGTGGTTGTACTCCTCCACTCTAAATCATATCACAAGTTTGTTGGTTTCATAACATGATGGATAACATATTACACCCGAGTCTTTCATTATATTTGTTTTTAGTTTATACAAGATTTGCAGGTTGCCAACCTCGTCCACAACATTTTCAGAAGATCTCTATTTCCTGCTGATAGAAACCTTAGACAAACTCTGAAATTCAGTAATCTGCATTATGGCACCTAAGAAGAGAGGGAAAATTTCCCGACTAGACCCAGAGGGCGTTGATTTTCTTGAAGCTTACCCAGAGATTTCAGAGAGGTTCAAAAGAGCAGGATGGTTTAATTTCTACTCAATATTACAGGGTTATCATGAGCAAGTTTCTTTAATCTTTGCTCAGAATTTTGATGGATTTGCAATTGTGGTGGGAAAGGTTTTAATTAATGTAACTGAGCATTCGATCGGGACATCATGCAGGCTATCAGTGTATGGAGAGAGGTGGTGGAAGAAAGAAGAGATGCCAATGTAATTTGTCAGACAATTTTTTCTCCCAGAACACCAAGATCCAAATTGGAGTCAAGGTATCCCACAGAGTTGGTTGAAGAAGGAGTGGCAAACTGCCCTAATGGTGATTCACATGCATATTACTTGTGAAGGATGTTTTTCATTTGTACATCTTTATCACATCAAATTGTTAATGCACTTAAATGGTAACATTCCTCTATGTTTACCATTCTTTTTATTGAAAAGTCTGACAAAGATGTCTAAAAGAATACAATCTCACCCTGCAACTGCCATTACGAGTCTTTTTCACCAAATACTGATAAGAGTCTTAGTTCTGTATGCATTGGATGAAGTGAATTGTTCCTGGGATTGGTTACTAGAATCCCTTGAACTGAAAGAACATGAACCCAAACCAAAATTGTTTCCAAAACAGAAATCAACAAAGGAAAAGGGAATTTATAAAACCCCTATTGCTATAGAGAAGGAATGTTCTCGTGTGGTTAGAGTCACTCGATCTAGTAAGAGAAAACTACAATTGCAACAGGAGACCGAGGCCTTAACTAAATCTTTCCCTGAAGTCAAAACTACCAAAGCACAGAAAAAGAAGCAAAAACAAAGCTAGAGTTGGACAATCATTTGCTTGTTCCAAAAGATTAACCTAAAGACAGTAAAAGAATCCAGCTCAGAGGGTCTAATAAGCAGCAACTCGGACAATCAAAGCAGAAACAAAAGGAACCAGTTGTAGGTGATAAAGCTAAGCAGGTCAACATAGCAAGTAAAGGTAAAACTATGGTAAATTTCCCTAACATGTCTAAGACTAGGGTAACAAATAAATTCAGGTTGAAGTCAAAAGCTCCCTTTAATCCTTCTCTTAAAGATGAAGATGTGATTGTTATAGATGATAACACAACAGAAAGTGTAGGGAAGGAAAAGGGACAATCACCTACCATTTCTTCATACAAAGGAAAAAAGATCAAAATAAAGCCTAAAGATGAATATGATACTTTGGAAGAACAACAAAGCGATGGGAAGGGCAAACAAGTAGAAGATTATCTTATGAAACGTTTGACCAGAGCTACTAAAAAGCTAGGGATAAAGACCAAAACCTTACCCAAATCATCTCTAAAAGAAGGTTATTCAACAGATCTTGAAGATGATCCATTTGAGGCTGAGATCAAATCAGAATTTGATTATTTCTTAGAGACAAAGTTGCAAGATTTACAAGGGACTAAAGTGTCAGATAATGTTGAAGCAGGGGAGGTTGCTGGCATTTCATCTTATAAGGATTATAAACACGAGTCCAAGACTAAAAAGCCTAGGTTCTCTATCGACTTGAACTGACCTGCACTAGTTAAAGAACATCCTGAATTCAGAATGAAGATAAGATATGAATATGATAGGGTAAAAGAATTAAAAGCTACCATCATGCACCTGAAGCAAGAAAAATACATGTTAGAACAATGGAATGTTAAACAACAAGAAAAGTTGCAGAAGGTAAAAAAGAAGAAGAAGGATCAACAAGTTTTGTTGAAAGACGTAAGAGAAGAAAACATCAGATTGTATTGGCACAATGTGGTTTTGAAGACTAAATTGAAACAAATTAAGACCACGGGTTCTGTTGTTATCATACACTGAAGGCTTCACACTCCAGATATCCTACAGTTTTGACCAATTGTTGATTCAAAGTTACCTATACTAAGGTTTTGAAACAAGTTGTTATGATCTGCATAAGTGACAAGAAACTTTTGAATATGTAAAGAGTTTGTTAAACATTTAACTAGAGCCCTATTCTTCAGGCCATATGGGAGGACCAACTCAGCTTCATATCCACTTTATATTATATGAGATTTGAATATCTCATTACTTTAGGAACTAGTCTATTTTTGTGCCATTATCTAAAGGATAAGATTAAGGGGCTCGAATTATATGTATCAAAGGATGTATCTCCTAAATATCAGCTAGAAAATAGGATCATATCTTAATTGTAATATTGAAAGTAGGATCTCTTGAAACTGATTGTAATGTTTAAAAGGAGATATGATAGACAGGAAAGAAGGTGGGTTGGGTTGGGAACCATAAGCCAGTTTTGAGAAGACATTATAAAGCAAAGCACTGTTTCATCTTGATACTAAATGGAAAAGGCTTTTTGATGGTTAGATTTCTATCTTGTCTATATTTCTATCTTTTCTTACTTGAATGCATGTTAATCTTGTGTTAAGCATTTGATTGTTTTCTGTCTGTGAGTAAGTCAGTGGAAATTATGTTGTTTGCTTGTTCATAATCAGATTTGTTTTCAAGTACATGTCTCTTTTCTCTCGAATGATATTTGGGATTAAGAGTTTCATTTGTGAGTGGACAAATTGAAAGCTTACACACTTCTTTATCTTTCATATTCCTTTGCCATCTTATTATTGAATTGACTACCATTTACTAAGTCAGTGAGATATGGATTTGATTTTGCCTTTTTGAATTTATATCATACATTATCATTTACCCCAATCTTCAGACCAGTTAAAAAACCAATTTAAATATTTATCCATAAAACCATTACAGTAACTTGATGATGCCCTAGCTTTCCCTCTCACAGTCAAGTGCAACTTCTAATAGACAGCATGACGTTTCCACATATATGGTTGGTCCAAAACAACATCACATACATCAAGAGGGGAAACATCATACACTACCTCATCCTTGAAGGGTTGGATGCCATAGGACAGGCGACACTGCTGGCTGACACAGAGATCTCGTCCCTGGTGAAGCCACCCAATGTTGTATGGTTGCGGGTCTGGTGTTGTCGACAACCCCAACTGTTTGACGACCTTAGCTGAGATAAGGTTCTTGTGGTTGTCGTTATCAACAATGAAATGCAACATGGTCCCCTTCACCCACATATATGAATGGAAGAGGTGCTCCCCTTCTTCAGGATCCATTGGTTTTTCTGGTTGAATTGTTATGGTCGTGATAGTAGCAGTGGAGTCTGCGTCGATGATCTGTCTGTTTTCAATATTTTTCTGGATCGGATTCTGAATCAGGGTTCGACTCTATGTCTTTGGCCTCGACCACCAATTATTGTTTCGAGCGACATTCATCGTTGTTGTGCCAAGGGATTTTGTGGAAGTCACACCACTTCCAAGTGTCATTCTTCGCCTTTCCTTTACCCTTCTTGTCCTGTGTCTTGGACTAGTTTTCTAGAGGTTGTTGGTTAGGGTCGTATTTAATATGCTTTTGTTGTTGCAGATTTGTAGACCCAAATTCCCATTTGTTCTGGTGCCTAAATTTCTGCTCAATTTTGACAACATATCGATAGGTAGCTCCCAATGATGAGATGTTTAGGATATCCATTTCGGTTTGGATGTACCTATGTAGAGCCCCACAGTATTTCAGAACTAGATGTCATTTGGAGTCTTTGATACCCAGCTTGGTGTGCAAGGTATGGAAAGTATTTGTGAACTCTAACACTATTTGGCTCTTCTCTTGCTGCAGTGTGGTCCATCTCATGTACTAGTCTTCATAGTTATCAACACGATAGTATTGTTCTTTGACCACATCCACAAAAAAATCCCAAGTGGGCTCAGCCCCATATATTCCAGATTCCTCTGTGGAACTTTGCTCCCAGTAAGTTTCCCACCAATGTTTGACATGGGGGAGAGCCTTGAGGAGTGCGAAGGTGATCTTTTCCTTGTCAAAAAAATTTTGAACGGAGAAATAACCTTCTAATAGATTTAACCATTTTTCTAGGGCATCCATATCTATCTGACCTTCAAATATGGGAATATCAAAATTAACTTGTACCTTGAAGGGAGATGTTCCTCCAAAATGGTTGCTTGATGAAGATGTGCTTGTTGCTATCGGCGGGTGTTGAAGGATGTGTGTAAAATTCTCCATCATTTCATCCCTATGTCGTGCGAGAGCTTTCTCAAACAACAGGTTAATAGAATTGTTTACTCCTTCGTTTTTCTTTTCTTCCGCCATCAAGGGTTTCTTGGGCGTGCGAGAGTGATTTTCCTCAAGAGAGACAAGCTCGAGACCCAATTGGCTATACTCGGACCTCATCGAGGACATGCCCTGAAAAACGATCAAGAGCAACCTGCTCTTATACCATTGATCCTGATTATTTTCGGAACGAAATTAAAGCAGAGATATTACAATGAAATACTCATGAAAATTTCCAGAAACAAAGAAATACAACAATACTTGATTTCTATTAATGAAAGAATTATAAAGAGACTGTAAAAATACAAAGTGCAAGACTCGCTAGAATGGTGGCAGCTTTATCTATGAGAAGAGATGTGACATCTACGCTCATTCGCAAGAAGATGATTACAATGAGTCTCTGAAGGCATTTTAATGATAAACATGAATGCCAAAACCCTAGACACCAAAAAAACTAACCCTAGGAGATGAAACGCCAAAAGGCACGTGGGCCTCGTTTGGGTAAGTTAGTACATTAACTTCCTGGGGTCGTAACTTTTGCATATGATCTCCGTTTTAGGCGCATGATAGCCCGTTGGAAAGGTCTTTTCGAGAACTATGCATTATGCCATCAAACTTTGACTACGTYTATGGTTTGACTGTGGCAAGCCAAAAAAACATTGTTTAGGGCCCCAAAATGGCCCTGAAAGTACATAAAGATGTGCTAACATGAAAACATACAAAATAAGCCAATTGGATTAGGTGGCAGGCCACCAGTATCCACCTAGAAGATGTGTAGGGCTTCAAACAACCCCGGAAGTGTAGAACCCATAATTACAAAGAAGTACAAAAGAACGTGTTGAACTAAAAAGTCACAAGAGGAGCCAGTTGGACTAAATGGGTGGCCACCAATATCCACCTCGATCGATGTTTCTATTGAACCTTTTGGTCCTTTAATGCTTTTTGAAGATCATTGGACTGTACTCAGGGGGATTGTACAAAAGCTTCAGGAAATCCTAAGGGGAGGGGGTCTCAACACTTTTAAGATAGGTTTGATTCAAAGCTCTTGTGTTTCGAGCAAGAATTAAAATATCCCAAATAACATAATTTGCAATGCCAAAACCCCTAAGAAGGCTACGTGTCTTTGTCTCACAATTTGACTTCTCCTCTACAAAGGAAGACCCACCTTGCCTTGGGAAAAATCATTACATGCTTCTTTCCCGAAAAAATGATTTTGTTTTGGGTGAAGTTGAAGTTAAAAGGGGTATTAGAGCAGACATAGGAAAGGATGGTACCATCTCTAGTATGGGAAGGAAATCCTATTTATCTCATGTAGAAGATAAAGGTTTAAGAGAGATATATATCAAGAAACATAAAACTTTTGGGGGGGTCTTAGTGTAGGCAAAATCCTCCAGAATATTAAACCATCATTGTCTTCTCCCCCATGTAAGAGGTTTGGGAAATGCCTCTAAAAATTCCTAGTTTAGGTTGGTTGAGGTTCATAAGCTTGAAATTCTATTGATCAAAGAGACAACGAGGGAAGGAAGGAACATTGTTGGTGACCATATTAAAATCTTGAAAGAATGGGATTTTATTTTTGTAGATGTTGAGGATAAATCAGTGGGAGTTTCTTTTGGGATGGAGGAAGAGGTCCTTTAGACTTCTAAGCTTTGCCTTTTAAGTCTCGGGTGTAGGTGTATAATTATTCTCTATGGATGTAGGGAAGATCTATGATGTGTTAAACATTTATGGTCCTTATGAAGGGAGGGTTTGGTATTGGGAAGTTTATTTTCTAACAATTTTTTAAAGAAAGAGTGAGTAATTTTAAGAGGTAATTTGAAAATTACCATGAAGAGAGATGAGATATGGGGATTAACTACGAGATTAGATAATAAAAAAATAAGCCTTGATTCATGAAGTTTCTACGACATAGTCATGAGAAAACTATCTCATCTTGCAAGGAGTTCATGCCTCATATCTCAAAGAGATATTGGTTGAGATCAAAGTGTAGAAGAGGACAAGTAGGATCCATTGCAGCCGGTGTCTTGGAATTGAAATCCTCCCAGCCAACTAGGAGCCTAGTCGAATTCCTAGCTCCAAGAAACCTTTCAGTTTCTTGGCCTTCCGTGCCCGTGATTCTAAGAACAACAAAGCACATATGCTCTAAGAAGACTATCACAAGAATTATATCTTCCAAGAATTTTCCAACCTCTCAACCTCCTCTCCTATTTATCAAGTCCCAAGTCTCCTCAACGACCCTCATTATTAGCCATTAACCTCCCTTATCTAGATTTTTGGGAAAAGTTTAAAATAAAACTAAAATATAAATGACTTGCATAAAACAACAATAAATAAGATGCAAACTCTTTCTTCTCATGCTAGCTAATAAATGAAATTTGACATTTTCCCCCAAAATGTACATGACAACTCACCATGCTCATTCAATTCATCATACCAACCATTAATCAAGTCAAAGAAGGTATTGAATGCTTCTAGATATTTTTGTATGCAATATAATTTACATATTCATTAAACCATTCAATTAAATAGTTAATAATCTAATTCAATAATTAATACATTAATTAATTGTACTAGTGTACATGTGTGGAGTATGTGTGTGTAGCTAGCGGACACATATCTCATGCATGTACCAATGATAAACAATCACTGCCTCTAGTGCATAGTTCCTATGTGATCACACCAATGCATGCAAGACAACAGATCAAGTAAATGCATCATTTAATAATCTTAATGAATAAAATTACAATAAGTCATCAATAACCCATTATCACACTTAAAATATCGAAAGGGAATCAAAATAGGGTTTTAAACATGGTAGGAACCAAGTGAATAAACAATAGTGGCACATATAATCCCCAATCAGTAATCTCAACTATCATCGAAGCATCCTTCCTTCCTAACCTACTTTCATCTTCCATCCCATCCTTTCCTCTGTTGGACTTGTTGGATTACTGAGAGGGGGGGGTGAATCAGTAATAGAGCAACTATAATCCTTTTTAAACCAAATAATCCAAGTGTTATATCAATGTAGAATTATCATCCAATAATGAACAATGAACAAATGAACAATCATACACATACACAGTACACCGGTGTTTTACGTGGAAACCCGAAGCAGGAGAAAACCACAGAATGTTTTTTCTTATATGTCTTGAAGAATTACATTCATTGGAAGCACCAACTTCTTTTGTTTTTCAGCTACAACCGGAAGGAGGCTCCAACCCCCTAGTTTCTCAGGCTACAACCTGAGGGAAGCTCCAACTCCCCAATTCTCTGGCTATAATAAGAAGGAGGCTACAACCCCCTATGTTCTTCAGCTACAACAGGAAGGTGGCTACAACCACCTGTCCTTGCCCCATCAAACCACCCTGAAGTAGAAGTAGAATGATGGAACCATTGTCACACTATCATTGTGAGATATATCGATGTAAACCTGTTACAATAAACATGAACCGTGCATCAACCTGTACCTCAACCTGTAATCAACTTGTACCATAAATAAGTGCAAAAATCATGCACCAACATGTACCAAACAACCTATAATCAACCTGTACCATACACAAGTGCAACCAACCATGTACCAAGTATGTACCAATCATGTGTCAACTACTCATCAACTATGACTCATCAATATGTACCAACATCATCAACTATACACCTCATATATGTGCCACCTCATCAACTACTTGTCTCAACCATGTACCCAACATGTACCTTAACCAAAAGCCCTCATCAATTTCATCATCCAAATATGATTTGTAACTCTGTAATATACCTTTTTTATACGATCACATACTTGCAAACCTTCCTTAACTTTGACAACAAGAGACTAGCATCTTCATCAAACGTTTCTTTAGTCTCACATGACTGGTTTTGGATTAGTCAACAACCCTAACTTGAAATGATCATAAATTTGTACCTGTAATGAAGAAAGATCTGAAACTGATACACAATGTTCTTTAGTGTGTTTTATGCAATTCCTTCAGGTTTCACTACTTGGAACCTCTCATAAAAGTAGTTATATCGAAAATGACATACCTTGTTGAATTCTGGCTTATTCTAGAGAACGACCTTGTAGAGTGTGCTCTACACGAAATATTTGTTGAATCGATCTAAAAATGTTACACAACATACTACATACTATACTCTAACCAACACATTTTATCTTACTGAATTTGGATATGTTATGAAGAAGTTATGACATTTTTACCCGAAACATATGTTTTTTTACTAGTTTCAGGATTAGCCACAAACCCTATTTTCCACAGAGCGTAACTCCAAAAATGCAACGACCCACAAGCTGAATTTTTTACCACAGATACTTGCATATGTTTCCTCAATGGCATAGCAATTTCACGATCTGAATCATTCTAGAAAAAAAATTATTACGAAAATGGTGAAATGACCTAAAAAAACATACCTTAGAAAGCATCATCAAAATAATTTATCCTTCCTTGAATTCTGGCCTTCTTTTCTTCACCTTCCCTCAGAAATTCAACTTAGATATCCTTTGGTTACCTTAGACACCTATAGGTATTCAATATGCTTAAGTGTGATTAAAATGAGAGAGCCTTGCCTCTTATTTATATTCTCCAAGTAACTTCCTTAAAAACATCTTCTAGGTCACTTTGCCCACTTACCTTATTTTAGGGTTAACCCATTTCTAATTTCTCCATTAAATTTATTATTTAAATAATTTATTTTGTATTCACTTTGAATTATAGTACACTCATCACTTCACTTTATTATTTAACTTCTAAAATCTCATAAACTACTTTGACTACTTTGACCTTCTGGGGCTTCTAGATGACATAAGAGGGTCCTCCAACTTCGTAAGGCCATAACTCTCAAACCGTGAGGAGTTATGTGACGTTACACATACCACCAGAAATGGAATGACATGTACCATCCATATAGAATAATATTACCTGCAAATATATAAAAAATCATACCATTATCCATCAAACAAACTTGGGTCCATTACCCAACCCTGGGTTCTCCAACTTCTCATGGCCATAACTCTAACCGCGAGGAGTTATGTGACGTTCCACATACCACCGGAAATGGCATGACAAGAACTATCCATATAGGATAGTTTCAATGAAAAATTCACTGACCTTCATCTCATTATTCTACAAATAAGCATGGGTTCTCTAACCATACTTTTGGGATAACTCAATGTGCAAAGCGTCTTTCCATGAGGGATTTTACCATAAGGGGACCACTTTGGAGTTCATCCATCTGTACTTCTTATCAACCATGAAAAGACAATAATGAGTCATCTTTACATCAAACAAACTTGGGTCCATTACCCAAACCTTTGTGCTACCGAGCTTTCTTCAAGGGTTGACATCAATGACAACCAACCTTAATCAACAATCTCCCCCTTTGGCATTGATGGAAACACTCCGATGCAATAATGAAATCATATCAGTCATGCTCCCCCTGGAACCATGCCTCTGTCCTCTGCATCTGATAAATCTCTCCCCCTTTGTCATCAATGACAAAGGTATCTTTCCATTTGGGGCTGCTCCCCCTAACTGAATTGTCTTCTTATGGTGCTTCCTTATGTACATCTAAGACATATAAGATAAGCATTCAAAAGCATTCATTTTGGAGTAGAAATAACTCTGAGTCTCCGGCAAAGATACTCAAAGGCTTCTAGTGGAAGTGGTTTTGTAAATATGTCTGCCACTTGTTCTTTTGTGCCCACATACTCAACTCTGATGTTCTTTTCTGCAACCTGCTCCCATAGAAAGTGATACTTGATTGGAATGTGTTTCGTCTTGGAGAGTGCATTACGGGGTTGTTTGAGATACTGATGACGCTTGTATTATCACAATAGATTGGAATGGGCTCATCATACTCAACCTGTATATCTGTCAGAGTTTGTTTCATCCAAAGAACCTGTGTACACCACGATGTTGTTGCAATATACTCTGCCTCGATTGTAGATAAAGATAATGATGATTGTTTCTTGCTTAGCCATGATACTAAGCACTCACCCAAGTAGAACACTACTCCACTGATGCTTCGTCGATCATCAATACAACCTGCCCAATCCGCATCTGTGTAGGCAATAAGTGATAGATCCTTTCCTTTTGGATACCATCATCCAAACTCTTCTGTTCCTTTGAGATATCTGAAAATCATCTTCACTGCTAATACATGTGATTCCTTTAGTGCTGCTTGAAATCGTGCCACCTGTCCAACTGCCTGCATTACATCTGGTCTGGATGCTGCCACATATAGTAGGTTGTCAATCATTGACCTGTATTTCCTTTGATCTATAGACTTCGAATCATCATATTTGCTCAACTTGCAACTGGTTTGCATGGGAGTGATAACTGGTTTGCAATCTTCCATTCTGAACCTCTTTAGCATTTCTTTGATATACTTGATTTGATAAATAAAAATTCCTTGGTTGCTTTGAGGTATCTGAAGTCCCAGAAAGAAAGATAGTTCTCCAAGTAATGACATTTCAAATTCATTCTGCATATCTTTTGCAAATTTCTGGCTTAACCTATCATCATCACTACCAAAAATAATATCATCAACATAAACTTCAACTAATAAAATATTACCTTGATTTACCTTGATGTAGAGGTTGTTGTCAACACTTCCTTTTCTGAACCCTGCCTATTGTAGATACTTATCTAGTCTAGAGTACCATGCTCTAGGAGCCTGTTTTAGACCATATAAGGTCTTCTTTCATTTACACACATAATTTGCGTTCTATGACAGCTGAAATCCTTCTTGTTGTTCAATGTAGACTTCTTCTTCAAGTTCCCCATTCAAAAAAAGTTGATTTTACGTCCATCTGATACACTTTAATCTTTTTGGAGCATGCATAAGCTAAAAGCAAACAGATTGCTTCCATTCTGGCAACTAGGGAAAATGTCTCTTCAAAGTCGATTCCTTCAATCTGTGCATATCCTTTACATACCAATCTAGCTTTGTTCCTTGTAACTTGTCCATATTCATTCAATTTATTCCTGAAGACCCACTTTGTGCCGATCACATTCTTATTCTTTGGTCTTGGAACTAGTTCTCAAGTGTCATTTTTCTCTATTTGATCCAATTCTTCATTCATGGCCTTATTCCAAAATTCATCATTGTTGGCTTCTTCAAAACAGTCTGGTTCAATTGTAGATAAGAGTGCTAGGTGTGTTTGTTCTGGTGAATGAATTTTTCTTCTAGTCTCAACTCTTGCATCTTTGTTTCCAATAATCTGATCTGAAGGATGATTCTTCTGTACTCGTTTGCTAGGTGTCTTTGAGATATTTACTGAACTTGCTCTTCTGTTTCTGTCGAATTCTCTTCATCTTCCTCTTCTACTTCATCTTCTGCTTCTTCTTCGAAAAGTTGTTCCATTGATATATTTTCTTCTTCCTTTGATTTCGGTCTGCATGTTTCATCAATTGTTACGTTGATGCTTTCCACAACTTTGTTCAATCTTAGATTGTAACACTTGTATGTTTTCCTTGTACTTGAGTAACCAACAAGTACTCCTTTGTCCACACGAGAGTCTAACTTTCCCATTCTGCCATCTTCTCTTTTGATGTAGCATTTGCTTCCAAAAACTCTGAAGTGTTTCACATTTGTTGGTCTTCCTTTTCATAGCTTGTGGGGAGTTTTATCAATGTTGTTTATGAGCATTACTCTGTTTTGAATGTGAACTGTTGTATGCACTGCCTGTGTCCAAAATATATCTGTCAATTTGGAATCCATTAACATTGTTCGAGCCATTTCTTGTACTGTCCTGTTCTTTCTTTCAACAACTCCATTCTATTGAGGTGTCCTAGCAACAAAGAATTGTTTTTTTATTCCATGTCTACTGGAGTAGTCCATAAATTCCTTTGAAGTGAACTCTCCTCCATTATCAGATTTCAAGCATTTGATTCTTGAATCCATCTCATTTTCAACCATTTCCTTGTAGATCTTGAAGTTTTCAACAGCTTCTGACTTGTTCTTCAGAAAATAAACTGCAGTCATTCTTGTATAATCATCAACTAATAACATAAAGTATCTCTCACCTTTTAAGCCCTTTGTTGTTATTAGTCCAACTAGATCAGTATGCACAATTTCCAGTGGTCTTGTTGTTGAATATTCCTTTGATTTGAACCTGGTCTTTGTTTGCTTTCCTTGTTGACAATGCTTGCATAAAGTGTTGGTTGGTTTCGTGATCTGGGGCATTTCTCTGACTACTTCTCTTTTGCTGACTTTGACAAGGTTATCAAAATGCATGTGACCCATTCTTCTGTGCCATAGCCAACTTTCATATTCATTTCCTAGACAACACTTTTCATTTCCAATTTCACTTAACACATATGTGTTGTTTGAAGTTCTTGCAGCTGTACTGACCAATTTCCCTAAACTTTCTCTTCTTATCTCACACTTTTGTGAATCGAAAGTAACTTTATGACCTTGGTCATACATTTGACTCACACTTAGAAGATTATGTTTCATATCTTATACCAGTAGAACATTTTGTGCCTTTTAATTCTTGTTCCCAATTCAGACTGTGCCTTCTCCAATGATTTTGGTTGAATTGTCATTTCCGAAGGAGACTGATCCATTTCTTTCCTTTCGTAATGTAAGAAATTTGTCTCTATCACCTGTCATGTGTTTTGAACACCCACCGTCAACATACCAACCGTATTTCTTCTTCTTAGCTTGTAGAGCGACTGTGCATTCTTCATTGCTATACTGATGTTGCTTTCTTATCCATGTTGTTTTCTGAGGTTCCTATCTGTGACTGTTGTTATTCTGTTGAGGTTCTTTAGGAGGGACTGTCATTCTGCAATCTTTGGCCACGTGTCCAAAATTGTTACATTTGTAACATTCCACTTCAGTGCTCAAAGATTCAAACCTGTTGTAACTTCTTCTTTGTGTTTCACTAGGTCTTCTTGAATAACCCCTTTGTGTATGACTCTCAAAGTTGTTATTGTTCCTGAAGTTAGCTCTGCAATTCACAACTTTATGTCCAAAGTTATTACATGCATAACATAAACCAAAAAATATAGTTTGATACCTGGGAGTTGAAGATCTTCTAAAATGAGGTGCTCTTATGAATCATTCTTCTTCTTGAGACCTATATGTCTGTTGTTGATTCTGAAATCTAAATCTTCTTGGTGGAGGAGTGTCCCTGTAATCTTCCTATCCCTGTTGATTGTTTCTACATAGCTTTTTGTATCTGTTTCTTGCTCTGTTGTTTTGGAGCTTGATCTCCTTTCTATCTGATTGTATCCAAGTCCGGACTTGTCAAGATGAGATTTTTGACTGCTGATAATGTCATCCAGAACTTTTGAGCTATTCTGCATAT
The DNA here is from genome assembly GCA_032191745.1 of Picea mariana. Classification (NCBI taxonomy): domain Eukaryota; kingdom Viridiplantae; phylum Streptophyta; class Pinopsida; order Pinales; family Pinaceae; genus Picea; species Picea mariana. The sequence goes on along the minus strand of JASDQU010099893.1, from coordinate 892,652 downwards.
TTTTCTTTTGAATATTCTTTCTTAGTGTGACAATCTCTGCTTCCAAGTTTCCAATGATCTTGTCATTTTCTTCTAGCTGTTCTTTGAGTGCTTCTTCAATTCTTTTATCTTCTTCTATTTGAACCTTCAATTTTGTGATAATTTGTTCTAGTTCTCGAGTGTCCTTTTTCTTGTCTAGTTATGCTTGTAGTTTCTTGTTTCTCTTCTAATAACTTCTATGGCACACGTTAATTATTCTCGATAGTCAACTTCTGTCTCTTCAATTTCTTCTTCGACTTCTTCATATTCTCCTTCGGAGTCTTCTTTGTCAGAGTCTTTTACTGCCATGAATAGAACTCTTCCTGTCTCATTGTCACTGACTTCATCTTCATCTGATGATGAGTTGTCTTCTTTGGTGCATAAGTTTTTCTTGAAAACTTTCTTTGTAGTTCTTTTGCCTTTATATGTGTGTTTGCCTTTTGAGTAACCTTCATCATTTCTCTTTTTCTTATAAGCACATTTGTTAGCAAAATGACCAATACCATCACAATTAAAACAAATTAAAGGAAGCTTACCTCTATACCTACCGTTGGTTCCCTTGTTCAGTCTTTTAATGAAGTTGGTCACTTCTTCATCATCTTCCGAGACGTCGTTGCTGCTGTTATATTCTTGTTGTTGTTGTTTCTTTTGTTTTGATCTTTTGGATGCTTCTTTAACATTTGGATTTTTCTGTTCAGTTCTCATTTCATATTCTGTGAAGATTCCATGCAGTTCATCCATGATTATTGAGTTTAGATATGAGCTTTCTTCTAGTGCTGATATCTTAGGGTCGAATCTCATAGGAAGAGATCTTAATACCTTTTGAACAACTACAGATTCTTCGATTTCTTCTCCCAATCCTATGATTGCATTCACTGTTTCATCGACTCGTAAGAAGTAGGCTGCAATATTTCCATCTTCCTTCATTTTTAGTTGTTCGAATTGACCTCTGTAAGTTTGAAGCTTTGCTGCTTTGACCTTTGTATCTCCTTCATAAATATTTCGAAGCTTGTCCCAAATCTCTTTAGCGGATTTACAATGTGCAACTTTGGTGAATACCATATCACTGAGACCATTCAAAAGTGCATTTTTGGCTTTGGAATTATTCTCACCAAGTTTCACTGCTTTGTCATTTGTTGGTGGAACTGCTGGTTTTATGTATCCATCTGCAATTGATTGCCAAACTTGAAATCCCTGTGCTTGTATATATGTCTTCATCCTTATGCTTCAAAAATCATGCTTCTGTACACCAGTGTTTTACATGGAAACCCGAAGTGGGAGAAAACCACAAAATGTTTTTTCTTATATGTCTTGAAGAATTACATTCATTGGAAGCACCAACTTCCTTTGTTTTCCAGCTACAACTGGAAGGAGGCTCCAACCCCCTAGTTTCTCAGGCTACAACCTAGGGGAAGCTCCAACTCCCCAATTCTCTGGCTACAACAAGAAGGAGGCTACAACCCCCTATGTTCTCTGGCTACAACCGAAAGGTGGCTACAACCACCTGTCTTTGCCCCGTCCAACCGCCCTGAAGTAGAAGTAGAATGATGGAACCACTGTCACACTATCATTGTGAGATATATCATTGTAAACCTGTACCAATAAACCTGAACCATGCATCAACCTGTACCTCAACCTGCAATCAACCTGTACCATAAACAAGTGCATCAACCATGCACCAACCTGTACCAAACAACCTGTAATCAACCTGTACCATACACAAGTGCAACCAACCATGTACCAAGTATGTACCAATCATGTGTCAACTACTCATCAACTATTACTCATCAATATGTACCAACATTATCAATTATACACCTCATGTATGTGCCACCTCATCAACTACTTGTCTCAACCATGTACTCAACATGGAACTTAACTAAAATCCCTCATCAATTTCATCATCCAAATATGATTTGTAACTCTGTAATAGACCTGGTGTATATGATCACATACCTGCAAACCTTCCTTAACTTTGACAACAAGAGACTAGCATCTTCATCAAACTTTTCTTTAATCTCACATGACTAGTTTTGGATTAGTCAACAACCCTAACTTGAAATGATCATAAATTTGTACCTATAATGAATAAAGATCTGAAACTGATACACAATGTTTTTCAGTGTGTTTTATGCAATTCCTCCAGGTTTCACTACTTGGAACCTCTCATAAAAGTAGTTATAGCAAAAATGACATACCTTGTTGAATTCTGGCTTATTATAAAGAGCGACATTGTAGAGTGTGCCCGCACAGTATATTTGTTGAATCGATCTGAAACTGTTACACATCATACTACATACTGTACTCTAACCAACACATTCTATCTTACTAAATTTAGATCTGTTATGAAGAAGTTATGACGTTTTTACCCGAAACACCTGTTTTTTACTAATTTCAGGACTAGCCACAAACCCTATTTTCCACGGAGTGTAACTCCAAAAATACAACGACCCACAAGCTGATTTTTTTACCACAAATACTTGGAAATGTTTCCTCAATGGCATAGCAATTTCACGGTCTGAATCATTCTAGAAAAAAGTTATTGCGAAAATGGTGAGATGACCTGTAAATAACATACCTTAGAAAACATCATCAAAAGAATTTATCCTCCCTTGAATTCCAACCTTCTTTTCTTCACCTTCCCTCAAAAATTCGGCTTAGATATCCTTTGGTTACCTCAGACACCTATAGGTATTCAATATGCTTAAGTGTGATTAAAATGAGAGCCTTGCCTCTTATTTATACTCTCCAAGTAGCTTCCTTAAAAATATCTTCTAGGTCACTTTGCCCACTTTCCTTATTTTAGGGTTAACCCACTTCTAATTTCTCCATTAAATTTATTATTTAAATAATTTATTTTGTATTCACTTTGAATTATAGTAAACTCATCACTTCACTTTATTATTTAACTTCTAAAATCTCATAAACTACTTTGACTACTTTGACCTTTTGGGGCTTCTAGATGACATAAGAGGGTCCTCCAACTTCGTAAGGCCATAACTCTCAAACTGTGAGTAGTTATGTGACGTTCCACATACCATCAGAAATGGAATGACATGTACCATCCATATAGAATAGTATTGCCTGCAAATATATCAAAACTCATACCATTATCCATCAAACAAACATGGGTCCATTACCCAAACCTGGGTTCTTCAACTTCTCATGGCCATAACTCTCTAACCGCGAGGAGTTATGTGACGTTCCACTACCACCGGAAATGGCATGACAAGCACTATCCATATAGGATAGTTTCACTGACCTTCATCTCATTATTTCACAAATAAGCATTGGTTCTCTAACCATACTTCTAAGATAACTCAATCTGCAAAGCGTCTTCCCATGAGGACTTTCACCATAAGGGGACCACTTTGGAGTTCATCCATCTGTACTTCTTATCAACCATGACAAGACAATAATGAGTCATCTTTACATCAAACAAACTTGGGTCCATTACCCAAACCTTTGTGCTACCGGGCTTTCTTCAAGGGTTGACATCAATGACAACCAACCTTAATCAACAAGACTAACCTAGAGCATCAACTGTATTGACCTAACTCCAGATAGAACCTGTAAGTGGAAGTGTCATACATCTCGACCAAGCTTCCCCAACAGACAACTAACAATTGCCATCACACATCTAGGGGAGCGGGACTTCACACATCCCTTCCACGACTCTAGGTTTCGAAGGATAAATGATGGGAAGTACCTCCACCCCTCCTCATAGAACTAGGGTCTACACCCTACATCAAACCATACTATGCAACTATTGTTCTTAGAGTCACGTCATCAAACAACCACTCTGGGCAAGTTGTGCATCCTGTCAAAAACAAACTTACCATAGATCATAGTAATATTTTGAATCATAAATAAAATAATAAGTGAAACTTGTAGCATACACTATCTTCTTGATGTCTACGACATCTAAGTTACCTCAACACTACAGTCATTTGGCTATCACATAGCTCATCAACATGTAGGTTACTTTACCAATAACTCATATCCATGCATATACACCATAAATTCATATAAGAATCCATATATGTATTACCATTAAATTAAGAAATGTATGTTTATTTTTATCACGACTTGCATCTATTATGCATTCACAACATAACTTCAACTAGTATCCATGTACGAAAATTCTAGGTTTAAATTTTCATATTTGAACAATTCTCATAACTATCATTATTATGAACATATAACAGTAAAAATAATAACATGCAACACATAAATAGGTCCATATGTACACATCTCAAATGTCTATCTCAATCTAACTAAGCCCAAACAAATGCTAAGCATTGAATTAGTAAGATGAGTAAACAACAATGTTCCAACTGCCCAAGGCCAAGATATGGGGCATTACAAAAATGCCAAACATGACTATCGTGGATCTACTCTCCCAAAATAATATTTCATAAGTTCCAACCCCTAAAACCCCGATGCTAAGATAACCTATGTTTATATTTATAATATTAGTATCTAAAACCCATAGTTTAAAAATAACGTAGTTGTCTAGAGGTTTTGTTTGTCCCACTATCATAGGTCTTTCCAACTTAATGTATTCATTAAGACTCAAATTTGGTCCTTCTCTTACATAACTCCAATAATGTCAAAACACGTTTCCATAGATAGGAGATGCAATTTAATTTTCATAGTGCCATCCTACTTAGTGATTTTTGAATCACACACTACAACTATAGACACGGGAGTGGGAGGTGGGCACCAACAATGGGAAAAGGAAGAATGGAAGAAGTTGAAGGCATCGCAAGGTTGGTAGTGAAGGTATTAGATGTCTATAATATAGAATCTTAGTCTAGCTTTTTAGGATTGTCTAATGGGTTCTTTGAAAAGATGTTTGAAACCTAATTCTTTCTAAATTCAAATCCCTACAAGAAATATAAGAGTTCAAGTGTAAAGACTGAGAGCCTATTGCAATCATCTATACATTGCAATCATAGGCACCACTTAGAGAAGGTCTCTAAAGATACAAATAAAAGGTACCAAGAAGGGTGGTGGTGATTAGAATATGTAAATGTTTTCCTCTATTTTCATCCATGGATAAGCTTGAAGACTAGATGAGTGGAAAAATAATACCACCTTGAAAATAACTATGTTAAATTTGTAAAAACCTAATGCAATGACTAACAAACATAAATCAAAATGAAAAGACAATCAATTAAGAACAATATATTCATAAATATGAACTACGTGTATATGTACAAATTGATTTTGAAGCACCATAGGTGTACATAATTATCCACTAATCACAAATGTACTTTTTTTTTAGGTCACGAGGGATAGCTCGCATGGCAAGACATGCGCACACTCTCCTAGTTTGGGGAGAGGTCACGAGTTCAAGCCTGGCTATGAGTCCCTCGGGCTGCTGCTTTCCACTCCCATATCATCCACTATGTGGGGAAATATTGGGGTGGGTTCCCAGCAGGTTAACTTCCATCGAGAAAAAATCACAAATATACTTAAAAGACATGCTTTGATAGAAATAATATTGTCGAAAATTATTTCCACATTATTCAAGCAATACTTTTTCACAATACCAATAACACAAATGGTTTGATAAAATTTTATGTTTTGATTAAAAACCAAAGAAGTCTTTTTTTTTTTTGAGCTTCATAGTCAATTTCTACGTACATGGGAGTATTATTTTTTAACTTTTATAATCAACTTCTTGATATATGGAGCAAGTTAATCTATAATGATATATAAATTTCAGTTTACTTATATTAATAAATTAAATAAAAAAAAAAAATAGAAAAAAAATTAAATTATATAATATCACAAATAAAAATGTTTTATATATGTGATATCTAACTTAATGTGAACTTAAAAATAAATTATTATTATTATTATAAAATAATATAAATTAAAATTTTAAAAAATTACATATAACAACTTTTTATCTATATACTTTATCATTAAAGTATTGATATATGGGTGATAAAAAAGAATTTGTATTCGATAGTTTTTTATCTCTTTATACTTGATTGTTAACAAATGGGAGATTAAAAGAAATACAGTTATAAATAATTTCTACCACTGACCCCTAGAAACCCTACCTGTGATCCATATATATATATCCTTTGCTAGGGCTTGCCAAACTTTTGGTATTGCTGGGGGCGAGGTGGAGAAAGAGCGGGAGCGGGAGCAGGAGCAGGAGCAGGAGGAGGAGCAGCAGCAGGAGGAAGAAGAATTTGAGGAGGAAGCCATCCGTTCATCATGGGGCGTATGCACAGTCGAGGGTATTCTCCATACCCATTATCCTCTGTTTTTTTTTCCCTTTCTCTGAATGTAAATCCCTCAGCATTCAGGGTTTGAATAGTTTGTCATTCTTCCATACAGCTTTGCTTACAATCACATCAGTGGTAACCAGAGTAAGAATTGCCCCACTCTTAAAAGATCTCAAAGCTTGTTCTCGCTCCTGTTGTGATCTGTTCCCGTGAATTGAAGTCGCCCTTAGAAAATCTTTTTTTGGAACGTAGCCAGTATTCCAATGAGCCAGCACCCCTCTTTGTCTCCACAAAAACTAAAGTCAAAGCATGCTTTGACTTTGGATCCGCGAGGTGACTTCTTTTCTCAGGCTCTTGGACAATTTCAACTCTCTGGACAACAAGTTCTGTGCTTGATCCCACTCTAACAGTGCATGAGTGAAACTAAGATGCTGTCCCTTTATTCACATGACTGTCATCTCGAGGGTCACAATGGCGACAGCAGTGAAGAGACCTGGTGTCAACCAATGGGTAACATCTGGTTCCTACTTGGGGACACGTGCTCTTCTTGGGAGAACTTGAGAACTCCAGAATCTCATCATAAAACCTCCAACGCTTTGTCAATGCAAGTCTCCTTGCCCCGGTGTTTGATTATCATAGAGAACAGAGAAACATTAAAATCTGAGTGTTGTTGAACCGGCATGCTTGTCACTACTGGTCTGAGCACGAGGGTAGGTAACTGTGGTCGTGCTTGTTCATTCCTACCACATTCTGGATACTCAAATACCTTCTGTGAAACCAGAAAAATATTACTCACAATTAAATTCCTTCTCAAAACTTCAGTTGGACAGCTGACTAAACACATATAGGTCACACATTGTTTTCCTTGTACCTCTCAAAGTTTGAACCGCATCCATCACATCAACAGAGAACTGGACATCCCTGATCTTGTTTGTACCCACCAAACTATTCAAACAATACTGTAGCGAAATAATCACCGTTTTTTCTGCTGGCTGAGAAAAATAAATTTCAACATCTTTGCTTTTCTCCACATACAGCTTAAGCACAATACCTTGGACATCTATCGATTCCTTTACTCCAATATATTTGTAACCAATCTGCATTCCTGGTTTTCAGACCTTCATCAGTGACATAATAAAAACAGCACTCTGTTTGTATCTTATAGGGTTCATGTAACAGAGTCCACTTCCTACCAGCAGCCTTTTCGCCTCTATCTCTGTCATTATCATCAGTTAGGAGAGCTTCTTGCATGGTTGGTTGGTTACAATTGCAGTCAAGTCGATGATCCAGCTTATTAGAAGCTTCATTTAGTTCCTCATGCCTTTCTGCAAACAAACCGTTTCCCACATGAGAAAGAAAGAGAACTTCTTTAGGATTCTGCAGATTGTAAAACAAATCCTCTCCACTGTCTTGAGAAATAACAGCATCTTCAAATTCTGTTGACTGAATAACCAAACTGCCCTTAGTAACCAGATTGTGTATAAAGGCCTCAGGACCTCTAGAATCAGCACTCATGGGTCATTCTGCTAGGCTGGAGTGAAGCAAGCTTTCCTTTAGTGCTTTGATCCTTAAGATTCAATTTATCTTCCTGTCTTGAGAATAGATCATCTGCTTCATTGGCAGCTTGATCACCATCTTCCCCATCTTTGTCTTCAGAGTTATGTCCTTTACTTTCCTTTGGCGCAGCAGGTGCACCATCATCAAGCTCTTCTACATAGGATTCTCCTTTGGTTGCTTCAACCAAATCACTGTTTTGATCAACCTCAAAATTTTCTCCCTGAGCTGGAATATTAATGCTAGCATCCTTCAAAAGGCCAAGAATGCTGTCTCCTTGAAACATTAAGCACAAATCTTCTTCCTGAGCAGAAAACAAGTTCTCTTTGTGAACATCATCAGCAGGACTACGCTGCTTATGTTTCTTACAGATCCTCAGATCATTTCCCCTTTTCTGGACAGCAAACCCATCATGGTCTGGAATTGCCATGGATTGCTCACCTATACGGTATACCCATAACCTGCAGGTCTTCCTGGGCAGAAAAAATTTCACCATCAAACAGCGGTGACCCATCAAAATACAGCACATATGTCCTAGCATCACCCAATTTGAAGTGCTCATCTGGACTGCTGTTGCATTCTTCTTCACAGATGGTGGCAAGAGTGTTGTTCTCATCAGATGCTTTATCTTCCTGATATTCTGAAGGGATGTCACCACTGTTAGAGTTTGGAATAAAAAACAGGCCCTTTGGTTTATCCTTCTTAACAGTAGTGTCATCATGATTTGAAGCATCGACAATAAAACCCTTAGAGTCTTCATCACTGGAGGGAGTTTCATCATCACAATTTGGAGCACCAACATGAAAGTATTCAAAGTTTTCTAGGACATCAGTACCATCTTCATGACTGTCTTCTTCCTCTAGGAAAGCGTCAACATCATCAATCTCTTCATCTCCTTCAAAAATATCATGTAGTTTTTCCTCTTCTAGGGCTGCCAACAGTTCCTGATATGTGTCTTCGAATCTTTGAGTCTTAGAGTCCCAATGCTTAAGAAATTCTTCAACAAGGATTTTGAGGGAGGGGATTCTCTTTGACCCAATACTGTTGCTTTCGTCCCAACGGGCATAGAAATGATCTTATCAAGAGGTCTTCATGTCTCTTCAAATGTGGATGCATACCTCACAAGTGACATGATATGTGAAATGGCGCAACCAGGATCCCTCTCAGTGCTTGATAGATTCTGGGTGAAGATGGATCTAGCTGGGTTATTATTAAAATGTTTATTATTTTTTAAATATGAAAAGCTCATGCTTGTGATACTTCTCCCCCATACTCGGTTATAGAATGTGCATCTGGGTGCAATAATTTCTATTGCACTAAAATCAACTTGTTTCACCTAAAAATTTGGGGTTGGGTTTGTTGGAGAAATTTCTATTTTCGACACACTAGTTCAGTGGGAGTAACACTAGTTCATTGGGAGTTAACTGACTAGTTCTATTTTTAGACTTCCTATTTTTACCATCACTATTATGCATGCATGCATTCCTAAGGAAAGTTAACTGCTTGATTGCTTTTCTTAATTATGGAATGCTTTGCCATATATATGAGTGTATTCCACTCATTCATTGCATCATATTGATCATGATCTATGTATCAATCATCAGCTCATTGGAGTAGTGTGAATATATTTTCTCATTCTTCCATATTGAATCTCTCTTATTTTCTTGATAAGCTTTGTTTGTACTTGCTTTAGCTAGATCTCCTATGCAGGTTTCCATGAAACACTGACATTAGAATATTCTCCCCTAAAATATAGGAGATTGGATAATGACTAATTATGACTAATAAACAAGAAAAATAAATTCTAGGTGTGTGTGAAGTAACTCCAACACCCCCCCTAAACATCACTATGCTAAAAATAAAGAATGGGTCCCGGCTACGAGGCCATGTTAGGTACCGAAATACAAAAGATACACTGAACTAAACAAGGAAAGAGGGAAAACCTCATGGGAACAAACCTCCCCCCTCAAATTACAATGCATAAAATAAAAAATGAGAAGGAACAAAAAATAGTTGCTAAGCAACCCTGTCCTTCACTCCAAGAAGACCTCACAATTGTGCAAGTTTGTGCTATTGAAGATTTTGTTGAAGATGTAGATGTCTGCCCGGATCTGATGAAGTATATGCACCATTGAGATGTCCACACATATCCACTTTATCTTCTTGTAATGAAAAATATCCAAATAAATTTTGGATGAAATTTTGAAAACCGTGCGACTGTTTCCAGAAAAATGATGAAATTTTATTGATTTTAAAACGATCATAACTTCACTTTCCAGACTCCATTTCGGACGATTTTTTTTGAAATTAGATATTTTTCCGAGAGGAATTCAAATATCCAATTTGTTTCTGAAAATTTTTCTCAGAAAATATCAGAATGACGTCTGATGTGTGCGGCTCCCTTTTTGTCTCTTGAGATGCATGCATGGTGCATGCAACAGTGTCTGCATGTGACTCCTGAGATGCATGCCATATATCCACATGAATTTCAGAAAATAAATCTGAAATGGAGTAAACATCATCTTCAATTAATGGAATACAAATTTTTGCAAAAACTTTTGTAGAAGACTCTTCATAATAAAAGACTTGATCTTCTGATGGCTTCTCTTCTGGCTCTATTTGATTGATCTCCTGCATGAAATCTTCACAATATTCTTTATTCCCAAATAGAACCTCCAATCTGGTCCATAATTCATTTGGAGTTAATCTTTGTGATTCTTCATATACTTGATGGAAAAGTTCGGGAGAAACAGACATGCCGATACTTCTTATGGCCATATCTTGTCTATTGAGAAGGTCATTTTTATCATCGACAAAATCAGGCTCTACTTCCATTGCCATAGTTATTTGGTACAAGCCTCTGCATCTAAGATGAAGCAGAATTTTTGGCTTCCATTTCAAATGGTTATGAGGTGTGAGAAGTATTTCCGGCGAATAATCCATCTTTTTGTTGTCTTCAATCTTTTGTACCTGCAAAAAATGATTCAGATTAGCTTTTGCTTAGCAATCCGTCGGCTTTGATACCATGTAAATGTGTTGAACCTGCACAGAATAGATCTAGCTAGAAAATACTACACACATTTGTAGAGAGAAATTGAGAAAGAAGAAGCAAGATAGAAAGAATGGAAGAATTCTCATTAACCGTATTCCACACTCAAAGAGTGAATAATTTACAATATATATAGGATACATGAGTAACTAATGAGCCATAGTGGTGGTCTAGATTGATCTGGACACACACCAACAGTTACAAGAGTAATCTGCCACCTAGTCTAGTCTCTCAGGCAGTTACGGGAGTGAACTGCCACTTAGCTGAGTTAACTAGTCAATTAGTCTTCAGTTAACTGACTGAACAAAGATTAATGAGTTGGTGATGATCCCAATGTTGCATGGTGACAAAACCAATGCAACATCTAAACTCAACTCAACTAGTCAAACTGAAGTGTCAACTGAAAGAGAATATTCTCCAGGTGGAATATTCTCTCCTAAAATATAGGAGACTGGATAATGACTAATTATGACTAATAAACAAGGAAAA
>JASDQU010099893.1:849205-881244 GCA_032191745.1 Picea mariana | reverse complement strand
AACAAAGATTAATGAGTTGGTGATGATCCCAATGTTGCATGGTGACAAAACCAATGCAACATCTAAACTCAACTCAACTAGTCAAACTGAAGTGTCAATTGAAAGAGAATATTCTCCAGGTGGAATATTCTCTCCTAAAATATAGGAGACTGGATAATGACTAATTATGACTAATAAACAAGGAAAATAAATCCTAGGTGTGTGTGAAGTAACTCCAACAGGGTTTATTTAAGCAAGGGATCTTGTTGTTTGGAGCGAGGAACAACTCTAAAGACCCAAAACATTTTGGGATTGTTGTCAAAGTGGAATGAGTATCAAGGTAGTGACACATCACCATTACATAATTATTTTTATGCTTTCTAGATTGCGTGGTATTGTGTTGCAATAATTGAATGCCTTTTAAAGATGCAGATAATAAAATAATGTGGCTAAAGATGGAGGATGGATCAAAATGGTAGGTGGGTATTGCTATTTGATCAAAATGATATCAATGGCCTATATTTAATTGTTTTTATGTTTAATTGCCATTTAACAATACTTGACTTTAATGTGAAAATGGAATAAAATTTGGCATTTGTCTTCGAATATGAAAATGGAATAAAGTTTGATAGTGGATCTTCAATGTCAAAATGGAATAAAACTTGACATCCAATGGCTAAAGTAAAAACAGCTGAATTAAAAATATAAACAAAAATAACCACTCGATAAAAATTAAAAAAAACTAGCATAGCTCCATGTTAATCCCTTGATATTTCAAGCACCAAGAGATCTGCATGGAGGTAGTTTTAGATCCCGCGTAGTGCTTCATAGATGGTATTTAGACTAGTAAATTACATACAGATATATACCTGTGATGCACCTTTGCATCCCGGTGATTCTAGATATGAAAATTGTCATTCTTGTAACAGTGCTCACACCCACCTACACCCAAGGACCGACACTGGAAACTTTTTTGTATCTAGAAGAATTGGTAGCAGTCTGGTCTTGTACTTGCGTGACCTGGGGATGATTCCGGTCTGCTGCCACTATACCCCCTAGGCTCAAGGTTCTGCCCCTATCCCATGTGCAGGTAAGTCGACTTTGAAACAAAGATGTTGCAAGGAGAGCCTTAACAAGCTACCTATAACCAACTGCTCTCTGCTCGGGGGCTACTAACCCCAGAGGCCTTTGCTAAGGACTATACTTTACATTTGTAGTTGTCATTGAGTACCTTGAGTCTACATACTACATGTCATTGAGTACCTTGCTTTGTCTGGTATCACCGCAACTTAGATTCCTTGGCATTCTTTTGGGGCTTGGGGCTTTTTAAATATTATGTGCATTTTATATTAATTTAGTGGATTTTCAGTTAGTACAGGGAAATGGTGCATTGAATTTAGTGTCATTTCTCCTTGCGCAGAAAAGGTATTTCCTCTTCGGCACTACCATACAAGAGGACTCCCCCAAGTTGGCTGAAGATTTCATCTCAAGATGTAAGTTGCAGATGCTTTTTTAAAGTTTTATGATTGCATTTTGAGTATTTTTTTTGTCTCAAAACATGTGTTTTTGGCCATTAGGTGATGCTACCAATGTATATGGTAATATTAACATTATCAAACTGGCTATTATTTTCTTAAGATGTTTTTGATTGTATTTTATTCATTGTGGTTTTATTGTTTTGAATTCCATGATATTTGCTGTTAAGTTTATTGGTTTCTCCAATAAAGTATATCTCTAACTTGGCATTTGAAGGCATTGTACAAAGAACTTCCCTTGCTGTGTTTTTTATTTGCATGTTAGTCTGGTGTGTGATGGATATTTTATAGAGTAATCAGGTAAGCACTGCTTCATGCTCATTGCTAATAATTTCTTGAATATTTTGCTGCTCCAGGTTGAAGACAATATTTGCAAGTTTGCCAAGAAGGGTTTGACACCATCACAAATTGGTGTAATCCTTCGTGACTCCCATGGAATTGCGCAGGTGAAGAGTGTCACTGGCAGTAAAGTATTGCGAATACTGAAGGCTCATGGTGTGTGCCCATATATTTAGTTTCACAAAATGGAAGTGGTTTTTTTTTTTTTTTCCTCTTGGCTTGTAACTTAGAGCTTCTATATTATTCATTTGTAATTGACTGCATTTTAAAGCCTTTTTAGAAGCTTTTCTAAGAGATTGGGATTCTTGTAGGCCTTGCACCAGAAATACCTGAGGATCTGTACCATCTTATTAAGAAGGCGGTTGCTGTCAGGAAGCATCTTGAGAGGAATCGCAAGGATAAAGATTCTAAATTCCGATTGATTTTAGTGGAGAGTAGAGTCCATCGGTTAGCTAGATACTACAAGAGGGTCAAGAAGCTCCCCCCTGTCTGGAAATAGTAAGACATTTTATTCCCGTTGATTTCTTTCTTGTCATCTCAAACATATGACATATTCATGAAATATCTTTGTTTAAGCACATGAAATTGCATTCCTTAGTAATTACCATGCAATGGTAAAGTGAACATTTATTACGATGGTGTGAGGCTAGAAAAAGGTAGGATGTGGGAGATTGATCTATATTTTTATTTTTTTGGTAATGGATATAAGCTTTTTGTTTTGTGCAAAATTTTGGTTTTCATTAATCATACTTTACTGCTAGAATCTTATATATAAACATTATTCCAAGTTACAACTCCAAGAATTTTCTATGTTTGTATGTTCAATGTGTAAATTGTTACTGGTATTTAACCATGAAACAATTGAATGACTTGCATGTTAAAGGGAGCAATGTGAATTAGTTTTTTCTTAGGGCATTATATTCATGTCAATAAAGAAATGGATATCACTGTCATGTATGAATGCCATGCCAAAAATAATTCCATAAGTTTATTTAATTGATAGGCTATTCTTTCCCTTGTATCATACTCTAATTATTTCAAGCATTTGGGTGTTAACTTAGCTGTTAACTACTCTTGTATTGGCTAATATGGTATCGTTTGCTATATGATTGCAGTGAATCTGCCACTGCCAGCACTCTTGTGGCCTAAGATTCTTCTCATCACTATGAGCCATTCTTGTGTGGGGTATTGCAAGAGCTATGCATTGTTTCTGTAGAAGCTGATTGGACTTTTACAGAAGTGCATCAATTATGTTTACCGTATTTTAATGTTCCCTGTTTTAAGTCTTGACAATTTCGGAGTATTGAATGATGGGGATAGAAACCCATCATATAAATTTAAATTTTGTTAGAGGTTGCTGTAGAAGCTGTTTGGACTTTTACAGAAGTGCATCAATTGTGTCCACATATTTTAATGTTCCCTGTTTTAAGTCTTGACAATTTTGGAATTTTGAATGTTGGGGACAGAAACCCACCATGGAAATTTAAATTTTGTTATAGAGGTTGTTAGTACGAGATTTCATTATTTAATATTTAGTTGTTGCTGAGCTTCCTTAAAATGATTTTAAGCATGTTTCTTTTATGCTTGATCGAAATTTTTAGTATAAGTCTTTTGATGACTGACAAGCTTTTTGTGGTGAACCCACAATTGAGTTTGTAATCAAAACACAACCCTTGTTACTGTAAGCATATGTTTGGTTTCTTAATTTTATTTTTACTATTTTCAACTGATATTCTATAAATAAGGTTGACTTGGATAAACATTCTGTCATAATTTCGATAGAATGTATTCTAAAAGTAATAATGTCCACTGGGCATACTTCAGAATCAGCAGTTATCACATGGCAACCAGAACAGGCACTGGGGTATTAAGACATCTTACTGCAGAGGTTACAGACTAGCACAGCCACAAATTATTTGTCTGATGAACACCGATAGGCGATGACAATAGAAGGAAAAGCAATTTAGGTCAAATCTATTGTAGATTTTGCATTAAATAGGACGTGTTGATACTTGATACAAACCCTAACCCTAGCATAACACTAACATTTTCTTCTGTTATAAATTAAGGCATCCTTTCAATAGTTGAAATTTGAACCCAGGATCATCACAATCCTGAAGTGTGTATTGCTCCTTTCATCTCTGTTGCGCACAATTGTTCAAGTGGATTTTCTCCGGGGGTTATGGCTCCTACTAGGATTGTAGTTTTAGTTTCTTTCAATTTAGATACGCGTATCATATATTTCAAGGAACATTGTGATTCTCCAAGGATTGTAATATTTGATTAAATGAGATATGTGTTATGAGAGATTTAGGTCTTATTTTAGAGTTTTTCAGAGAGATTTAATCCTAGGATTGTTTTGAAATCCGAGTATGTAATTTCCTTTAGCAATTTTTTGAAGAAAATTAGTATAATGCTATGGGAAAGCACACAATAATAAGAATAAATGAGACAATGGTTTAACAATTTGAAAGTTAAATGAATTTTAAAATTTCTATACATTAGGTATTTGAGAGGGTTTATTCAATATTGGACATAGTTTATAAGAATTGTCATGTCCCATATTAAAGATAAAAAATACCATAAAAAATGAATATCTAAAATATCTATTAAAATTGTGAGTTTTTTAATGAAAACAAATGTATTGAGAAAAGGGTTAACAAATTGATTTTTCAAAGGGGTGGTAGGAGCGGGTGGGGTTATCTTCTCCCGAGGGGAACATTTTCGAACATCCTACTCTTGGAGTTTGGTCATAGCATCCAATAACCAGGCGGAAGCCTACGCTTTGTATAAAGGACTCAATATTGCAAAGAGCCAAGGCATTGAAGATTTGATGTCATTCTTAAACAATTTAGAAAGTGATCACTCTTGGAGGACATGAATCTCAGAAGCATTATGACTCGAACACTGTCGGAGGTAGGGGCTTTTCAAACTCTGCAATGTTTTCATGTGCTTAAAAACAATGACTTTGAGGCCAACTCCTTTTGGCTAATTCGGCTACTCGGGACCTGATGGGAACACTTTGCATTGATGGTCGGGTTGCACACCATTTTATCCCCTAATGTGAGTCGAGATGGTTAGACCCACAAGTGTATTGTCCCATAGGAAGGACCCAATATCTAAGGAAACTAGGAAATATAATAATAGTTTTGCATGGCACATTTGGCTGACGGGTGGTAGCATATGTTAGAGCACGTTCTGGATAGTGTGGAGGACATGTTGTACCCTCCTTTTAATGCATGCGTCTCTCAAGTCTGGAGTACTTTCCCACAAGTGCTCTTTAATGACATTCCTCACATGGTCGGTTCCATGGCATCTATTGAGACTGAGTTTATGGATATGGTACGCATTTGTACCCTTGTACCCCCCTGATGTCATTACTTCCTCGGCGATACTCACCTATAGCTTGTAATGATGGAATTGTTGGGACAGAGGCTAGTCACATGCTTGGAGATCTCTTTGGTGGGCATGAAAGTATGTTGAGGTTCATTCATCGTCCAAGGTGGCGACTCATCACCCGACGTCAAGTTATAATCACAGATCTTCGACACAAGGGGAATTATATGTATCGGGAGGTTTATAAAACTTCTGAACTCCAGATTGCAATTACCATTGTTCATTTGTGGATGGAGCTTTTTTCATAAGCAATCCTGCCAGGAGTTCAAGTAGGCAACATGGCTAACAGGAGGACATGAGCTGTTAGATGGTGTCGTGAGTTTTAAGAAGAAGAACATGAGGCCTTGGTCAATTTGGTTAACTCAGTGCAAATCAGCGTGCAGAATGCCTCGGCCCAATGGCAAACTGCAATGGACTTACTGATTTCACAGAGACAGGGATTCTAACAGATAAGGGATGAAGTGGATACCATACACATTAAGGTAGTGGAACTAAGCTCCAGGTCTGCTTCCCCGGCCGTGTCAACTACCACTCAGGCGCTTTCGGAAGTGGCTTCGTCTCCAGCTTCTCCCAGGCAATTTCCAGATCTTAACTCGACACCGGTCGTCACCGAGGAAGCTCAGTACTAGAAGTGTGGTTTATCTCAGTCAATGAAAAATCTCAGCCTGAGTTTGAAATCTCCAGGCTCCTTTTGAAATATGTAATGACTAGATTGATAACTAGATTCTCATGCAATACTTAAGGGGATAACTAGATTGATGAGCACAAAGTTGTGCCAATTTCCAAAACCATGTATTTAATATGATATCTCACCATTTTGTTTCAAATGATAGCAAGCTGTATTGCCAATAACATTGACATATAGTGACTTGTACTAGTGTGTTTGCAACACCAAACTTAGGAAAGACAACAATGATACAACAATAGTGATAATGATATAATTATCCCTTCACAATGTGAACATAGAAAGCCGTTGTAAGCTGATTCGCTCCCAAGGATGTGTACAATACCAGAGACTGGGGCAAATAGAGTCTGGTTATTCTGTCGGCAGTCTTTCTACAAGCAGAAGATAAAATTAAATAGTATTAGGAGAGTGTGGTGCAAAGGCCTGTGAATTTTTTGTATGGTGTAAAAAACAATGTCAACGGAATGAAACCCACGACGCTCCTGGTAAGGAAGGTGGTGCTGAAACCGTCCCCCACTCACCCACAACGTCATTCCACTTACACTTGGTAAGGGAATATGCCACCAACAAAAATACTTAAATAAAAAAAACTTAAATGTAGTAAAAAAACCAAAGCACTGTAAAAACCTAAAAATCAAAGCAAAGTAAAAAACCTAAACTCAGTGAAACTCTTGAATCTAAAATGAATCACCTTAATCACCCAATTTAATGACTAACGGACATCTTTTGTCATGCAAGGAAGTTAATGATTGAAATCACACTCTTTCATTTATAGTGACGACAAAGAATATTCAGAGCATATGAAATTGTGGCCATTAAAAACCCATTTGTAATTAGAAGGCCATTAATTCTGGCCATTTCCAATAGGTGTACACCCATCAGCATAATAAACTATAACCTTTACTATAGATTATCTAGAGCAGTCTCCATCCAAAACCCAAAATACACAAGAAAAATAGAAGAGACTGGAGTACTTACACAAACATTGAACTTTAGAGAGCCAATTCTCTAGTCACCATCTAATTTAGAACTGGTTTTTGAGAGATATCCCCATGTGCCAAGCTGAGGTTCCCATGGAATTGAAAGAGCCAAATTCCTCGCATTAGGTGATTCTCAGAGAAATCAGTTGGCACAATGTAGTGCTACAAGTTTTTACAAGGACTAAAATTGGTTTACCTCCATTCCTTCATGCACTATAAATTTAATTTAACCCTCCCCTCTCTAGCCACATCTGTAAGAAAGTGTTTGCCCTTGGCTTGCAGTGCATTGATCCACCTTCAATTCAGATTCTTCCTGTGAATGGGAGATGAACTGGTTTTCCATATCACTTGGAATAAAGACATATCTTCTATCTTAGTAGTAATGGTACCAGGACATGCACTACAAATTTAATTTAGCCCCCCATCCCTGGCTGTACTATATAAGAAAAAATTGTTTACCCTTATCTTGCAGTGCATTAATAGACACCTTCGATTGAGATTCTCATTGTGCATGGGAGATCGACGAGTTTTCCATACCACTTTGAATAAGGACATGATTCTTGTCTAATTAGAACCGGGGATCCAACTTACACAACCGTGTTTGCAGCTTTAACAAATTCCAGATGTCACACCAGTGATTTGGAATATTGTTGCAGGACCAAACTGGCACACTACAATTGCACTTGACCCTGATTACTTGAAATGTTGATCTACTGTTAATCTCCAGTTCACTTTTTCATGGTGCAGCATTTTTCTTTGAATTCCCAATCATTTTTTCAAGGTGCAACATTTTTCTTTGAGTTATTTCTGTATGCATTTAAATCTATTGGCATGCCCCTGTTGCTATTAGTCAATTACAGATTATCAGGGTTAAATGCTAATGATTTCCTAAAGCCTCTTATCATCAAATCTAAGTGGGTTGAATTCAAAGCATCGTGACCATTTCCATGTACATAATGAATGAGAAGCATAAAGCTCCTGGTATTAAGGGTGTTGTTGAATATATTTTATTTACATCTCTCTCATGATACTCTGAACATTATGATTTGTGGATTGTTATAAATGTTTGTGAACAGGCCACAGTCTCGCTTTTTTTATATGCATAGATAGTGCTATTTAAGATGATATTATTGAAGGCCTATTTATGGAAAATATATCATTTTGAATAATAAATTCATGTGGAGGCTAATACTTGATCATTGTTGATTTGGGTGCCTCTGTTGGATCTTTTCAGTGTTTTATAGTCTATAGTTAAATACATATTAATGTTTTTAATACTTCAGTTTGCTAATTTCGGGTTATATCATTGACCAATCTTTTACTGACTTCTTATTCTTGCGTCTTTTATGTACCTCATATGTTTCTAGAATTTACCAAAGCGATCTCTTCCCTTTGAAAAATTCACGGCAGTTGATTGTTTGGGTGTGTAAAGTTCTAGCTAGATCTATTATTCAATTTATTTAATCTAGCGTACAATAACAGTGTTTTGTATGGTAGAAAGGTCTGGCAGAACCAATGTGTGTATGTATTTTCTTTTGCAAGTGTTTTCTATGGTAGAAAGGTCTGGCAGACCCAATGTGTGTCTGTATTTTCTTTTGCAATTTTAGTCTCTGTTGGTTCTGTTTCAGTGAAAGTTGTTTAATTGTACCTAGTTTTTGTGTCTATTTGTGTAGGTTTCCAATCACATTGTTGGGTATGAATAGAGCCAGTTCAAAGATTTTTCTTTTGGATTCAGTTACCTGTAAGTCATGGTCCTGGCCCATATTTAATTATTTCTTGCCAAAGTATAAATGCAAACATCCCCCCACACATGTATACACACACACATATATTTCCTGTATAGATATTGTTGATTTCTTGAAACCCAGCAATCAAAAAATTTATGTCAATAATTTAACAACTTAGAATTTAATCTACTGTTGATATAAAATTTGTAAACTATGCAGCAAATTTACAGCTGAGTTTTAACCAAAAAATGTACAGTGGAATCATAAACAACACACATTTTAACACAGATATTTCTGAGCAATGCCCCTGGAAAAACCCCGAAGGGAAAACTAGTAAATGAGAGGATTTTATTGGCTTCAGAGGAAGAAAATAATTACAGTAGCTAATTTAGAAATTTCTTACAGCTCAACAAACTTGGCTTGTGTGGCCCTGCTTTTTCGGCACTGTTTTTTCCTCATAGTTTTTTCGCACAATTTTTCCGGCTCTGTTTTTCCAACCTTGTTTTTTTCGCACAGCTTTTTCGGCCTAGTTTTTTCGACCAAAATTTTTTTTGTCAAGCAGAATTGTCTTTCCCCCAACTACAAATTCACCCTCTTCCTCAGCCAAATCGTCCTCTTCAACTCTTAGCTCAATGTGTGCTTCTCACTCTCCTTAGATCTACTTTTATAATCTCTTAATGACCAAATTCCTAACCCTAAGATCTCAATGGTCAAGATTAGATCTTGCCTTCCCAAAATCGACGGTGGTGACTTAATCTCTTGTTGAGATGACTTAAATCACTTAAGTCACTTAACTTTATAAAAAATTCACTTTTGTTATTGAATAAAAGCCACATTAACTTTATAATTGCAATTATAAAGGATCTAGAAAGCGTTGCTCGGACACCTTCACATGCTAGGCACCACCAATGCGGAAGTACATGTTCCGAGCTATCCAAAAACTAATAGTCACTCTTAGCGAGGAAAGTACTTCTGGAACCTCCACTTGGATCTGTCTTCAACCCCATCACTCCATCTGTTGTTGTAGCTGCTCCCTTTGAACCAGAAAGCTTCCCTCCCACCTGCATTGGATCCTGTGTTGAAGACATGTTCCTCCTCTCCATGCCCTTAGGAGTCTCCTCACACTCCTGAGCATCCAACCGTGTCATCTCATACCAGCTGAGACTCCTGATAGTATTGGAAGTAGTCTCACAACTGCTTGTCACTGACACTGATCTTGAATCCAAGATCCCCTTGGACTTACACATAAACTATCCCAACAACATGTATAACCTCCCATGTCTGACACCAAGCACTGTTGTTGCGTCCAAGTTAGATCCCTATGGATATATGTGCACATGTCCATGCTTGAACACATCCATATCCCTCATCCTCCAATGCTGATACTAAGAGGAAGCTTACCTTCAAATCCAAAAGAAACAACACCTCTGCCACCTCCAAAGATCCTCCTGACTCTAGTTGGAATCTCACACGTCCAACCTCCATTGCATGCATGGTACTAGTTCCATACTCCACATAACAGTCTAATTTGTCTCTGAAACACTAAGGAACATTGACCTTATTCTCGTCATATGGCGAGATGAGCCACTCTCGACAGTCCATGCTCCAATGTCCCCAAACTCTACACTACCACTCCCTGAAAGACCAGACATAAGAGAAAATCCCTTCTCGAACTCCTGAGCAAAATTATTGATCTCATTTGATGTTGATGTTGCTACTTGTGTCTTATTTTTTCTTTTCTTTTTGTTTGGACACTAGCTTGCATAGTGGCCAGTCTTATGACATGCAAAGCATTTCACTTTGCTCATGTCCTTCTTTCCATCTCCCCTACCCTTCTTTGCATGAAGAACATCATTCTCTTTTTCTTCATCACCCTTAGCCTGACTGCTTTGAAGAGGCTCCTCCGAGTCTCCTCCTGAGAGAAGTCATCCCACAACCTCTGCCAGTCAGGGAGATGTTATTGTGCCACAACTCCCTTCACAAACGAAGCCCACTTTTCTGACAACCCATTAAGAGTTGTCCTCACAAGTTGATCATCTTTGATTTCCTCTCCAACAACCACTATCTCATCACGAACTTGTGATATCTTGGTGAGATATGATGCCACTGTGTTAGTCTTAGACATCTTGGTGCTCTTGAGTTTCTCTCTCAGCACCATCTTCCTGTTTCGGTTTCCACTCTAATAAAGCTTTGTCAGAGCCTCCCACATCTTATATGCATTTTTCTTTCCGGACACATGAGGTATGATATGGTCCTTCACGACATCCAAGAGAATCCTTTTGGCTTTCACATTTTTCTTATTGTACGTCACCAAAAGTGATGTATCTGTGGGAAGAACATCGGTTTTGTCCATACTGTCCCAGATTTTGTTTTCCTCCAACAAGACAATCCGCTCTTTCCATGGGTTAAAATTCGTAGCCCCTTCCAACCTGTCCTCAATCCGATAGCCATCCTCGTCCAGTTGACCAACATTATTTTTCTCTTTCTTTATCCGAGCAAAACCCCTACAATCCCTTCAAATCCTTGTGCCAAAGTCTTCAGTGCTACTCTTTAGATTCATGACTCTAATACAATGTTGATTTCTTGAAATCCAACAATTATAAATTTTATGCCAATAATTTAACAACTCAAAATATAATCTACTGCTGATATAAATTCTGTAAACTATGCAGAAAATCACATTTGAACACAAATATTTCTAGGCAACGCCCCTAGAAAAAGCCCTAAGGGAAAACCGATAAATGAGGATTTTATTGGCTTCAAAGGAAGAAAATAATTACAAAAACTAATTCAAAAATTTCTTATAGCCCAACAAACTCTATCTGTGCGGCCCAACTTTTTCCACAAAATTTTTGCCCAACTTTTTCCATCCAGTTTTTTTTCACAGTTTTTTTGGCCCTTCTTTTTCACACAACTTTTTTAGCTAGCAGTTTTTTCGGCCAATAGAATTGCCTTTCCTCTAGCGACAAATTTGCTCTCTTCAGCTCTCAACTCAATGTGTGCCTCTCACTCTTTTTAGATATGCTTTTATAATCTCTTAATGACCAAATCCCTAACTCTAAGATCTAAACGGTCAAGATTAAATCTTGCCTTCCCAAGATCAACGATTGTGACTTAATCTCTCGTTGAGATGATTTAAATCACATAAGTCACTCAACTTTATAAAAAAAATCACTTTAGTCATTAAATAAAAGCCACATTAACTTTATAAATGCAATTATAAAGTTAAGTATATAGAGACCGTTGCTCGGACACCTTTGCAAGCTAGGCATCGCCAATGTGGAAGTACTTGTTTGAGCTACCCAAAAACCAACATTCATTTTGTAAATGGAGATTTAAAATTTTTAAACATATTATTTTGAAGTGATGTGACATTTTGAAACATTCTTGTATTATTGTGTAGTAATTCATTTTGTAAATGGAGATTTAAAATTTTTAAACTTCATTATTTTGAAGTGATGTAACATTTTGAAACATTCTTGTCTTATTGTGTAGTAATCTATCATTTAAAACTTATTTATATTGACGAATAATTATTTACAACTCATGTTATGATAATCAACATTCCTACAAATGAGAAATTCTCTATCAAAATAATGATAGTGCTCCCTTTCCATCAAAGCGCTATTAACATTGAAAGTGTTTCATTGATGAAGGTGGGGAGGGGGGAGAGGGAGTGATAAAAGAATACCTCGGGCTTCAATATCAAAATAATGGACGTATTTTATCCATAACAAATCCAAAACTAGTAATTGTAAAGCAAACTAGTTTAATGAACCTCTTTGATTTATGATATTTTAGGAATGAAGATACAACACATTTGAACCATTAACTAAAAGTAATTCCCCAATTTCATAAATCAATATAGATTCAATCAAAACATGGAATTGCTTATTCTATTTTACCATTAATTAGGATCATTGTCGATTAAAAATGAATCCAATCAATTTATTAAAGATCATGGATAGCAATGAGAATGTCTCAATCAAGGATTCAATGGCACGAAGAATGCATTCAATCAATCTAGGCATCAATCACACCAATTTCGGGGGAATTTACCACAAGAAATTACTTGGTGGCCATGGTGGATTGCACAATACTCTTTGTGTTCCTCATGCATATACACATAAAAAATAATTCCAACAAATGAATTTATCATTTAAATCATCACCTACATCCATATATATGTTTATCATTCAATTGAAAACTTATTCAAACCCAACCCATGATTCATTGTATTCATTCCTAAATCACCAGAAACTCTTCGATAGCAACTCAATGATATTAGGCACCAAATGGACATTCAAATGGGCAAATCCATGGAATCAATGGCATGATGATTTGGAAACACTCTTCATAAGACGCTCCAAGCTTCCCTTTCGCTATAAAATCACAAAAGAGAGTCATTGCATCAAACATTTAACAATGGAAAGAGATGAGTGTTATATCCTTATTTAGTCATCCTTGACTAGAGATGTCTTGTTGGACATTCACTTATAATCATTTCATCATTAATCCATCTTTGGCATATATATTTTAAGCCATTAATTTATAGCTTGTGAGTTTTCTTCAATCAACTAGTGTATTCTCCACGAGTTTCCCTCAAGCAACTCTTGAGCACCTTCAAAAAAGCCCCCAAAAAATAAATGTGGAAAATGCACGCTCCTAAGTGGAGATCACAAAGTTCACACACCTATATAGCTCTGACCTCCATTCCCAACTAACTAAACTACCTTTTCATGGTATAAATTGGAGTCACGTGTTGGGAGAAGGAGCAAGAAACCATTGAGAGCAATGATACACTGAAGTAGTTCTTGGAGGATCAACCCTATATTTTTATTGCTTTACCCTCGTCAAAGCCACTTGGTTCTAAGTTTGTTTTTAACTTTGATTTGGGTCAAAATATCTTTGGATTTTCTCAGCCATAATTAAGTTGGATATATTAGGCAAATTAAAAGTAGATGAGTAATCCAATCAGGAGGAACCCAAACTCCAGTGGCGAAGGTGTTGGTAGCATCAATCAAGTATAGGGTTTCGTTTGATGTTTACATTCAACTAATTTATGAAGATCTCTCTTCTCCCCTCCCCACAAATCATTGTGCAATGTGTTTGCTTACTTTCTTTTAATTCATGATTTGAGGCTAGACTAATTGCCTGATGTTAGTTAGAACCAGTTCATCTAGAATTTATGTTATTGTTTTACATATTTATCATAGTTCACATTTATAAGCTTATATATGGTGTTGGTGTTTTATCACTAGAATGTACCAAAAGGTACCTACTTAAAAGTTGTGAAAATTAATTACTAGATAATGTAAAATTAACTTAAATAACTAAAGCATTCCTTATTATATCTCATAAAAAGAAAGCAAATAAACTAGCACATGCATTCCCATGAACTCAACACACAAGACATAACAAAGAATATTAATTATTTTATAAATGAGGGAAACAAGAGACTCATAAAATAACACCTTGAAGTAGTTGATGAAGTAGGATGGGTTCCAAAACAACTTCAAGGGAGGGTCCTTCACCTCCTAGTATGCTCCACTCCAAGCTTTTGATGGTGATAGTGATGTTTCTTGATGGTAGAAAGAATAAACTAAGGGTGTTTGTCTTTCCAAAGGAAATTTGGCAACATAACCTTGCAATGAATTGATGATGAAATGGGTGACTTGTATGGCTTTATTTATAGGAAATAATAGTGGATGTTTTAGTGTTAGATTCGATGTGAATACTCCCATTGCATTAATGTAGTAATTGGATAAGAATAACCATTGAAGACTGAATCAAACATTATTTTTGGAAACAACAAATTGACGAGGTCCACTTACAAAACACTATGTGTAATACCCTCAGGTTGATCCCCAGTTGTAATTGTATATATGTTTCATAGGCCGGTGAGCCATGATATTATAAGCCAAAGTGTCTATATGATTATTAGGTCGAAGAGCCTAGATGCTAAAAGGCTAGTGAGCCCATCATTGTAAAATGTAAGCATTCATACTATTAATGAAAATCACACCAATGTTGCAGACCAACTGGACAAAAGAGTACGGGGGGATAAACTCCACTAGAAAGGGAAAGGAGACTAAGATTTTAGGAAGAAGGGTTAAGCCTAGAGGGCTTAAGCCAAGGGAATATTTTAATAATATTTCCTAAAAGTTTAATTTATGGATACATATAGATTATGTTATCATAAGTTCCCAAAAGAAGGGGAACAAATTACATGTAGGGGACAAAGTTAGTCCTTATGTGCCAAGTGTCACATAAGACCCATGCATACATAATTGTGGATGTAGTGTAATATCCATCATTCCTTGATTATGATTCTAGGATTCCATCATTCGTACCTAGAAGGGGTACTCTGCAACCATCCCTGTACGTGGGAGCTATTTCTAGCCAATGACCTAGTATTTTGAGCTGAAGAGGCAGGTTGTCAGGCCCGAGTGTTATTGAAGAGGCAGGTTGTCAGGCCCATGTGCTATTGAAGAAGTGGGTTGTCAAGCTCATGTGCTATTGAAGAGGTGGGTTGTCAAGCCTATGAGCATTCTCTCCAGGTGAGAGAAATGTTGAGAATTGGTTCCCAAGGTGCCAAGATGAAACTACAGGGCTCTGAGACTTCCTGTTCAACATGTTGTTGAAGCCTTGGAAGGGAAGTGGGGCAGCCGAAGGACTTTTGAGCATAGAAGGGGCACACTTCCTGGGGTGGGACAAGCATGTGGGGAATGAGAGACTGTAGGTTGTCTGCCATAGTTGGCACCTTAGTCTAGGCATTTTGGGTTGTAGACAGACCTTAGCCTAGCTTAGGAAACCTTTTCCCTGGTGGAGTTTTAGCTCCAGCTCGGGGGTGACCCACCACTGAGAATTATGAGCAGTGCGGTCTATGGCTAGGAGGGACGTGGAAGGTCTGCACGCAGTTGGTGTTTTTACAACATCAGATATGTGTTCTTCTAATGACTATTATTTTGTTGTGTCTGTTGTAATTATATTTACATGTTTTTTATTGTGTAGTGTATTTATTTTTGTTGCTACTATGTTTATAATTGAGTTAAATCTGTTGTGTTTTCTCTGTTATAATTATGTTTGACATTATATGTTGTTGGGAATGCATTCTTGTTTGTATGCAAAGAAATTAAATGGTATAAGAGAAATTTTTTTGAGTTGTTGGTAATGGGGACATTACAAAGTGGTATCAGAGCTCCAGTTTTCAACACTGAGTCTGCATGGGCCAATTAACAGAGGGCATAATTGGAATTTGTAGATTATGGAGGCAAACCATTTGAAATAATGCCAGAAGGGGATGTCTGCAACTTGTTTGTCGAAATTACAACAATGAAATTGGGAAAAAATTCACAAATAATTGAGGGGATTTAGCCAGGGATTCAAAATACCCAAATCTTAATTGTAACCTAATGAAACTCGGCTAGAATGTCTAGCATATGGTCATGAAGGAACTCAATTGAGATCTTGTCGAATTGCCAAAGGAGCAGGTGCAAGGATGCATAAGCATAGTTAAAAATTGCACCTGGTTGAAGGAGTTTTTGGGGAATAATCAAATGACTATAACTTTATACTCAAAACTCATAATTGAGCAAGAAGACAATCATTGTAAAGGTATTGGAAAGAGGAGTCCATTTAATCACCCAGAATTGTGATATGAGCAACATAATTTATAGGAAGTCAGAAAGAAGTTTTATGGTGACCATAAAGGGGAAAAATTGTGCATATGCTACCGGAATTGTAAATTGTGGTTTTAGCTAACGAATTTTGTTGTGTGCATGTTTTCAGATGTAATGGTTACAATTAAAATAAAGAAAGTGCTAGACATGTCTAGATACGTCTACAAATAGAATAAACAAGGACATAGACAATTCTTCATTCTAAATTTGGTTTCTTTAAGAAGTTGTTGGATCAGATATTGGATTCAATAAGCAACATGGAAGACCCTAATGAAATTATTGTTTGGGGAACATCAGATGTAGATGCTAGGAGGGAAATCCATCTGCAATACATGATAATGCATGTACCATAGGTTCATATAGAGATTCAAAACATGGGAATATGGAAGGATGGTTTTATAGAATATGAAAGCGTTTGGACCTGGTATCAAGAATGAGCAGATGAACTTGAGGGCATAATGTATGTCAAGGATATCTTATAAGATGATCATAGGCGAAGACTGAATAATGTTAAGGTATGAGTCTAAGTGCAACCATAAAGTCTTGGGAATCTACTACAAGAAATCCACTTATGTTAATCAGAGCGCTCATTGGAATCAGGGCACAAGAGCGAAGTATTTACTGGATGAAGTATTGAAGATCCATTCACTATAAAGGGTGTCAATGTACAAGTAAGGTAGTACATTGTTGGAAGAGTTGTTCTAAAAGGATTTATATGTCAAGATGCCAGTGTTATGATTAAGAAAGACATAGTGTATAATTGGAAATAAGATGTAACATTTCCAAGGATGAGTTCTATAGTTTTGGAGATAACACCTCCATAATTGTTATCAGAGTGGTGCAGTGGAAGCATGGTTGTATGAAAGAACTTCAGGGGTGAAGTAATGAAGGTGTGTACATACTAAATAAGTGCCAACAGATGCATAAAATTGCATTATGTATAGATTGGATCCATAAGAATGCAGTCGGGTTTCAAAGAAGGGTTTTTCCATAAACGGAAGAAAGATTCTAGGATGGAGTCAAGTCCTTGAACATCTTAAAATAATGAAAGAATAAATCATGAGGTGGATGCCCAACTATTAGGGGTACATGAAAATACTCCATGAGGGATGACAACAGTAGAAGAGGATTATGGATGCATTCCAAAAGTACTGAAGGTATTTCCCAAGTAACATGGAGATATCTAGTCTAGAGGAACATAAATAGGGAAATTGTAATATCCATAATCTGAACCCCAATTGTAAATGAAATTGTAAATGTACATTTAGGCTGGTGATCCGTTAGCACCAAGTTTTGGTATGCACACACCTGAAATTGTAAATGTACATTTAAAATGGTGAGTCGTTGGCACCAAGTTTTGGTTGAGTTTTATGCACACCTGAGTAGTGCGCGAGGAATGTTTTCCAAACAAAGAGTGTGCACATTCCATAGTGTTGTGCATACCTGAGTAAATGTGCGTGGATTGTGTATCAAGGGTAGGGTGCGCAAATTCCATAGTGTTGCGTGCACCTAGATAAGTGCACGATGAATGTTTTCCAAACAAAGAGTGTGCACATTCCATAGTGTTGTGCATAACTGAGCAAATGTGCATGGATTGTGCATCAAGGGTAGGGTGCACAAATTCCACAGTGTTGCGTGCACCTAGATAAGTGCACGAAGATTACCTAAAAGTGCGCATCGAACTGAGTTTTACATATTTGTGTGTGTGTGTGTGTGTGTGGCCAGAGAGCTTGTGTGGTTATTGGGTTGGTGATGTTGGGATGCGAAAAGGATAGTGCACCTATCCATGTAAAATGTAATCACACTTAAATTATTAATAAAATCGCATCATTAAGTGCAGACCACTTAGACAAAAAAAGATGGGGGTGGAGGCGGGGCGGGGTGCTAAATTCCATCGAAAAGGGAAAAAGGGGGGCTTAAGTCCAAGGGAATATTTCATTAATATTTCCGAAAAGTATAATTTATGGATATTTATTTATCCTAAGTTCCCGAGGGATGGGAACAAGTCACCAAGTGGCTAAAGCTAAGTCTGAAGGTGACAAGTGTCGAATAGTGACCATGTAAATATATGGTCGAACCATTAGTGTATTTTGGGGAAGAAACTGATTTTTCATCATCGATGGGACCATCAGAATGGGAAGAATGACCATTACCTTATCTGTAGAGAAAATCTTGTAAAGGGGTTTTCCATATTGTAACTAGAGTTTTTACTGTCGAAGAGGCGGGTTGTCAGGCCTGTGAGCATTCTCTTTAGGTGAGAGATTTGTTGTCGAAGAGGCAGGTTGTCAGGCCTGTGAGCATTCTCTCCAGGTGAGAGATTTGTTGGGAATTGTTCCCTGGTGCATTGGGCATTAGTTACAAGCCTCTGAGACTTCATGTCCGACCTGTTGTTGAAGCTCTGGAAGGGAAGTGGGACAACCAAGGGATTTTTTAGCAGAGAAGGGGTGCACTTCTTGAGGTGGGACAAACATGTGGGGAATGAGAGATTGTAGGCTAGTTGCAACAGTGGGAACCTTGGAATGAACAATTATGTTGATTATCAAACCTTAACCTGGCATTAGGAATCCTTTTTCCCTGGTGGAGTTTAATCTCAAGCTCAGGGGTGACCTATTGCTAAAAGTTTATGAGCAACATAGTCTATGGTTGGGAGGAACGTCTAAGCTCTACGCGCAATTGATGACTCTTCATAAAAATATAAGTGTCATTTATGTGTTTGTTTGAATTACTGTGTGCTTAATTACATATGTTTGATATGAGTTTATTTCCTGTATGATGTTGCATATAATTAATTGTCGTTATTCGACATGATGATGTTTGTACATGTAAAAACATGATGTTGTTATTCAGTTTTTTTGTCGCATATGCAAAGTATGACAATTATTGAGTTTCATGTTAGTTAAATTTGTAACAATAGTAATGAGTTTCCAAGGCAAGGCTAGAATTGTTGTGCACACAGGGAAATCATCCGTGTGTGCATGATGATGGAATCGCTGTGTGCAGAGGGAAGCATATCCACATGCACAAAGATAAATGAATCTACGTGCTACACCAGAGTGGTTGTGCGTGCAATAGTTATCATGTGTTCAGAGTGGTTACACGTGCAATAATACTTGTGTGCACTGAATGAATGTGCGCGCAGTTGTATTATATGTTAATTTTGTTGTTATAACTAGTGTCTAAAGAGGAAAGTTTGTTTGGCGTCATCCCACTTGAGATCGTGCGTGTTACCTCACGTGCTTCTGCACATATTAGTGTATAGTGTAGAATCTACACACTAGATTTTTTTAGAGTGGAATTGCTTAGCAGTAAAGCTGGGGATGTTACAAAGTGGTATCAGATCATTTTGTTAGTGTTGGTAATGGGGTACGTGACAGATTGGTATCAGAGCATGGTAGTTAGCTAAGAGGATGGGTACATTATAGATGGGTATCAGATCACAATACTTAGCTAGGAGGCTGGGTACGTTACATATTGGTATCAGATCTCCAGTTTCAACATTAATCCTGCATAGGCCGAGTATCTACTTAAGAAAAAATTCAGGCTGGTAAGTAGCTGAATTTAGAATTATAGTGTGGCCACGGTGCGCATGAAATAAGAATGCGCAAGTTTGTGCACTAAATTTTGACATTGCGGGGTGCGACACTAGAAATGCGTAGAAAACAATGGTGCATGAGTGTGCACACTAAAAATTTGGGGCTGCACAAAGCGAAACTTATGGTGCATGCATAATATTGATACACAATGTGTATGTTAATTATTAACATCGCGCATTGGTACATGTTGATTACCAGTGCGTGCATGAGATTCATAAGAAAGAAAGAAAGAATAAAAGGGTATTTGGGTGAATGCCAAATGACCATGATATACTGTGAAAGACTCAAAAGAAAGGATTCTGACAGAGGAGTCCAATTATTCACCAAGAAATTTTGAATTGGGACATGAAAATCATCCAAGGGATCAAAAGAAAGGATTTTGACAAAATGGTGCAGAGTTTTCATGAATTTGTTGCATGAATTCGTCTAACAAATCTTATTGCCTACACATTTTGCAGAATTAACAATGATTAGATCATGACATAATCAACACAAATAGTCAAAAGCATGGAAGATATATAGAGAACTTATAGCCATGATGATGAATTCATGGGTTTGTATATCAGTATGGGTATTGATAGTACATAATCCAATGAGCATAAAGAATGCAAGGAGGAGCGCATAAACTTGGTAGAAACCATGAAAGGACTGCAAAAAGATGTCCAAAGATATAAAACTGATAATCAGAGGCTTATGAAAGCCAAGGAGCAGCAAGATGACTTCAATATCAAATTGATGCAAAGCTTGGATAGAATAGAAAAGAAAATGGACAAGGAGACAGAGTCAAGCGAGTCAATAAGTCACAAGTCTCATGATGAGAGAAGAAAACCAAGAAGTGTTAATATGAATCACCATCATTCACCAAAGCATTGATTTAGGAAAGTGTGCAGTATCTCAAGTCCATCTCATGTCAGAAATCATAAGAGAAGGTTTGGGGTGGATGAGCTATAGGGAGAAATGAATAAGATCAAGGCTCCTACCTTTGATGGTGAGCACAAGAAGGATGAAGATGCAGAGACCTGGCTGTTGGGCATGAGGAAGTACTTCCGGCTCCATACTTACTTTGCGCAGGAAGAAGGGAGAGTTGTCATCTATTAGCTAAAGGGAAAAGCATCAATGTGGTGGGATCAATTTGTGCAAGTGCAACACATCGATGAGAAGAAGGTTACTTAGAGGGAGTTTAAAAGGTATTTTCAAAATAAATACTTAACTAAGCAATACTATGACAAGAAAATGAAGTTCTTTGAAGTCTAGCTTGGGAGTATGACAATATATGAGTATGAAAGAAGATTCTTAGAATTGCTAAAATATGTTGCATTCATCAAGGATGAACAATTTGAAATTCAGATGTACCTGAGTGGGCTGCCATCATTTATCAGTGAAAAGATAGAATATGATGACCCCAAGACATTGGAGGAAACCATATGGCGAGATAAATGTCTCTATGATCAACAAAGGGGAAGAATGAATTTACAAAATGCTTGGGAATACAAGAAGAAAAACAAGGTGGAACAGAGGAAAAAGAGGGCTAAGCCACCATTTTTCAGAAATACTTCCCAAGGACAACCAACTCTCAAGGAGCCCAGAATGAATGAGACAATGGTGCAAAGATCAAGACAACCACCTATTCAATGTTGGGGCTATGGGGGAGACCACATGTACAGAGATTGCCCTCACAGAGGTGAAAAAGTGAGGACTATTCACAATGTACAACAAATTGCGATAGTTGAAGACATGGGCAAAGATATACCAAGGATCTACGCAGCCCTAGATAACAAGCAAATTGATTTTCAATCACACATGATTGAAGTGGAAGTTAAGATTAATGACAAACCCATTGATATTTTAATTGATTCAAGAGCTAGTCATAGTTATCTAGATCCTAAGATGGTGGAAAGATTCCAATTACCAAGAAGAAATCTTGGAAAACCTTGGTTGGTGCAGCTAGTTACAGGAGTAAAAAGGAAAATTAATGAGATGGTTAAGGCATGTCCAATGGATATGAAAGGGCTGAGCACAAAAGCTTATTTGAGTATCATACCTTTGGGATCTTATGATTGTCTCATTGGTATGGATTGGTTGGACTAGTATCATGCCCTTCTATACTGTTACAATAAGTCTTTTACTTGCTTGGATGAGGAAGAAAATTTAAGAACAATTCAAGGCATTCCAAGAGATGTAACTATCAGAGAATTTTCAACCTTGCAATTGAAGAAAAGCTACAGGAAAGGATGCCAAGCATTTTCTATGCACATGGAGGAGGAACCTAAGGATAAAGTGGCAGATGTTGAAGACTGCACAGTACTAAAATAATTTGAAGATGTATTTAAAGAAATACCTGGGTTTCCATCGAAAAGAGATATTGATTTCTTTATAAATTTGATCCCTAGAGCAGCTCTCATATCCAAGACTCCTTATCGTATGAGTGCACCATAGCTGAAGGAATTGTAGATGCAAATTGAAGAGCTTCTGAAGAAGGGGTATATATGCCCAAGTGTGTCACCTTGGGGTGCCCCAATATTTTTTGTGAAGAAGAAGGATGGTACATTGAGGCTTTGTATTGACTTCAGGCAGTTGAACAAAGTAACAGTAAAGAACATGTATCCTTTTCTGAGGATAGATGACCTTTTTTATCAATTGAGGGGTGTGCAAATATTTTCAAAGATTGATTTCAGATCTAGATATCACTAAGTGAGAATTAAAGAAGAAGACATCAACAAGATTCCTTTCAAAACGAGGTATGGCCATTATGAGTTTACAATATTTCCATTTGGGTTGTCAAATGCGCCAGTTGTCTTCATGTGTTTAATGAATGGTATTTTTAGAGAATACTTAGATAAGTTTGTCATTGTATTTCTGGATGACATACTTATTTACTCAAAGTATAAAGAATAATATGAACAACACTTGAGGATGGTGCTACAAGTATTGAGAGAACATCAATTGTATGCAAAGTTGAGTAAGTGCTCATTCTACTAGAGGAAAATTCATTACTTGGGTCATATCATTTCAGAGGAAGGGATAGTTGTGGACCCGGAGAAGATAAAATCCATTGAAGGATGGCCAACACCAAGGAATGTCGCAGAGGTGAGGTCCTTCATGGGACTTGCAGGGTACTAAAAAAGGTTTATTGAATGATTCTCAAAGATTGCTTACCCAATTACATCCTTGCAAAAGAAAGGTGTGCGATTTGAATGGACTCTGGATTGTGTAAGGAGTTTCTAGAACTTGAAGAGTTTGTTGACAAGTGCACTAATTTTGAGAATTGTTGATCCTAATGAAGACTTCATTGTGTGCACATATGCATGCAAGGAAGGGCTCGATGGAGTCCTTAGTCAGAATGGGCATGTGGTATGCTACAAATCAAGGAAATGAAAAGAGAATGAAATGCACTATGCTACTCATGATTTGAAATTGGCATCCACAATGCATGCCTTGAAGATGTGGAGGCACTACCTCATGTGAAAAATATTCGAGTTGAGGATAGACCATAGTGGTCTAAAATATTTGTTTGGACAACCAAGTTTAAATGCCAGACAAAGCAGACGGTTGGAATTCCTCAGTGAGTATGACTTTGATATCAAGCATATCAAAGGTAAAGAGATCAACGTGGATGATGCACTCAACAATAGGGTGCATGAGATGTATGCTACAACCATTAGCATGTACAAATCAGATTTGAGTGACAAAATTTTAGAGGTTTCCAAATCAGTTCAACGCTATGTGGACATAAAGACAAATTTACAGCAAGGTAAATTGCAACAAAAATTTGAATGTTATGAGCTAAAAGAGGATGTAATCCTCATGTATAGGCGCATAGTTTATGTGTCAAGTGATCAAGAGTTGAAATTTTTTTTATTGTCAGAGTTGCATAAAGTTCCTTACACCGGACACCCAGGCTACCGAAAAACAATTGCAGTGGTAAAAAATAAATACTATTGGCCAAGCATGAAAAAGGAGGTTGCTAATTTTATTGCTAGATGCCTTGAATGCCAAAAGGTCAAGGCTGAACATAGACACCCAAGTGGTTTGCTACAACTTTTTCCCATTCCTGAGTGGAAGTGGGAAGTTGTGACCATGGATTTCATTACTAAGATGCTTAGGACTGCTAAGAAACATGATTCTATTATGGTGGTGGTGGAGAAGCTTACTAAAGTTGCCCATTTTATTCTAGTGAAGTACATTCACAGGGCAACCAACATTGTTGATATATACATGAGATAGATTGATGGGATGCATGGTGTACCTAAGACAATTGTGTCTGACAAAGATCTCAAGTTCACATCGAATTTTTGGAAAGGGCTATTCAAAGGATTTGGGACAAATCTGAATTTTATCACAGCCTATCACCCAGAGTCAGATGGGAAAATAGAAAGGGTAAATTAAGTGATAGAAGATATGCTAAGAATGTATGCGATGGAAAAACTGACGCAGTGGGAAAGATATTTACCTTTGGTTGAGTTTTCTTATGACAAAGGGTATCAAATATCTCTAAAAATGAACCCATTTGAGTCACTTTATGGCAGAAAGTGCAACACACCAGTGAGTTGGGACAACCCAGCAGACCGCTCAGTGGTTGGGCCATATTTACTTAGGGAAATGGAAGAGTAGATGGTGAAGATAAGGAAGAATTTAAAGGCTGCCCAAGTGATGCAGGAGCATCGCAAGCATGCGCAAGTGGAGGACAACTGGATACACACCAATACACATTTTGAAGATATTTTGGATTTCAAAGGATGGCACATTAATGTAATATCTGAAGAGACATAAGTGCTCTTAAATGATTTGGGGATTGTAATGCAGATCTTGAGCGATTGCTCTCATCTGTTGGTTGTATAAAATTAATGTAATCAATGTAAAGTATATGTAGGCTTTAATTCGATTAGATAGCTTGGGGTTGTAGGAGGGAAAACTCGAGAAATATCCCTCGTATGTATTGTATTGTATCATTATTCTCATTTGTAAGAAGAGTAGAGATGTAGAGAAAGAGAATATGAGAGCATAGAAGAACAGAGACTGTAGAAGTTGTATAAGTAGATAGTTGTTTCTATAGAACCATGTACAAAAACACTCGAGTTAATATAAGAATGCTTTGACTCAATTTCATGGTGTTGTTATGGATACTGTTTGCATATATTGAATGGTATGTTTACAGTATGCTTATATACTCTGTTATGCATTTGTTTCAATGCTTATATGTATGATTTCATGTTGAATGTATGAAGTCTGCGAGAGGGAGAGTATGAGTTTCAATTGTTTCTCTTCCTGAGAATTCCTACAAGGAGTGTAGTGAAAGTCCGTGAGGAGTGCGTTGACAAGATTCTGAGTTTTATTTCAGAGAGCTCAGGATGGATACCGTTGTTCTCATACCAACAAAATTGAAAGTATAG
The DNA here is from genome assembly GCA_032191745.1 of Picea mariana. Taxonomy (NCBI): domain Eukaryota; kingdom Viridiplantae; phylum Streptophyta; class Pinopsida; order Pinales; family Pinaceae; genus Picea; species Picea mariana. Next base: position 855,938 of record JASDQU010099893.1, on the reverse strand, counting down.
CACATAGCCATGCGAGGTGTGTGTAGGCAGTTTGAAGTCTTAGACCTTTCTAACCAGGTGAGTGGTTGAAGACTGTTGTTGCAAGGAGTGCGCAGAGTTGGAAGATTTCAGATAATCAAAGATTATCGTGAAGGCCGTAAGGAGTGTGTGCATGAATCCCTTGGAATCTTTGAGGTTGCAACAAGATTCAAGCTAAGGAGGGATAGAGACTTGGAAAGTTCAAAGGAAGGACAAGGGATGAAATCACCTCATAGAATCCAAGATCAGGAGGAAGAACACCAAGTTATTTGGCCAGGAATATTTGGGAACTTGAACGGACTATTGACTTTCTCAGAAGGAGAAGCGCCAATTTTCTGTGGACCGTCAGATCCAATGGATCAACGGAGAAGTTAAGACTGAGTGTATTTCAACCCTCTCAAGCTCAGGAGAGATAACAACCATTAGATATGGATCAACGAGAGCCATTGATTGGAGACCGGAGTTTTGACATTTTGGAAGTCGAAAGTGTGGAGGACGCTGTTTTTGGGAATCCCCGATATGCGAAATCCCGACACGATCTGGACCGTCAGATTGAGGGAGAATCAGGACCGTCGAACCATAGCAAGGAAGTCACGAGTTCGGACTTTGGGAAAAGGGAGAAGAGTCACATCGTGAACTCACGAGTCATGAAATCCCGACGCGCTCAGAGGTGAGGCCCCAGGTTAGACTGGAGGTCATATGGTGGAGGCATAAAGGAGGATCCAGTGGACCGATAGCCCATTTCGGGGTTTTTGGAATCGAAGGAGTCAAGGGGGACTCACAATAGAAATCACAAAATTAGAAACACCTTTTTGGGTTAAGTCAGTGGTCATGTGGGGTGGAGGTTCGTGCCTAGTGCTTGTTCGCCTAGGCGTAACTTCTAAGAAGGACCTGTGGTGTTATATGCGTTGAAGGTTCCATTGGGAACTAAAGAGTCACTTTGGCTCAGGGAAACAAAAATATCCAAACACTGGGAGGTCACTCAGACTCTGCTAAGGTAGGGGTGCTGTGTTAGGTGGTATTAGATCTTACAATCATTGTTTTCTGTAAGCAAGAGAAGACAAAATACAAGTTGTGATTTGAAGTCGCGAGTTCGGACTTCAGGAAAAGGGAGAAGAGTCACATCATGAACTCACGAGTCACGAAATCCCGACGTGCTCGGAGGTGAGGCCCCAGGGTTAGACTAGAGGTCATATGGTGGAGGCATAAGGGAGGATCCGGTGGACCGCTAGCCCATTTTGGGGTTTCGGGAATCAAAGGAGTCGGGGGGGACTCACAATAGAAATCGCGAAGTTACGAAATATGAAACACCTTTTCGGGTTAAGTCAGTGGTCACGCCGAGTGGTCACGTGGGGTGGAGGTTCACGCCTAGTGCTTGTTCACACATGTGTAACTTCTAATAAGGACCCGTGGTGTTATATGCGTTGAAGGTTCCAGTGGGAACTAAAGAGCCACTTCGGCTCAGGAAAATAGAAAGATCCAAAGACCGGGAGGTCACGCAGACTCTGCTAAGGTAGGGATGTTGCGTCACCAAGACAGGTAGAAAAGTTGTGCAGATAAATAAAGAACCCATAGAGAGTTTAAAGTGAGTGACCATGTGTTCTTGAAAGTAAAAGAAAGACGCAATTCTCTGAAGTTGGGAAATTGTTCTAAGTTCGGAGCATGCTACTATGGGCCATTTGAAATCCTAGAGAGGATCGGTCTTGTCGCATATATGCTTTCATTGCATGCATCCTTGTGTATTCATAATTTTTTCCATGTATCTTTTCTCAAAAAGTACATACTTGATGTTAATCATGTCATTGATTGGAATGTGATTTAGGTGGAGCAAGAAGGAGATTTTCGAGTGCGACCAGTTCGCATATTGGATCGAAAAATCAAACAACTCCGAAATCAAGCCATGGATCTAGTAAAGGTCTAATGGACCTGGAACAGTCCCGAGGATGCAACTTGGGAGCGTGAGGATGCTATGCAAGCAGAGTACCCGCATCTTTTTGAATAATTTTGAAGTTTTTGTATGTACATGTGTATATAATGCACTGAGCAAAATACATAAATAAGGGGGAGGGGAATGTAATATCCCTAATTTGAACCCCAATTGTAAATGAAATTGTAAATGTACATTTAGGTTGGTGAGCCGTTAGCACCAAGTGTTGGTTCAGTTTTACGTGCACCTGAAATTGTAAATGTACATTTAGGATGATGAGCCACTGACACCAAGTTTTGGTTCAATTTTGCACGCACCCGAGCAATGCGCGATGATTGTTTTTCCAAAAAAAGAGCACACACATTCGATTGTGCGTATCTGAATAAGTGCACGTGGATTGCACATCAAGGGTAGGGTGCGTACATTCCATAATGTTTCACACACCTGGATAAGTGTGCGAGGATTACTTGGAAGTGCGCATCGGACCAAGTTATATATATATGAGGGCAGAGAGCCCATGTGGTTATTGGGTTGGTGATGTCAGGATGCAGAAAGGCCAGTGCACCTATCCTTGTAAAATGTAATAACACTCAAATTATTAATAAAATCACATCGTTGCACGCAGACCACTTAGACGAAAAGATACGGGGGGATAAAATCCATTGAAAAGGAAAAAGAGGGGGCTTAAGTCCAAGGGAATATTTTATTAATATTTTCGAAAAGTATGATTTATAGATATTTATTTATCCTAAGTTCCTAAGGGATGGGAACGAGTCACCAAGTGGCTAAAGCTAAGTCTCAAGGTGACAAGTCTCCATTTATGACCATGCAAATATATGGTCGAACCTTGGTGTATTTTTGGGAAGAAATTCATTTTTCATCATCGGTCAGACCATCAGAATGGGAAGAATGACCATTACCTTATCTGTAGAGAAAATCTTATAAAGGAGTTTTCCATATTGTAACCATAGTTTTTGTTGTCGAAGAGGTGGGTTGTGTTATAACCCTAATTTGCACCATACATGCTTACCTAGGCATCAGACCATCTCAGATCCCTTCTTTGTCAAAGCACTGTTGAACAACTTTTTAAAAAACCTCTTTTATAAGGGCCCACATGCCCTACTCCATTACTGCACGCATGTACACACCAGCTGACCTAACACAACCCGCGTGTACCGACAAAAACACGAAAAAATGAAAGTTGTCGACGGAACACACAACTTTGGGTGAGTTAACTAAAACTCCCGGCCATGCATGGCTGAGGGTTTGTCCAAATACCTAGTTTTTTCTAGCCTATAAAAGAAGGGCTAGGGGTCCCATTTGGAGGAGGAGAAATAGAGTAAAGAAACTCTACCCAATTGCATATTCCCATTGTCCCAACCCTTTAGCCATCCTTGTGCAAGAAGAGATACAAAGAAAAGAAGTTGGAGGACATTTGAAGAGGAGCCCAGGATCAGGATTCGCGGAGCAGTGGCCGGTATTGACATTGTAAGTTGATTCATTAAAGTTAATAATAAAGAAATGCTTTTCCCATCCCACTATATGAGTTCTTCATAGTTCAGTAAATATATGTTTGAATCTCTAACCCATTAGTCTATAGGTAAAATGCATGTGTAGTTTGTTGCTTGTTTTGTATGCAGGTTATCTTTGAGAGGATAGCTGCCAACAAGCGATCAAGCGTGAAGGGGGATCAACATCGAACATCTAGAACAAGCTATGTTGGTCTAACCATGTATTTGCTGAAAAGGAATGGGGTTTAAGTCTGGTGACGAAGGTAGAAAGTAGATTTCTTTTGGTCATATCTGCATGCATAAGATAACCCTATTTGCTAGTCCATAAGGGGATTTCTCTCACAACAGAATTGGCAACCATATTGGGGACAGTCTCTAGGGTTCCTGGAATTTTATTTTTTGGGTAGTTTTAAAAGACTGGTTTTCTTGCCTATTTTTTTTTAGTTTCTGCAAAGTCTGAGCTAGTAGAGAGTCTGGTTTCCCATACCAGATGTCTCTTTTATTTGCTTGACTATTTTTTTTCGAGACCCACAGAGGTACATGCAGCTTGTATAAGGTCTGCACACGTGTACCCGCGCCCTACTCTCTTACAGCCCGCGTGTAAACGCTAGCTGAAGAAGTAGCAGTAGCGTGTAGAGTCCACGAAATTTTTGAGGCAGTCATCCTCTTCCCTGTCAGAATCAAACATTCTCAGGGGTTTTCTGGAATTCTTTCTAAGTCTTGGTTGTTTGCAGTCTTGTCTCAGATTGGTTTGTTTTACGAATTTTTTCCTTACATTGTTTGCTTTTTCTGTTAAAGAGAGTGTCCAAGCCTTCAAGATATCCTAGTTCTCAATATCAGTGGTCTCTTCCTAGTTTGGATTGTTTGTTGTTATTTTTTTCAGAGTTTTAGAGATACATGCGGCCTGTAGAAGGTCAGCCCACGTGTACACACCCTCTGGCTCTATACAACTCGCGTTCACATGCTTGCTGTTGGATTATCAATAGCGTGCTTGTGCATGATAGTTTTTGTTGAGGGTAAGACAATCATCCTTTCCCTTGATGAGAGTTATACCTCTCAGGTTTTTGAATCTCTATCTTAGTAGTCAATAACTTATAATTAATCTTAGTCTTAGCTTGCTTTTTCTCATTTAAAAGTTGTCATAAAAAAGAATTTTTTAGGGTTTTTAGACAAGTGTGAGAGTCATTTTTTAAGTTGCTAGTGTGTGATTTCTTGAAGTGATTCTTTGCGATCTGCGATTAGGCCAGAATTGTTTTTCTTGGTTTTTTACTTGTTGGTATTTTTCCTTTTTTCTTTATCAGCATTTAAATAAATAAATAAAAAGTCTCTTTCATTTTCTTGTTTGGTTGAAGAGTGTGATTCTGCATTATTAACCAGGGAAAAGTGTTTTATTTTACAAGTTCTTTGCAGTTTACTTAAATCATAAGTAGCTCGTAGTCGAGTGAAATTCCTTTTGAGTTTGCTGTCCAAAAATCTTAGAAAATTATAGTTTTTTTTTTTGAAAAGTTGTTGAAATTTTGCATTAAGTGAAAGTTTTTGTTTCCAGCTTTTTATTCATTTTTACTTTCGTCTTTTACACATCATCAGTTTCAATTTCATACCCATTGACATAATACAAGCCATAAAATTAATGCTAAATCTAAAATTTATTAGACTTTTATGTTTGTAGGGTTAACCAACTAGTTCAGGATTAGGGCCTTGGATTAGGTTAGAGAGGAAACTCTTCAAGGCCATTAAAATCAAACACTGGAGTCTGAGTTAGGGAGTGTCCAAGTCCATTATCATGAAATTTATCTGGGACCCCCCTCTAACACAGGGGATAAACATGAAGTCGCGTGCGGAAAGGTAGTGGAGATAACCCCTCCAAAGCTGGACCAATCGTAGTGGAGAACACATATAGAGGGCTTGTTTTGGGATTCCGTCGATTTCATTTGTCACAGGGCTTCATGGGTATTGAATCCGTTCGAGGTCCTTACTTGTCTTCTGGACCACTTGCTTTCGATACTCTTGACAGGTTTCGGGTTCGATACCCTGCTCATTGTGGTCTACCTGACTTTCGACTGTACCCGCCTGGTGACTGTTCGCGCGCTGGTAACCTAGTTGCCTATATTTTTTAGGGACATACACAGGTGACTGTGGGGGTATACCATGGTACCTAGGATATACATCGGGCCATGCTTTGCAGAGTATACCCAGAGGGTGTTTCCGTTTTTGAGTTGCACTTGCACCGGTAAGTTGCTCTAGTGTTGGTTGTTGTAACTATTCTTCCAATTAATTTAGTGTTTGCCTGTCTTATCTTCTAAGGATTTTTTTAGTGCGTGTTGTTTTTGAACAGTTAGACTACCTTAGTGTGTCTTTGATCTTCTCACACAGTGGAGGATCACGAGCTCCGTCGGTCACGAAGGATTCTTGGCCTACCGCCGGTTACACTGGAGCCACCCCCGCCACCACTAAGGTGAAAGCTAGACCAACAAGGGTCTTTTGAAGCGACCGAGTCACAAGAAATTGTGCCCGACCAACATCCATAGGAATCGACCATTTTAGACCTTGGAATGCAGGCTTTTGGTTTGGTTGAAACCTCCACCACTGATCTTTCGACACCCATCATTGTACCGATTCATCCTTACTTATACCAGACAGTGTTGCACGCAGCAATGGAAACAAATGTTGTTACTTCCTCTAGGAATTATTCAATTCCCACTATAGTCGTCACCACAAGAGAGTTTTCACCTCCTAACCCACCGTCACCGGTCCAAGCCACCATGGTCTCGACCGGCTCTACATCACACAGTGGTCCGCTCCCGTCTTTGGCAGCGGCCACAACCCCTTTCACACCAAGTGCAACAGGCCCTCTGTTCTCATACGAGATGCCTAGTTTGGGTACAAGTCCTGTACTTTCCTACTCCACTTTACAGACTTCAGGTCTGGGGGCAGGGAGCTCTAACGCTCCTCTGCAAGTTCACATGGGGGGTACTCCTTCTCCTTTTAATGCTTTCTTTTACGGAGGAGGTCATATACCTTCTTTGTCCCCTTCACTCGGTGGCTCGCATTCACAATCTGCTGGGAAACCTACACACCATAGTTTATTTGGAGCAGGGAGTCAAGGACTACCGTCGAATAATATGTCGGTAGGTTCGACACCATTTTCTTTGATCGGAACGTTTGGTAACAATGCCTTCTCGTTAGCCGCCTTCCCTGTAGAAAATCCAGGTCCTATCAGCAAGACTTCTTGGCCTGTCTTTGACCAAGAAAAGTCACTAAGTTTTCTGCTGTCATA
>JASDQU010099893.1:808776-849105 GCA_032191745.1 Picea mariana | reverse complement strand
GGCCCTTTCATTATAACTGCTGGGGCCGACTTCTTATTCTTTACATTATAATTGTTCGATGACCAATCCGCAAAAGGGGATTTGGTCCTTATACAATTACCGACTTGATTAATCCTCAATGGGGATTAATATAATAATAAAAATAATAATAATGACATGATTAATCCACAATGGGGATTTAATCCAATAAAAAAATAATAAGAATGCTCTTCGCAGTTACATTATTTCAACAGATTTATCACAAACCCCTTGTGCGATGTCCGCTTTGGAGGTCCTCCAAAGCTGCCCTTCCTAGAGGAAATCTTTGTTAACCTCTTTAGGATCTACCGAGACTTGTAATCCGGGTCCAATTATGCTGGATACAACCGACTTAAAACCTCGTTTGCCTTACCACGTAGCGTTTCAGATAGTAGTGGCTTATCCCACAAAAACTTTTACTCAAAATATCTTCTGCACGGTGGTTGATGAGGGCGCCTTGACATGCGTTATGTCGTTGGCATGTTGGAAGGCTGTTGGCCAACCCGTTTTGTCTCCATCACCTACTCTCCTCACCACTTTCGACGGTCGTTCGTTCCGACCACATGGTATCGTTCCTTCTTTCCCCGTGCAGTTAGGAGGGAAGATTGTGTGTGTCGAAGTAGAGGTAGTCGATGCTCCCCTCGACTATAACCTCTTGTTAGGAAGGAGTTGGACTTATGCCATGCAAGCTATGGTTGCTACAGTTTTTTGGGTCTTGTTGTTTCCACACGAGGGCCGGATAGTGACCATCGATCAATTGTCTTTCTCTAGACCTGACCCTGCTTTGGGGGCATCCACGGTCCCGATGATTGATAATCCTCAACCAAGTGTCGTCAACGTCGGGGTTGGTTTGTGCCCATATTTGATGGGTACCTTCGATTACCCGCCCCCTCAAGGCGATATCAAGTTTATATCCAATCACCATAAGGTTGAGATTTTTCAAGTTTCGTCATTCCGCACGACTTACTTCGACGATCCGTGGATACTTCCTTCCCCATCGGCCACAATGGATGGGACAGGGCACCTAGGCATGTCCATGCTCTTGTCCGCAACTGAAGTAGCATACTCTTTAGTCCAACAAACTTCAGCCCACACTGATCCATCTCCTGCACAAGAGTTCGATCCACTTCTAGAGCCTATTTGAGCTTAGGGTTCCCTCGCTCACACCGATTCATTAGACTTAGTCTTGCCCTCTGTTGAAGCAATAATTGAAGCAATGAGTAGTCCGGATAAACCTTGGGAAGATATTCATCACAGATCATACTTCCTCCTAGAGTAAAGCCGAATTGAAGCGGGAGAATTCACCGTGACTATGACGGGAGATCGGTCTTGTCCTATTAATCCCTTAGCTACACATGAGGTTTATGCTGAGGGTAATATGGAAACTATCGTTGAAACCTTACTGGTCAATATCTCCCGAAACCCTGGCATTGTGGAGAATGTCTTCGTCGGAGTTGACTGCTCCCCCGAAGAGATTCAAATCTACACAGATCTTTTCAAAGAATTTTGTGACGTTTTTCCTGTTCTTATGAGGAAATGCCAGGTATCGATCCAAAAATAGTTGAACATGAAATCACAACGTATCCTGATGCCAAGCTGGTTTGGCAGAAGCTTCATCCAGTTAATCCTAAGAAAGCAACAACCATTAAGGTTGAAGTTGAGAAATTGCTAAAAGTCGGGTTTATCTATCCTATCCATTTGACCCAATGGGTGTCAAATCCCATGCCGGTCAATAAAAAATAAGGCACAATTCGTGTTTGTATCGACTTCCATGATTTGAACAAGGCATGTCCCAAAGATAATTTTCCCACACCTTTCATCGACCAGATCATTGATAAATGTGTTGGTTGTGAATCATTTTCTTTCATGGACGGTTTTTCGGGATATAATCAAATACAAATCAAACTCGAAGACCAACACAAAATGACATTCATTTGTCCTTGGGGTACATTTGCATATCGAAAGATGCCTTTTGGTCTTAAAAATGCTGGAGCAACTTTTCAGCGGGCCATGTCCTTTGCTTTTCATGACCTCAAGCATATAATTGAGGCCTATTTAGATGATTTAGCATCTCGATCTCGCAAGAGAATGGATCATCCCACACACCTCCAACTTATCTTCGCACGTTGTCGCTACTTTCAGATTCGTTTGAATCCAAACAAGTGCAGCTTCTGCATAACGTCAGGATGATTGTTAGGTTTCATAGTGTCAACAACAGGGATCATGGTCGATCCTCTCAAGGTTGAGGCAATAATTCAGTTGCCCCCCCCACGCACAATCCTTCAACTTCAGAGTCTACAGGGAAAGGCAAATTTTCTAAGACGCTTTATCGCTAACTATGCCGAGATCACCAAGGGCTTTATGCGCTTACTTAAAAAAGACGTTCCTTTTTATTGGGACAATGCAGCTCAACGCTCTTTTGCCGCATTTAAATATGCACTCACGACTGCCCCTCTGCTCCGACCACCTGACTATAACAAGGATTTCCTATTATATCTGGCTGCAACAGAGTCAACCATTGGCATGGTCTTAGTTTAGGAAGATGACTTGTTCTCAGAATATGTCATCTATTACCTGAGCCGAGGCCTCGTAGGACCGGAACTCAATTATTCTCATATCAAAAAACTTGCGTTGGCCGCAGTCCATGCTGTTCAACGGTTCCGTCATTATGTTCTGTTTCGCAGGACCATCGTCATTGCTGTCGTGAATCCATTTCAGTACATGTTGACACGATTGGTAATAGGCGGAAAAATCAGTAGATGGATAGTCATCCTTCATGAGTTTGACTTGGATTTCGTTTCAGCAAAGTCCAAAAAGTCACTGGTCTTCGCAGAACTTATTTCGGAACTTCCGGTTGAGTCAAGTGATCTTGTGCCCGAAGAGTCACCTATTAGAGGAGATATGTTTTTGATCACCTCTTCGGATCCATGGTACGGAGATATACTTATCTATCTCCAGACTTTGAAGTGCCCCACTACTGCTTCTCGTGATGAGCGTCGATGCATACACCATCAGGATAAGAATTATCTCATACTCGATGATACATTGTACTGAAGAGGTGTAGATTGCATCCTATGCCGATGTCTCACTCACGAAGAAGCGGTTATCGTGCTTAACGATTACCATACCAGAGCTTGTGGCGGTCACTTGTTTGGGTTGGCAACAACCCAAAAGATTCTATGTGTAGGTTACTTCTGGCCGACACTTATCAAAGATTATGTCGAATCGGTCAAGAAGTGCCACCCATGCCAAATCTTCTCTCAGAAGATGAGGGCACATCCCGCTCCCATGTTTCCTGTCATCACAGTTGGTCCCTTCACTAAGTGGGGAATTGATTACACTACATGCAACCCTCCTTCAGCAAGGGGGCACTGCTATATCATCGTAGCTGTAGACTACTTCACAAAGTGGGTCGAAGCTATGCCAACGTTTAAAGATGATGGAGAGACTGCAACTCTCTTTTTATTCAATCAGATAATAGCAAGGTTCGACGTCCCGAGGGAGATTGTCACTGACCATGGCAGTCACTTTCAGAACCAGATGATGACCGAGTTAACATCAAATCTTGGGCTACGGCAAGAACATTCATCACCCTACTACCCCCAAACAAATGGGCAGGTGGAAGCTGTAAACAAAACTCTTAAGACCATTCTACAACGAACTATCAACTCAGCCAAGTCAAATTGGCATTTGATGTTATACTTGACATTATGGGCTTACCGAACATATGTTAAGACTGCAACCGGTTTCTCACATTTTCAACTCGTTTACGGGCTGGAGGTAGTCTTGCCCATTGAATGTCAAATTATGTCTCTAAAATTGGCAGTACAATTACTGCTAGACACTTCTCCACTTGAATAATGGTTAGTATGCCTTGAGCAACTCAATGAGCAGCGTCGTGATGTGGCCCTGGCCAACGAGGCTCACAAACATAAGTTCAAGTGTCAGTATGATAGGTCCGTCCATCCTCGGTTTTTCTCTGAAGGCGACCTTGTCCTAGTCTATGAACAAGATAAGGACCCCCTAGGGGCAGGAAAATTCAAACCCATGTGGTTCAGACCTTTCATCATAAAAGAGGTTTTAAAAAAGGGCACTTATCGTCTGGTTGATTTTGAAGGGAATGCTTTGGCGGAGCCTAGAAATGGGCTCTACCTCAAGAAGTATTACTCATAGGCAAGTCACTGTGGGTAACGTTTTGTAACATATGTATAGTCTTTGTACTGTTGAAGGAAAATCTCCTTGCGGACAGGTAGACCTTCTCAAAGAGCTAGACTCTTAACTCTAAGACAGAAAGTGATTATCATGGTCATTGACTTCCTTTTAGATCTAGGTGGACTAGTGTGTGAGGAAGAAGGAGAAAAGAAGTACCTTTTACCAGTGTTTGTCCCTGCACGCTCCGAGTTGAGCTCCAATCTTTTGCTCCTAGATAAGCCCTGTAGACAAACAAAGTACGACCACTTCCTACTCTATCAAGATTAGTCTGAAATAGGTCTATCTACTAAAGATACAAATTCATGTGAGATTGAACACGAATTAGAAAGAAACAGGCCAAGCAAATTATATTAGTGAGGACAAAAACATTGCTTACAACCATAGATGAATTGCAGCAGTTTTGTCAAGTCCTCCTTATCTACCCCTTGCTCAAAAGATCCACGATCTGAATGATGATAGCTTCACTGATTGCTCCCTATGAGATCATAAGTCTTTTACTTCCAAAATATCTCTGTTCTAGCACCACTTATAAGATCATAAGTTTGGTGTGATTCTCCTTTTTCAGTCCCCCTTTCACCATTAGAAAGCTTGCTTATATAGCCTTGGAGAGGCTTTAACCACTTGAGATATCCTTGGGGAAGTTGAGGATTTGCCTCTTTCAGTTGAGGACCTGCCCTAAGATCATGGCTAGACTAAGAATTCGAATCCAATTGCCTTCCAAGAATGAAAGGATCCTTCCCCCATTCATCTCAACAACTTAACCACTGCCCAGAATAGGCAACGCTCCCTCAAAAGGGCCATCAGAGCGCTGTAGCGCTCCCTAGTAGTGTTTAGGGGAGCGCCAACACTCCTAAAGACACCAGCAATCCCTCAGAAGGGCCAAAGGAGCTTTATAATGCTCCCAAACAGTGTAAGGGGGAGCGCCAGCACTCCCATAAGAGGTATAGGGGAGCACTCTCCTTCAAAAATTAGTTTTTTTGAGTGTTTTCAGATGGCAAAAGGTTCATGAGCCCAGTTAACCTTTCCTCCTCTTCCAAATCAAGTGTTTGACATGTGCCAAGTGTCCTCTTGATTTCGTTTATAGGCACGGCATGGGCATCATGGCAGTATGCTTTCTTTAACACTTGCGACACTTGTGAGCAAAAAGCGACACTTGCGAACCTTGTAATGATGACACTTGCGACACTATCAAAGTGAGTATTTTTTGTGTGTAACAACTATTACTTTTTAGTTTTATTTAGTGTTATGGACGTGTCATTGATGTTATCTTTCATCATTGTGGCATATGTCAAGTGATTCCGGGGTGTTCGTTGGGTATGCAGATGGTGCTAGTCGGCACACTCAGAGGCTTGCCTCCACAGCTTGGGTAATCTTTACACCTCAAGGCCAGTTATTATCTTTTGGAGGTATATGCTTAGGTGACACCACAAATAATGTCACCAAGTATAGTGCAGTTATTGAGTTGCTTCATGATACTTTGTCATTGGGTATCTCTCATCTCTAGGTCTATCTCGACGCTCAATTGGTTGTGTCTCAGTTAAATAGAGTATATCGGGTTCATGATCCAACTTTACATTGACGGTTCCTTAGGGTACGTCTCTTAGAATGAAACTTTGATTATATTACATATTTTCATGTTCCTACAAGTTACAGATTCTCTAGCTAATCAAATTTTAGATTGGCATCTTGCACATATATGAAAGAACATTCACATAAATATGTAAATATATTTTTTACACATGATCCATAAGACACAAAAGACAAAAAACCACATATAATATCATAAAGCAACCAGAGTACATAGATGGATGCAAGCGCCTCAAAAATATAACCGATAATGAGTCACAGGGCTTATGCCCTCAAAAAATATATACAAGTAGTGCTCGTGGCACGTCAAAATGTCTAGCTAAAGGCAGGGCCTGTGGGCCCTGTTATATTGGTCCACAACGTTGGCTAAACACCGAAACAACCAGACCCACGTCTGTGGTGCCCCCGCTACATGAGGCTGCATAGATGGTGGCAGGTCCTCAATCTCTACCATCAGGACCATGCGAGTGAGCGCAATAAAGTTATGCTTGACTTGTCTCAATACCCTCTCAGCTTCCCTGGCTGGAAGATCTCCTGCTACTGCTGGTCCCCCTGCGTCGGCAGGTGCAACCCCTAGCCGAGGACGATGCCTGTTCCTCGCATAGTCAGTGGGTCGCATTGGTCCCACATCTGTACACAATGAACACATATCCATCAAATACTCTAGTATAACAAAAAAAAAATGATATATATAATGAAAACAACTTAAAAATTACATATGTTTAAAACACAAAAAAACTACAAAGGTGGAGACTTACCCATCTCCCCTCGCTCCTCACCAGGAGGTACTGGTATCTCAGGGTCTCTCGAGAAATCAATCCCGACATAGGGGTAATCCTCTATAACCGAGATCTGTCGTGATAGCCACACAAAGAAGTCATCATCAAAGGACTCATTGATCCTTCTGCCACCCTGTCGCGACAGTAATACTTTCCATCTACACACAGCAGGAAGAGAGGCCTAATGTCCTCGTACCACTACTCAAGGACTAAAACTCAAAACTCTCTTAAAAAAGAACGAACACATAATGGTCCTGAACCCGAAGTTCCTATGTGTCTGCAAACAACAATCTGTCAGCTGTCTTTTCATACACTCAAGCAATGTGGTACTCCAATAAAAAACTTGTGCATTTAAGCACTGGACTGCACAGTTCATCTGTGCATGGGACGCCTGATGTAGAGCCACAGAACCAGTAATTCACCCAATAAGAAATACTATCGCCTGTAGTGATAAGTTAGTGATCTTGCTTATGGGCACCTGCATGCTCGAGCGATCTGTATCATCTGCACAGTATAGGCCTATCAATTCCGCTATGTTATGCGGCCCTGAAGGAAAAATCCAGAAATTGACTGGTTCCCCTCTCTTAGAGAGGCCAGTCAAAAAGTAAATGTCCTCGACCGTGGGCACCAATGACTGCCCCTCTAACATGAATGCCTCTGCATCCGGATGCCAATAGTCAACCAAGGCATTTAGTAGCCTAGGTTGTGCCCGCATGAAAGGACATAGAAAAAACTTGAGTAACCCACATTGCATCAAGGTAGCCATAGCATTGGGGTCTTCCCCGACCAACTCATTCACCTCTTCATGCTCTCTTTCTCTCCAATGGACATACATCCTACAAAACACCAAGGTTCAGGAGGGTCAACCCTTTCTTTTTAAGCCTTTTTCATTCAATAAGGGGGTCCACGCGTTCTGTAATGGTGAGAGTTGCGTGTACACGCGGCCTGTCCTGAGACAACCCGCGTGGACCTAGGGCCGACTTTTTAAAGGTTGACGCCCCCCTAAAAAATGAAACCCAATGCAAAAAAAAAGACATAAAATGCAAGATAAGAGAGTTTGTACTTACTTGGTCCAGACAAAAGTTCATTTCGTCCACTGTAGCTCTCGGAATCACCACTTTTGACAAAGGGGGTCTTTTGGCTCCAGAGTCAATTTCCAAATCAACAATGGTGATAATGAGCTGCCAACTTCTATTTATAGACTTTTTGGCCTCTTTTTGTTATTTTTTTGGCCTCCCTTATCATTTTCTTTATACCAAAAACCATTTAAAGTGATTCAGGAGTTACATAGGAGGGATTTGATCGGGTATTGGGACAGTTTTTTGGACTTTTGAGTAATTTTCGACGGTCCGTGATTTTTTTTTTCCGATGATCAACTTGAGCATATAGGTTAGGTTTCTACCCTGACTTTTGTACCTTGTTGTATTTTTCCTTTGCCATAGGATCGATCCCATCAGGTTGTGACACAGAACCATCATAGCTTCTTTAGAAGTGTCACAAATTTGTGCCAGAGCTTACCGGAACATGGATGCCCTAGGTAGATCCTGGTTGCATTATGGTATCCATGTTTTCTCTAAAACACTGTAGGCTTGGGAGTCCTTGTAGTTTTTCCTGAATATGAGTTTGAGCCTCATTTGCATGATTCTTCTTCGCTCTTGACCTCACCCTTAGGACTCCCAAAAAATAGCGGGTCTTCTTTTAAGCCCTTTTCAGACCCTATAAACATGGAAAGATTGCCAAGCAATCTTATGGACTTTCACGCTCGTTAAACTGAAATTTGAAGTCATGTCTGTCTGGCGGTAGTTTACCCTTTTTTCGGTCCTGACGGTCCACTGTACGAACACATGTATACTCTATGGAAATTCAGTTCTATAGAAAAGTACTCTCAGGTATAATTTTATCCCTTTTTCGGGCCTGAGGGACTAAACTTACGAAGAAGGAACCCCCATGGAGTCCATAGTTAAGCTCTTTTCAGACTCCCTAAAATTGAAAAAATCGTCGAGTGACCTTATTCTTTCACACTTGTTAAACTGGTCCAAAAGAATATTCCTGACAGAGTCCATAGTTAAGCTTTTTTCAGACTCCTTAAAAATGAAAAAATGGCCGAGTGATCTTGTTCTTATCACACTCGTTAAAATGGTTTTGAATAGACGTCTTGTCGGTGCTAGTTTACCCCTTTTTCGAACCGACTAGACTATCTTCGAAAAAGGTAATCCAATGGAGTCTCCTTTTATGATTTTTCAGACTCTCTAAATATGAAAAACCACCGAGCTTACCTTCTCTGGGCTTGTTAAACTTACATCAAAGGACATTACCATTGTGTGTTTTGTTAACCGCATTTGCATACCTTATACGCCAGCCTTGTAGCACTTTGCTTCTGCATCTTAACACCCTTGGCCCCCAGAGGATTTTTCTCGAGTATCATTATTCTGAACATCAGTCTTGTCCTTGTGCCTTGAGCTTGTATGTTTTTCACACTTGTTCCTCCATTGTAACGTAACATTCCTTTATTCTTTTTTCCAAAATTATTGAAAAAGACAAAAAAAAATCAAATATACCCCAAAAAGAGGAAGGGAAAAGTATTTTCTTTATTGGCAGCATAATGAGTTACCCTTGGATAAAGCACATCTGTCTGCTTGTTCTTCAGGCTTTGGGATGTAGTATGACCTTAGGAAGCTGTTCTCGCTACATAGAGTTGTGTCCTCCTCCATTTGGTTATTCTTCCAAACATATGGAGAGTTTGCGTTGCCTCCTGCTTCGTAAACTTATGATTAATGCCATGCTGCCTAAGTTTCATCATTTTTCGTGTTGTTGTCCAAGGGAAGTTTCTGCCAAGCCTGAGTTGGCCCCTCTACAATTTGTCTCTTGCCCTCATACCCAGCCATCCTGAATGTTCAATCAAGTCCTTGTTCAAAATCAATGAAGCCTTCAGTCTGATCATCAAGATTATCTAGTCCATGACCGACGAGCCGTCGAAGACCTCTGGGTAGTGAAGTTATACACTCATATTACACTCCTACCTTGAGTTTTGAAGATTTTGAAGTTGTTGCTCGAGCTCTAAAGATCTCATCTCCAACCATCAGGCTGTATCAGCTTCTAGAAGATGGATAATCTATATGTATATCTTTTTGATTTCGAGATGTAGCTCCGCTGTGTATTGTTCGCGGCTACACTTTATATAGTTATTTGACATGTATCTACAGTGTATTTGATTGGTATCCATGATTCTATTTTATCCCGAGCATGGGTATGCCCACCTTGGTGAGACATTTGTTATTTTGCAGATGACGCCTCCCTGTTCCTGGTCCCTGGGCTCACTTGTTTGGCACATCAGTAAAGTTTGGTAATGTATTTTGGCCATCAGATGCTCTTCTGACCTCACACATTAGGGGGAATATGTTATAACCCTAATTTGCACCATACATGCTTACCTAGGCATTAGGCCATCTCAGATCCCTTCTTTGCCAAAGCACTACTGAACAACTCTTTAAAAAAACTCTTTTATAAGGGTCCACACACCCTACTCCATTACTGCACACGTGTACACGCCAGCTGACCTAAAACAACCCGCGTGTACCGACAAAAGCATGAAAAAAGGAAAGTTGCCAACGGAACACACAACTTTGGGTGAGTTAACTGAAACTCCCGGCCATGCATGACCGAGGGTTCGTCCAAATACCTAACTTCTTCTAGCCTATAAAAGAAGGGCTAGGGGTCCCATTTGGAGGAGGAGAAATAGAGTAAAGAAACTTTACCCAATTGCATATTCCCATTGTCCCAACCCTTTATCCATTCTTGTGCAAGAAGAGATACAAAGCAAAGAAGTTGGAGGACATTTGCAGAGGAGCCCATGATCAGGATTCACGGAGCAGTGCACGATCTCGACATTGTAAGTTGATTCATTAAAGTTAATAATAAATAAATGCTTTTCTCATCCCACTATATGAGTTATTCATAGTTCAGTAAATATATTTTTGAATCTCTAACCCATTAGTCTATAGATAAAATGCATGTATAGTTTGTTGCTTGTTTTGTATGCAGGTTAGCCTTGAGAGGATAGCTGCCAACAAGTGATCAGGTGTGAAGGGGGATCGACATCGAACATCCGGTATGTTGGTCTAACCATGTATTTGTTGAAAAGGAACGGGGTTTAAGTCTGGGGACGAAGGTAGAAAGTAGATTTCTTTGGTCATATCTGCATGCATAAGATAACCCTATTTGCTAGTTCGTAAGGGGATTTCCCTCACAACAAGTTGTTAGGCTCGTGAGCATTATATCCATGTGAGATATTTGTTGTCTAAGAGGCAGGTTGTCAGGCCCGTGGGCATTCTCTCTAGGTGAGATATTTGCTAGGAATTGTTCATTGGTGTGCTGGGCATTAGTTACAGGCCTCTGAGACTTCATGTCCACCCTGTTGTTGAAGCCTTGAAAGGGAAATGGGGTAGCCGAGGGAATATTGAGTAGAGAAGGGGAACACTTCCTGGGGTGGGACATGCATGTGGAAAATGAGAGACTATAGGCTAGTTGCAACAGTGGGAACCTTGGACTGAACAGTTATGTTGATTATCAGACCTTGGCCTGACATTAGGAATCATTTTTCCCTGGTGGAGTTTAAGCTCCATCTCGGGGGTGATCTCTTGCTGAAAGGTTATGAGCAACAAAGACTATGGTTGGGAGGAACATCTGAGCTCTGTGCGCAATTGGTGACTCTTTATAAAAAGATAAGTGTCCTTTATGTGTCTGTTTGAATTAGTGTGTGATTAATTATCTATGTTTGATATGGGTTTATTTCCTGTATGATGTTGCATATAATTAATTGTCGTTATTTTGCATGATGTTGTTTGTACATGTAAAAACATGATGTTTTTATTCCGTGTTGTTTTCACACATGAAAAGTATGAGAGTTATTGAGTTTCTTGTTAGTTAACTTTGTAATATTGGTCATGAGTTTCCAAGGTAAGGATAGAATTGCCATGTGTGCAGGGAAATAATTTGTGTGCGCATGAGGCTAGAATCTTTGTGTGCACGGGGAAGTAGATCTGCGCACACAAAGAGAACTGAATCTACGTGCGACACCATAGTGGTTGTGCACATAGTAGTAATCATGTGTTCAGAGTGGTTACACGTGCAATAATACTTATGTGCACTAAATGATTATGCACACAATTGTATTATATGTTAATTTCACTGTTATAACTAGTGCCTGAAGAGGAAATTTTGTGTGGTGCGATCCCGCTTAGGATCGTGCATGTTACCTCATGTGCTTCTGCGTATATTAAAGTATAGTGTATAATTTGCGCACTAGATTTTTTTGAAGTGGTATTGCTCAACAATAAAGTTGGGGGTGTTACAAAGTGGTATCAAATCATTTTGTTAGTGTCGGTAACAGGGTACATGACAAATTGGTATCAGAGCGTTGTACTCATCTAGGAGGCTAGGTACATTACAGATTGGTATCAAAGCGCGATACTCAGCTAGGAGGCTGGGTACGTTACAAAAATGAAGTTCCTAAAGGGAAATCAATAAGGAACCATGCATAAGGAAATGATTAATGCTTGTTTTGGAATGCAAAAAGAACAAAATTTGTGGAGAACCCATCTCAAGTAGAAAAAGAGCCATTAGTGACATTTCATGGGTTGGAAGTATCACTAGAATTTGTGATGGAAGTTAAGAGCAGTACTAGCTACTTCTAGTTAATCTCTTTGAAGTTGGAAGGGAAGACATTTGGGAAGCATTGCAACATGCTGGGAATTGACTACGCAAGTCAAGTTTAAGGTTCGGTGGCTAAGAAAAGAGAAGGGTGTGTGAAATAAACCACACGTACTGAAGTATTTAGTCAAGGAAAGGATGAATTTGTATAGTCTTGAAAAGTGAATGGATATTGAAGATCTAGATGCTATAAACAACATGATTGGAAATATAATTTAGTCACGTATTTGTTGGGACAGATGGATCTAGGAAATAGAGTAAGGATGAATATTAATATCAACATAGTATATGGATGAGCATGTAAAAGTGGCCAAGAGTGGTTGGGATGGAAAAATTCTCATGACAGAAACACTTAGGTGCGGTGATTACAATGAGAACACAAAAGGGATGCAAGAATTCAGGAAAATTGAGGATAGCCAGGAACAACAAAAAGAATTGTAAATGATGACAAAAGTTGCTACAATTGTTGTAGCAACATATCTGATATGGCCTGACTGGACAACCATACATAACACCAGAAGTTAGATTACATATGCGATTATAAGCATGTTAAAGATGCATTCTTAGTGTATATAGATATGCATTAGTGAATGTAGATTATTTAAAATGCATATATGACACGTTAAAGACTCGGAGTAGTCTCTCTCTCTCTCTCTCTCTCTCTCTCTCTATATATATATATATATATATATATATATATATATATATATAAGAAAGTTGCTAATGATGGTTGTCGTGCTAGGAAAGAGGAAGTTATTGCATGGCTGCAAGTGTTTTCGATGATGTGCTGCATATGGAAGACATCCATATGAAGAAGGCTACTACTAATACTATCTTGTCAGGTAGAATCAAATTCATTTAATGGTGTCTATGCAGGTGGTATGAATTTTATGTATTTATGCTGCATAATTGTTGAAGGGAATTAGGTAAGAATCCCCCCAGCCAGAGTTATTTTATAAAATGACATTAATGTGTAATTTGAATGCATTAAAAGAAATGATACACCACTCGGTGTGGTAAAGGTTGAAGGCTTGTAATAATTGTAAAATATGTTTAGTTTTGAATGCATACAAATGACATAGTAGTGTGTCATGCTATATTGGTTATGAGCTAATAACCAAAGCATAAAAGGGTATGACCCTATTATATGAATGAATTCCAGTAAATCTAGTCATGTATGAGGCCATGACATGACTGGATATGGAAAGACTTTAGTGCCACAAAAGTATCCAAGGAAACTTCATACTTATATCTAAGGTTTGGACTGCAACGTTTTTTCTAACACTAAAGAGCACCATAGAATTCTATTCTTGGTATAGTGTTTGGGTCAAAAGGGAAGGCATCCAAATGATTGAGCAAGAAAATGGAAGTGTATGAATGATGTGTCAAGGCATTGGCCAGACCTTCCAATTTACCATGGTGGGACACATGACTTAAATAAATGACATTATGAAATCAATGCAAGGGTGCATTGAATAGATATGCATGGAGAATTGCACTCATGCATAATGTGTAAGTGATAGAGTTGCATTCATTTTTGATAGAGATGTTAATACTTGAATGCAATTTTTGAATGAACTTTTGTGAAAGCGTGTATATATGATATTTAATGGAAATGATTCTGCTAACAACTGAAATGCTACAATTATTACTAACTCATGGAGATGAGAACATTTCAGGGCCTGTTAGACATTGCAACAAGAAAGTTGCAAGTCAAGTAGTCACATGAGCATTGAATACATGAAAATTATGTTTAGGAAATAGAGTAATAAAAATAATGATATTGAAAGAATGGAAAGCCTAATGGAGGAAAATTCCTACGCGGAGAATGATAACTTCATTCTACTTAATAAATGATTTGATAGCTACGATTGAATTGTTAAGTGTAGACAATTCTAAAATCACTTTGTGAGCCTTTGTAAATATGCCAATAGAATTATATAGTACATGAAATACTAATAATCTATTTGTTTGAATGCAAGATGAAAAGATTGCCGGAAAATTGATCTCAAGTAGAACACTTTTGCAAGCCATAAGAAATATTAATGCTTGTTGTTACAACAACCCGGAAAACATGAGATATAATTTCATATTTTGGAAAAAAAAGAATTTTCTTATGAAACAACAATTGAATTTCTAAATGGAATTATTCTGACATTATCTCATGTTGATTTTATATGTGCGATAAAGAGGAGATGATGGTTATTTAAGTTGGAATGCTTAGGAACACTAGTAAATTTGGGTAATTTTGCAACGGTAATTTCGACGCTCGTGCGATGTTCTATCGTGGAGAAGGTGATGAATCTTGGACCCCCCAAACATCATATCACATGTCATGGAAATTGTGACGATCTAAGGATATCATTTTCCGAGAGATGACCTAAGGATGTCGTAACGTTGTCATCGCAAGGGAGAAAAATTAAAATTCTCGTCGCAGGAGAGACAACCTCTTTATTTCATCGCATGTGAGACGATCGGAAGAGGTCATCACATGAGATATGACCTAAATAGGTCATCGCATGGTAGATGAACTAAAGAGGTTTTCGCATGAGAGACAACCTAAAGAGGTCGTCGCATGAGAGACAACCTTAGGTCATCACCCGAGAGACAGACTATCCAACGAATCCTTGCAATGAAGTGTCTATACCATAGATGAATTATCAATACCATTGACAATAAAAGTCATCATGAGCGTGACGAGATATGAGTATTTAAAAAAAATGAGATTAAGATTAACAAAATATTTAATGCATACAAGGCAGAATTGCCTAAATAATTTGACAATTATTGATATTCAATATGAAGGATATCTAAGATTACAAAGCAACATAAGATTATGAACTAGGGAAGACATGAAATATGATTAATGCAACCATATGCCCAAGAAGAAGAAAAAATAGATTAAGGAAGTGGTAGGTGAGAAGGTTTTCAAGACACATGGTACACCATATAAACCGTATTTAATAAAATGGAAGGAAAAAATTATAGAGGAAAGCACTTGGATTTTTGAAATTAAGTATCAAAACCTTCATGAGGGGAAGATAGAGGTAGATGTAGATCAATGCACACAATTTGAACAAGGACACACAAGTTTTTATTGGTAAGGGGAATTTGATGCAAGAGCATTGTTAATAGGAGAAAACCCATTTGTGCATCTAGGCAGAAAAAGAGAGGATGTGCGAACATGTGTGAGATTTGACGTATGTGTGCAAGGTAGAAATGAACAGGATATAAACAAGATATGTAGGGGAAAGTCAACACAAATGAAGGTTGGGAAAGACATAACTAAGGATGGTGCACAATAAATAGGTTCAAGGGTAGGATGTGTTATCACATGAAATGTACTTAAGGTCATCTCTATTTTTTATTTTTTCTTTGTCGAGTTTTGTTAGGGTCATAACTAGTCTTTGGAGACTAGATGATAGGTATTGGTCATTTAATAATAATGAAAATGGGTTCTTTTAGGTCCTATCTAATTGCATTTAAGCATCTTGCTGAGTCATAGATGGAGGGATTAATTATGTGGTCAAGTTAGTATGGTCATCATGGTTTTGTCATCATTAATCAAAAGGGGCAAGTTAGAGAGGTCACTTCGTCATGTCTTAGGTGTTAGGAGGAATTTTTTTATGTGTAATGGGTCACTCATACACTTATTATCCACTTTTGTACATGTTCTGTAAAATAACCAATCAAATGCCAATTCACTACGAAAATTCCTAACTTTTCACAGCGAAGTTCTGTCAGTTGTCAAATCGCTGCATAACTGTAATGTTCTCTTGTTAGATGGGTAACGATGAATCTAACGCATAAAAAAAAAACCATAGCTTTGCTGCAGAAACTCTGTAATCACTGCTGAAAGTCAATTTGCCCGAGTAAACCCCTATATCAAGTGAAAAAACCACCCCTGTATCAAGTGAAAATGAAAGTGAAGATAGTTGCATGCCTAAATGACTGTGGGAAATCCCTTGACAACAACAAAAACACAGTGAAAATTTAAGAAGGGAGAGGACCTTTGGATGGCATAAAAAAATAGTGAAAAAATGTGTGACAAGCTCGAAATATGCATTTACAGAGATTTCGCAGTGAAATCCCGATTTGCTGCAAAACCGACGTAAAGAGATTTTGCAGAGAATTCTAGCATGCTGCGAAATCGTATATTCAACATATCTTGAAAAAAATGAACTAGGTTATTCCCAAATTTGGTGTGAAGAAGAATCATAGTTTCATTGATTTGATGGGGAAAAAAATTAGCCCAACCCAGTTCGCCATTTGGGAGTAAAGTAAAAAACATCATCTATAGGAAATTCTGCAATGAAATTTAGCAGTTCATTGCGGAACTGCACAGTCAACAATGTTTACCTCAATTTCGAAGTGACAACGCAAAGGAAATCCTCCAAGACTTTAGGAGAACATGGATAATAGGTGTCTCAGCCCAAGATAAAGCATCTTAATGGTTTCTAGAAGATATTAATGGTATTATACAAGATCCTAAAAAATAGGAACTGAAACAATTTTTGTTGTAACTTCTTGTAACTAATTCCTAGCTGGAAGGAATCCAATGTAACTGCATCTAATTCGACCCTATTAGACTAGTGAGCATGGAGAACCTATATAGGATGTAATTTTGATGAAAAAAAGGTTGGAATTTTGGAGTTTTGAGACTGTTTTATCTATTTTGAACTTCTGCATATGAAAACTTTGTGTATTCAGATTACAATATTCTAATACAATGGATGAGTAGCCATATTTGTTCTTCTTCAATTCTACTATTTTCATATTTATTTAATGGTATGCTCTGTATATATGGTACATTTACAACTTGCTTTAATGTTTTGTGATGAATGATTTATTACATGATATTATATCCATTAAAGAATTTTTTGTTTCTTGGTTGAGAGGTTCTCAGTTAGGAAATATTCTTCAGTGAACTATTCAGTTGGAGCTAGAAGCGATATTGTTTGGTTCATGGTTGTGTTTCTCATATTATCTTTAGTTTCATTCACACGTTTTTGGGCTAGTCAAATGTTGTGTTAGCCCTTCTTGTTGGGACATAGGCTATTATTGGATTTTATTGGAGAACTTATCTCAAATTCTTTCCAGCTTACTTTATTAAAATCATTCTGGTCACTTGAGAACTAAATGGGTATTAGGCTTGTTATTAAAGTAGTCTAAGAACAACTCCTGGTTCTAACGGGATGCATAGAAGAAGGTTTGGCACATGAAGGTGTGCAATGTAGTTGAAGGGATTCACGAGGAATACCAATAGTAATTTATAAAACCATAAAAAAGGAAGCCTTTACAACCTACATATGGATGTGTTAGTTATATGTTAGTGGTGGAGACATCTATAAAGGTGCAGAGATTGAAGGATATTAGGTTGGATGGAATCATTAATGAGGAGACTCATACAAGATGAGAGGACATGAGTAAGAAGAGATATTAAAAGAAGAAGAGGAATATTGGTGAAAAGAAGAAGGTTGAAGGTTAAGTTACATGGATTGATATATGTGATAGTTTTAGAGGATAAAATTTCAAGTAAGGCGCTAAGGTGCAAAGTCATTATATATAAATATGCTTTATTAATGAGAATGGGTGGAGTATTTTTGTGATTCCCTCTCTATCAATAATATTCATGACTATTTATTTTCCACTTTTATACACTATATATTTACTATATTGTTTTATTTTGTTGTATAACATACATGGTTTTGTAGAGTGCTTAGGATTGGCTCACATAGTGAGATAAGGAAGGGGCCCATTTGGCATTTCTTGCATCATCGAGTGTGATTAGAAACAATAAGAAAATGACTTAGGGTAGAGCTACACTCATGTACAAATGACTTTTTTCTCACATCGTTGTACTCTCCAAGAGATTTATGCAACTCTTCCCCTAAGCACTTGGCTCTTATGATATCTCCAAGATATTTATGCAACTCTTCCCCTAAGCAATTGGCTCCTATGATATCACTTGGTTAGTCTAGAAGTCATTCATGAAGTTTTTTTTTTTAAATCTAGGAGGCATGCAAATAGGTCCTACACTCATGTGGGTTGAAGTAGATTTGGTTTAATTTCATGGAGACTTACTTTGGATTAGAATTCTCTCTTTGAAGTTTCTTGCACTTGTTTTCCTTCAAGTTGAAGTGATATTAGCTCTTTACAATTGAGTGGAATTCATCCAAATCATGTTGTTTCTTGCTTCTACATAAAATAACATGCTTCCACAAAATAGTACTTAGGGTTCATGATTGTTTTGTTTGTGGCATGTATTTTAATAGAAAGTTTTATTAGTCTCGATGTTCTTATTGCCCCAAGTTTATATATGTGGAAAAACATTTTTTCTTAGTATCTTCTTGATTGTCTTGAATACATTATAAATATTGATTTTATATGAAAACACATGGTTGTTCTTACCTTTCTTTTACATTGAATATATCAAGCAACAACACCATTTACTAAAACTCAATAAAAAAATATAACACGATAGTTGGAATTATGAATAACCATTAAAGAAACAACACCATTTACTCCATAAGAATCACAATCTAACATTAAACTAACAACATAGATGGATTTATGAATAGCCATTAAAACAACAAAAGAGAAGGAAAATATGAGAGATAACCAAAATAAATAAATAAAAAGCCAAAAACAAAATCATATATTGAATTAAAAAAAGGTTTAGATAGATATACAAAACCTCTTATCACTCTATCTCTAAACACCCTTCATATTTATATTCAGAAGTATAGACATTGAAAGATGACTCTACTTATATCTAACAAAATAATAATAATAATGATAATCAAAGAATATGTAACTAATCTAATCAAAGTAACTAATTTTTGAAAAAGAAACATGATGAACTTATCTGAGGTCCTATGTTAGAAGTAGATCCATAGTTTGAAGTGCTTTCACTTATTCTTGATTGCTTCTTCTGAAACTTGCAAAAACTTGTGCACACAAGACTAGAAGAAAAATTAGTTATATTGACAACTAACTAATCAACTTGATCAAATGTAGAAAGATTCATTGTGATTGGTATTCTAAACATGTAAGCATTCAACAATGATGAATCACATATCAAGAACACCATATATCGAAGGAATGTGCATCTCAGATGTGATGGCCTGAATAAGCTCCTCTTGGTTTCGAGAATAATTTATTGGACCCATCTGATCTTGGAGAAAACCTCCCTCGATCTGAAGGAATTACAACGAAATCAACATTGACTATGTTGTTGCTTCATTGGATCGAGAGAAGTTTGCTCCAAGAATAAACGGCTCTAATAAATTTTTCTCTACTGAATAGGGCCAACCACGTGCATATAGAAGCTCCTTTTTCCCATCCCCCGCCCCCCTCACATCACTCTCAATTCCCCAATACCCAATCTATATTCTAATAAAAAATATGCATTAAAAATATTCAAAATTGATAAAAAGTGATTGTAAAGCTATAAATGAGGTTTATCATTCAAAGGAATATGTCATAGAAAATAGTTTTTATAAATGAGATTTATCATCCAAAATATGTTCCAAATATACTAGCTATATAATATACATCGATCTGTCTTATAAAATTATTATACATCATAAATTTCTTTTAGTTTTCTTTAGTTTTCTAGTCCAGTTCTTAAGTAATTCATTAGCCTCCATGTCTTCGTTTTCTAGGGGCTCTTAAATAGATGATGTTGCTTCAATCCTCTCACGTCGAGCACACCTAGTCTCGTACCCACGTCATGGAGGTTTCTTTGAGGGGCCATTGCCTACAAAAACAAAAAAATATTAAATTTATATGTCCAATTTTTAAATATCATTGAAGTAGTTCATTAATATTAAAAGAAACCTATGCAATGTAATTATTTACCTGGTCCACTAGTGGGCACAATTGGAATGGTTGCCCTGTACTCCTGATCTTCAAGTCGAGGAGGCTCAACTACGACATTCTCTGACATTGAAACGACAAAATCTATAAGGACAAAACCGTAAATGTATAAGTAATAAAAATTAGAAGTACAAAATTTATAAGTACAAAATTGTTAAGTATATGATTTATATAAAGCCATTTTACCGTCGTGGGCCTCAGTCACAGGAACATCATCGGGCTGCACCCAACTAGGATGGGGCTTCTCAGGAGCACCATGATCTTCTGGCTGCACTGCACTATCAACGCACTGTTGTCCAATACTAATGTTTCCATTGATAGTGTTGCTCCCCTGATTAAAAAAAGTAAGACATTAAAGTTATGGACGATATCAAACATTTATGTATTTTACAAGTAATGAAAGGTTAATGTGGGATGATTTTTATTTACCTTATCCTACAAACTAGATCTTGGGGTCTGCCCCATGCTTTTCCTATGATCAACGACAACTTTATAGACATAATTGTAACCAATTTTGAGGTCTTCCTCCATGGTTTTAGTTCCAAAGTCATTGCCTTGCATTGCATAAAAGTATGTATTTTTAATGTTATTGGAAGAAATTACCTGAAAGTTGTAAGGCGATACAAATAATATTTTTAAGACGTTTGGGTACTTACAATTCATGACTATAACCTTGAGTAGCCGCCCTAGCCTAGCCTGTGCTAGTCATGTTTGGAAATCCTTGTTTTGGTTGCCTTTGAAGTGTCAGGTAACCTATCATCAAAAGTTTTAAGTATGTTATATACCACACTTTTATTTAGATCTAAAGAAAATTAAAGGTATTGAATTCAAAATATTGTAATTTTACCTTGGGGTACCAGTTATTTGTTCTCCTGTTTTTCTTAATTTATTTTCTTTTGCATCATCAATGAGCGCCTTCCACTCCCTCCCTGGAATCGATGGAGGGTGCTCATACCTAGGGTTGAATGCCAAGTTTCGTTTATACACATCCCTCGTATATTTTGAATATTCGCCAATTGTAGAGGCAACCACTCTTTTATTGAAGGTCTCTACTCCAAAGAGGCCTTCAAGATAATCTAAAAGTTCATTTTTAAGGTTGGAATTATGTAAATTCCACCTCATGCGTATGGTTGCCCCAAAAATCAACAAGGCCTTGCTCTCCAGGTGCCTATAAAAATGGTCATTTCCTACACGCAAAAATATATGATCATTAATTTAAAAATAATAATCTCGATGATTTATGTTTGAGATGGACAACATGAAATGGTTAAAATATGAAAAACTAACTGGGAGTCTTATTTGTTTTAATGTAAGTCTGTTAGCATTGATAAAAAATGTGCACGAAAGGGTCCCCGTGCTGGTCACATGTCTAGCTCCATGAAATGAACCCATATCAACCACATCATTAGCCTCATCTCTGTCACCACCTTTATTAGAGCTTGGTCATCGTGTGGATGTCTAGCGGTGCATTTCATGGCTTCCATCTAAAAGTGTGGAAGATAAAGAAGTAAACAATCTAGCAGCTATATGATGACCCATGTCATGACTCTGTGGCATATTTGCAGTGCCACTACTATCGACACGGGGTTGAACATGCTCCAAATATCTCTATATAAGAAAGACAATATTTTTTCGTTAGATAATGTAAAATTTAAAAAAAAAAAAAAAAAACTATCATAATTAAACTTATTAGTACATAAAAAAATCACTTTAAATTATGGTTATTACCTGATATGTCCTAAGATGTGTCATAACCAGATTGGTCATTTCTATGACGTCAGGAGTTTGATACACACGATATAACAAGTGATAAAGTTCCTTGTTCGCTTTACTGATATTCTTTTTAATCATTACCATTGGATCAGGGGATGAATACAACTCCTCATCGTCGGGGGAATCATGATCATCATGGCTTGAAAACTACATATTTCAATAAAATCAATGTTATTTCAGTTATATAAACAAATGAAATAACTAATCGTCACACAAATAAAATTATATAAACAAATAATAAAATTCACGTAAAATCAAAGTTGATTTTGTTAATCGTTTACATGTTCTGCGGCTGCCCCTTTTCCATGATCATCTTGCCACATTATAATATAATTCAAACCCCAAAACATTTAAAAAATTATTAACGTTAACAAAAAACTGATTACCGCACAAATACAATTATATAAATAAATAATAAAATTTGCATTAAGTGTATATCAAAATTGTTAATCGTTTACATGTTCTGTGGTTGGCACTTTTCCACGATCAACCTCCCACATTATTATAAAATTGGGACCATAAAATATTTCAAACATTGTTAAAGATACAAAAAATATAATGCAATAAGTAGAGGTTTTTTAAAGAGGTGTTGCATAAGTACCCACACACTATTAGTTGATCTTTCTATTCGATTCAAATGGTAATCCGCTAATAACTCTTCCCCTAGAGCTGTCTTTTTAATCGTGCACACGACTAACCGATTCCCTTTGTGTCCCTCATATATGCAATTCAGTTGCTTGTTTGTTGTATCGGGTCATGTGTTGTTTATAAACCCCGCAATATTACCAAAAGGTTTGGGCCTTTCATCAATATAGATAGTGGCTCCCTTATTTTTATCGTTGTTTATTAATTGTATATAATTTGTGGTGAGTGCATATCTTCACATCTTCATATGTACCAGACCACCCACATCGAATCGTTATAATTGTAATATGGTCTAACATGGTCCATCAATTCAATTACTGTATTGTATTTTACAATTATTCCATCGATGGAAAATAGCCCCAGGCCATGGAGAGAGGATGATGGAATGTGATACGTCCTATTGTTGACAATGAAGCCAGTGTCTGACGGAGGCAATTCCTTAGGTACCCATTTTTTCACTAGATTATTATACTTGAGTGGCACCTCTATGTCTCATATACTCTCATCATCATAAGAGCATGATCCTCCTTTGGCAAGAAAAAATTACATGCGTCTACAAAATTTTCTTCTTACATTTTCACCTCTAGTGGTCCTTGTTCGCATATCATATGATCTACTAGATGCAGTCACATTTCCCTCTATTTGTCTTGAGCTTCCCTCACTCGAGGAAGAAATATCTGATAGGTACTTGTTTGGTTGTAACTTCAGTCAATCGAATCAGAAATATAGTTATCCAAGATTGTAAGAATATAGTGAGATATCTAAAATGATACAATGAAATCATCACCTCTCCTAATTGACTTAGCCACATTGGAACTCTGCTAAGCGATTAAATAAGTTATTTTTTGTTTTCTATCAAAGGTCCTCTATTTCAAACTTAGTTTTATGCTACTTTTGAGTGACAAAAATTGGGTTCAAAATCCCCTAAGTGGGCATGGAAGAGTCCAAGTGCATATAATGGGTGATTTTGATGTCATAGATACATCCCTCATAATGTGATAGCTTAGCTGAAGTGATTCTATAAGAAGTATCTGCCCCCCACAAAAAAAAAAATGTGAAAGAAAATTCTATAAGATGTTAAGAGAACGATATGATGAAGAAGAGAGCAAGGATGAAATATTTTCCACAACATTTATCATTGAGAGGGAATTGATTCAATGTTTGATTATGTCATCCAGAGAATGTCCAACGTCAAGAGGAAAAGGGAAGCCTTATCATGCAAAAAAATGACTATTCATGGAGCCCTTAGAGGAGGCAAAGTCCACTCCAAGGGTACAAAATGATTGTGCTTTCTTCTAACATAAGAGGCTTAGGGAGTGTATATAAAAGAAAGTATGTAAACCAAATTGTAGCAGCAAATAACATAGAGTTATTTTGATTCATAATATAATTATGGTGGTTGTTAGGGTACAATAACTGCTAGTGTTTACTCTTCATGGATGGGGTTTTGAAGATCTCAATGTAGAGGGGAAATATAGGGGGTTGTTGGTAGAATGGAATAAGTCCCTTCAATTAAGGAGTGTCTCCTTTTTATATAATACCACCAGTATCGATTTGTTCTCTGCATGTTTAGATTCAATTTTCAATTTTATTAATGTCTATGGACCTTTTTAGTGTATGGAAGTTTTGTGGGATTCCTTTTTGGGGAACATGGATTTGATAAAGGATAATTTAATCATGGAAGGTGATTTAAATGTCAGCTTGAGCCTAGGTAAATGTGGGGGGGCGATAGAAGGATGGACCCCCTTGACAAATACCTCCTACAAAATATTGATGATGAGGGTCTATGTGACATATATCCCTTGAATTTGAAACCCACCTAGAGAAACAACATGTTGGGTGAAAATGTTATCCCCAAGAGAATCAACAAATTCCTTGTGGTTGAACAACTTGTTGTCAATGTAGATATAATTAGTACATGGATAGGAGAAGCAGGTCCCTTTGACCATGTCCCTATTTTCCTACAAGTGGGGGATATTACTCCAAAAACCACATGTCCTTTTAAGCTCAATTCACATTGGTTGAAGTAACTTGAGTTCAGAGACCTAGTTTGAAATGAATGAAAACATTATGCTAGGTAGTTGATGGATTTTGCAAAGTTACTCTTGTTTTGTGAAAATCTGAAAAGAATCAAAAGGAATCTAGAAAGCCAAGAACGCGTGCTCATATCAATGGCTATTAAATTTATTAAATTATTTTTTAATTTTTTGGGGAAGGATCTATTAATGGTTATCAATGAATCTAGACTTTCTAGTAAGGTTCTGGGGGCCTACAAAAGTGTTGAAACTACAGGTTCGCAGTGAGTGGTCTCTCCACATTGTGAAATTACACCAGTCCTCCAGATCAACATCCAATCAGCTTCCAGATGGAATACAAGTGTTGGATGAACATGGAGATTCAAAGGACCTAATTTTTGTCATTTAATTGATGTATTTAAGTCATAATATGTACATATTTAGTTAGTCAAAAACTATTTCCTAGTTTGAAGCAGTTTCGTAGCAACTTTTTTTGGTTCAATTGTAACTTGTTCTAAAGAAAGAAAACCTTCATGAATTCAAATCCTTTAAGTTGTTATGATATGTAGCTATACATATTGTAATGAAAAAGAGGAAAAAGGGGTTCGAGTGTCAGGGAAGTGACACTTTTATGCCTGTAACTTTTTTCTGTGTTTAATAAAATTAACATTGCATAATATAGATCTATCTAGATCTGTCTTACCAGAGATTCATGTGCTTGTATCTTTCAATTTGTCTTACCAGATGTTCTTGTGCCCATTTTTTCCAACCAACAAGAGTGCTAAGCGAGGTTTGTCCTCTATCATCGCTTCTCTTTCTTCATATAGTAGAGGGATTAAGCAAATGTATAGACCCCATACATTTCACACTACCTAGACCTCATGCCTATACCTCATTCTTTGTTGATGATAGATGTAGTAAGCATGAACCAAGTTGCAACTAACTACTTCAATTTGACCATTTGTCTAGGGTTGAAAAAATGTAGAAAAGAGCAATTGACAACCTAAAAGTTTCCATAACGATTTCCAAAAGCGATTGAGAAATTGAGAGTTGCGATCATAAATGATGGCCAAAGGTAAGCTAAAATTACTCCATACAAGTTAAAATAAGAGTTTGACAACTTTAGAGGCAACAATAGTGTTGTGTAAAGTTACGAATACTAGCTTCTTCGAGAATTTGTATAGTACTTCAAAGATTCAATCATGTTTGCATTGGGTGGTAGGATAAACACTAACAAAATCCACGAAGGGAATTGACAATGGTTGTTACAACCTAAGCTCTTTGTTTGTAAGTTTTCTTTGACCAAATGTGAACATGTCCTGATATATGTTAAATTTGGCAGCATCGACAATCATTCTCCAATGAGAGGCCATGTGGGCCACCCTGAGGCTAGCCAGGGAGATTTGGAGAATCAACCAATCCTATGAGGTATTGAAAAAATCTAGGGGGAATGTCCAACCTCTGTGAGTCAAACCAAGAGTCAAGATGAATGAGATTCTATATGATCTTGTGATTCTAGCCAACATAAAGGAAGAAACCTTGTAAGTCTAAGACAAAAGTAGAGAAGTAAGTCTAATGCAAAATCCAGGGGGAACGTACAACCTCTATGAGCATAGATAGACTCGTGCAAAATTCAGGGGGAACGTACAACCTCTATGATCCTGATCAAGCCTTGTGAGCCATGAGAAAAAGTTAGGGCATCTAGAAAAAGTTAAGTTGAACGTAAAAGTCCTATGAGCTAGAAACAAACAATCTTCCTTATGAAAATAATGTAAATGTATTGATCTAGTGCATTGACATGTGTAACATTATCCACCATGAAAATAAATTTGAATTTCCATGTATAAAAGTCGAGTTGAATGTCTAGTTTGAGTGGAAAACCCAAGTTGTAAGAGGTCAAGTTGCATGTCTAGTTTGAGTTATAAAACTCAAGTTGTAAAAGTCAAAGTGCTTGTCTAGTTCGAGTGGTCAAATCCATGTTGACAAGTCATGTTTCATGTCGAGTTGCATGCATGAATGTCAATTTGCATTGCATGAATGTCAATTTGCATTGCATGCATGTCTAGTTGCATGTTGAGTTGGCATGCCATGCAACATCAAGTCTCAAGGATGAGTTTCCATGACATGCAAAGTTTAGTTACAAGTATAATGGAGTTGGGAAGTTAAGTCCAAAAGGCGAATTGTAATGGCATGAATTCTCTCCCTAATTAAAGTTAACTCCTCACTCCTTCCTACACCTAGTATATACAAAATTTGACCCTCATTCTTCACACAGTTTTTACGCAGCGTAAGAGCGAAAGGGAAAATGTAGTGAAGGAGTCTAAAGACAACGAAAGACTTTTGCTAGCAATGTTGGTTTATAACAACAGAAAAGGACAACAAATTTTTTCAGTGTTTGCAGGTCATATAGTCAAGTCTATGTCTTACTTGGCAAGCTCATTCAAGAGCATAATTCATGGTGGTTCTATGTACATGATCTTACATTCTATCTGCAATAAAGGAAGATTGTTTGCTAGGTTTTTTCTCCCTGTATAGGGTTTCCCCAGGGTATACGTGTTGTTAATGTACATGCTTGTGGAACCATGTTGTTATTGCTATTCAGTTTTTGATTCTGCGTGATTGAAATGTATTAAGATGAAATTGAAGTAAAGCTGAAATTGAAGTATTGCAGAAATTAAACAAACAATCTGCAGTTTAAATCAAGCTCAATAAATTAACAATATAGTCTTCCACTTGTTTTTTCATGAATTACCCAAATTAAACCATAGGATTACCTTGCTTTGAACATACGACATTACCCTAATTAACCCTATCATAATCAATGATTTTACTAGTATGTCAACCTATGGTTAACCCTATCATAATCAATGGTATTACTCAATGTGAAACACCATGACTCAGATTCTATCAAGCTGTAACACTACTTGGATTCTATCAATGGTCAAATTACCAACTCTGTTCTATCAATTTGTAACACTACTTAGTACAATGGTTCTACTTCATTACTAGTATCATGTTAGTTCACATTAAGCTCATAATTATTACGGCCATAGTGTTACTCTTTCACACTTGTATTATGATCTATTACTATTGGTATACTATCTAGGAATTATAGGGGCATGTTTGGAGTCAAATGACACATGCCAAAAAGTGGCGGTAATGGGACACGGTGTTGGTTGGAAGACCCCGGAAGTGATGACATTAGACACAGACTCAATCCTAAGGCCTACTAAGGAGAACAAAAAACACACACTAATTAATCCAGAAGTCAAGCATGCAAAGAAACCTTCTCACAAAGAAGCGCTAGTTGGTGATGGAATCCAACATCACAGGATCGATATGTGAACGGGATAAGTTTTGGCGGGTGGAAAGTTACATTGACAACCTTCTTAATGAAATTACACCCTGGTGCAGGCTACCTCACCGAGCAGTGGGAAACCCTCCAAGGAGTTCGAGTGAGTCTAGCCAACGTTGATCCCAGGTACAACACCACTTTCCATGTGTTGTCACCTTGGGTAGGAATTCTAAAATATTATGGTCTCTATGGTACCATCTACTATACCAAAGTAGAAGGGGCACAATCGATAGTCTAGTTTACATGCAAGGGTAGGGTAACTAAGCCCGGAACCACTTTGAGAGATTCCTCATAGAGAGGGGTTGCTCCCAAGTGATCCTCATAATACGTGAAACCACTACACCAAGACCAACAAAGCAGAGTTGATTACTATGTCGACCCCAATGTGACCTTGTGCTTGACCCTTGTGTTAGAAGGGATTCCAAAATTCAATGATATAGCAATTGGATTTCACTCCCTAACTCAAAGCTCTATGTTTGTTTAGCAACTTTGGAAATTTATTCTAACAATCCTATTCCAAATCTCTACACCTAAGCTAACATGGGTTTGAAGAGACCTAGAAATTAAAGTTGCTAGATAAATTTTAATTAGCGCTTGATTTTAGGTTGTTGTTACTCAAAGGAGTGGTCATGAAACTGATGGTGTTTCAACTCGACTCTTTAAACCATGAAAGAAGAAAATGAAATGAAATAATTTCAACTTCGATGAAAACCAACTTATTATGTGTGCACTGTTAATGGAAAAAATTATGAGCTAATTATCCAGATAAATAGAAGCAAAATGACCCAAATTTTAAAAATACCATGCAAATGTCATAGTTCACTAATAATACACCTATACAATATTGAATCATATGTCATCATTTCTAACATAGTAAACTTTTATGATTATAGAGACCACCATAATATCTATATGAAATAAATGTTACTTATGGTTGAAATATGTGACGAATCGGTGTTTCTTTGGTGAGGGACCAAAACTATTATAATAAAAAAATTCCACTAGAAAAGTGTTTTGAACATGTTGATAGTTAACCATTGATAATCCTATATTGATGGCTAAAAAATAATGAAAAATAGTCATATTACATGTTTATTGGTATTCAACTAGATCTAGCTATGGTCATCATGACGTACAAATTATCCACAATGTGGTAATGAGATGTGGCCGAGCATGGGATAAACCATTAGGTTATAAATCAATATTGGAAATATCTGCCAAATGTGAGCTGACCCACTAATGATTATGATTGGTACCAAGGTACTGAGTGTGAACCCACATGGTGTGAATAAATGTGTTCACGTCAAACACTGAAAAGAACAATGTAATAAAGAAACAATGATACAAATTTTTGTTGCATAAGAGGAATGTCACATAAGGATTTCAAATTTTTATGTTCTCTGCAAATTTCACTATAAGTGTAAATTTGAAAGGAAACATATAATTGTTGTATCTTCTTTTCAAAATTTGTGGTCTAATGAGGTAAGTGCCCAAGTCAAAACTAAAATTTTCCCGCTTGTACAAGATTCATCACTAAATGCATGGTTTGGTTTTCATTTGGGAGGTAGGAGATCTCACA
The DNA here is from genome assembly GCA_032191745.1 of Picea mariana. NCBI lineage: Eukaryota > Viridiplantae > Streptophyta > Pinopsida > Pinales > Pinaceae > Picea > Picea mariana. The sequence goes on along the minus strand of JASDQU010099893.1, from coordinate 819,552 downwards.
CACATGACTATTCAAGTTATGGTTTATGGTTTAGACTATCATGGTTGTTTACTCTCTATCTCCCTTTGGCTTCATGCTAAGTCATCATTCTCTAAATGATTTGGATTCAAACCAAACAACCTCCTACATTTGAGTTGGTTTTCCTATAAATATAGGAGGTGCAATTGAGTCTACATAAGAGAGTTAAAATATTGTTATGTGACCTTCTGTCACAAAGTTAATGCACATTACATGTTTAATATATTGACAACAATCCATATGGTTGTGATTTTGTCATGTATAAAATAATTTTATGGATATTAAATCAAGCTTTTTATAAATCTTATGCTTGTGACAAAATGGTGACAACTTCTACTTCTATTCTCAGATTCTATGCACCTATATTATGTTGATTTGATAACATGAGCCCCCCTGGGCATAAGCAATCTTCCATCCAATGATGTTTCTCCCCTCCATTGCTTTCCTACTTGACCAAATTATCCTTTGTTGTACACCTATTAGCCTCAAATTACACACCTTCCAAACACAGTTAAACACACACACACATACACATATAGTAATGAAGTGATGGCTTAATACTAGCTCGACTCATTTCAATTTCAATTGGTTATGTTATACTTATATTAAGAGTGGCTTGTAATGTATGTTTTTATTTTACTAGTGATAAATGAGATTCTAGAGCCGTGGCTCACATGGCCCCAGAAGAGGATAGGGAAACATGCCTCATGACTCTTGGTGGAGGGGGAGAAAGAAAAAGTTCACATTTTAGGTTAATTTTGATGTGGATTTGAATGAGTTTGCACAACTTGCACAAAATGGAATTTGTTTCTATGTGATTAGAACACTCAAGCACCCTTATTTCCATTTACTTATGATTTGAGCCTTATGAGCAAACTTCCCCTCAAAGACAACCACCACCTAACTAGAAGGTTTCTCCTACTAGAAATTTCCAAGGAGGTAGATAATACTATATAAAGGAGTAGAAGAAATGTAATGAGATGTCTTGTGAAGTTATTTGTAATAAGATATCTGTTCAATTAGAGGTTTCCCCCTTGAAGAGGTTAGTGAACATTGCTTCCATTAATAAAGGTAGAACTTTTTGTCCTATTCTGGTTTTTTATTTGGTTATTGTGGTTGCAATATGTCTCTTCTACCGTAAATTTGGATAAACTATATTGTTTTTGCTCTGCATATTTCAATTTACTAATAAATAACACCACATAATGAAAGTGGATATTATGAAATTTGTGGAAGTGATCACTCTATTTATTTCCGTGGAGGTTTATCCAACCAGATAGTGAGAATGGAAAATGAAATAGAAATTGAAGGCAAGACATTGCCCTAAGTCAAATATGGTTGAATACTAGAGTATGAGAGTTGATCAATGGTAAGATTGTAACCTTTATATAGAAAAAAATATCACATGAAAGAGAAAAGAGACCATGACTTCCATGGTATGCATGTAGTCATGCCCAAGGGGTAAGTTAAAGTCAACATGGGTAGGCACCATTGCAACATTGAATAAATTAATATTACCACCTGACTCAGTGGGAATATTAGATACAGTTCCTATTGATTTACATGGTATACCATCAAAATATTGAGAATTGGTCATTAGTGGAATGAGGATGGGAGGAACAAGATGTAAATAAAATTGACTTATATATAAGAATTATCTCCATGATATAAGGGCTCGTTTATAAAACAAGACATAATTGAACATTGCTAAATCTTAGATAGAAACAACGTCGGATTCAGTGTGCTAGAAGGTTTATTGAATCTAAAGAAGATTGAATGGAATCACTTAGCTTTTTGGTGATAGAGGAATCTTTGGTAAGGAGGAAGTCTTGAAGAGGCACTTCCCTACAAATGTGTTGTCTAGTCCTTAAATAATTCAAATTCCTATCCACGTGTGTAGGAAAAATATATCTCCCATATGCAAGGTGAAGTGGCTATAAATAAGGATATTCCATGGGATCATTTTCATTATGCCTCATAAGGGAACCCCTCTAAGGGAGGATTAGGAGTCATACTATACTTATGTTCAGATCACAATATTTTTTTTTAAGTTGGAATTGGTCAAGAAACTACAACTTCTATGAATTGATGGCTTTAAAGTTGGTCCTGAAATTTGCACAAGAATATGGTATAACCCAATTACAATTTTTTGGAGATTCAGATTTGGTTATCCAATGGATGCACAAAGAAATTGTGGTCAGGAATTTTACATTACGGCCCTTGTATAATGAAGTTCTCAATCTATCAACATTTTTCTCATAGACATCTCTATCCCATATTTATAGGGATAAGAATACCGATACAGATGGGTTCTCAAAAGATGGAGTTGGGTTGGAATGAGGAACCTCAATTGTTTAAGTACTCTAGAAAGGAAATACTACATAATATAATCATGAACCATGGACCTAACCATATCCATTACAATATCTATATCAATTTTTGTATAATGGTAGAGTTTCATTGATCTCTAGATGAAATACTATTGTACTTTTTTTAATGTCATTTTGTTTCTTTCTAAAGAGGTTATTGATGTAATAGAACATGAACGACTTACAATTTTTTGGTGATGATGGAATGGACATAAGAAATTCATGTAAAGGGATAAAAAACACTTATTAATTTCATGGGCATGTGACAATGTATTTTTGTCAAAATATTAAAAATACATATTTGTTTCCTTGAAAAAAAAGTGGTGGTCATTCATATCTTCTTGAAGGCCACAATAAACTCAACTATAGGAACAATGCATGATATTCGATTACTATCACTACTTTTCCCCATAACTCTAAAACTAAATTGACAAAGAACTAACTAAATCATGAATAAAGGTTGTTTAAGGAGAAAATTCTTCTAGATAGTTCATGCACACATTGAAACTATCTACCTTAGTCTTGATGTCCAAAAGTGCGACATCCATATCTACAACTATTACCTCCTTTTTTAACATTAATAATTTCATTTGCAAGGTGTCTTGAGCTTCACTTTGTGATTGTGCTTCCTTTAGTGTACATCAAGAGTTAGAGAGGTCTTTACATATGTTTAGAGGTGTACAACAATTTGAGTGGGCCTCATGGTTAAGAACATGTGTTTTCTCCTTAGAGGTCATAGGTATGTACACCTCTGTAAACTAAGTAGAACATGTGTTTCCTTTTCGGAGATCATAGGTATGTATACATTCCTAGACTACACAATCAAATCATTGTGCAAAGGGGATCCCTTGTCCCAAAAACAAGGGGGTCTCATACATCTTTTAATATCTTGTTTATTATTATGTTTGTGATTTAATCAACATCAAATAAAATGATGTTAAGCCCTAAATAGTGGCACATTTCCCCTTAATTGGGGCATATTACATTAGTATTTTTATTTTATTTATGTTGGCTTGGGTCCATTAGTTGTAATTGTACCTCCTAGTCTCCTATATATACCAAGGAGACCTTTTCATTTGGAATCATCTTGTAAGTGTGAATTCATATGATGTATAAGGAGGTTGCCCCCTCAAAGAGGATTATTATATGAATTTATCTCTTTGTCAAGGCATTTATTTCTTATTATGAGGTTTTTATGCTATTTGATATTTGGTTCTTAATATTTGGTATCAGAGCTAGACAATCCTTGGGACTGGCTTCTTCAAAACAAGCCTTCTTGGAATTTTCGCTACAACTTTTTTTCTGGAAGGTTTCAGGATCCAGAATTTCTATTGTGTAGAGGAGACATATAGAGATAAATTGGGTCTAAATTTGAGATCTTGGTTCGTTATATTATTGGAGATACATTCTGTTCAAGTTAGGGTTTTTGACTAGTCCTGAAACTAGTCTAGAACAAGTCTTCTTGGAATTTTCGCTCCCAATTTTTTTTAGCTTGGTATCAGGTTCTGAAATTTTATAGTACTAAGGAGGAATAATGAAGTATCTTGTGTAAAAATTCCGTCCCTGGATTCATTGTACTCTGAAAGTTATTCCCTGAGGAAATTAGGGTTTTGGGTTGGTCCAAATTTCAGTCTAAAACATGTGTTCTTGGGAAAATGGTTATATATGAAGCATGGATGATTTTAGGAGCTAAATTTCGCTCATGGGATAATTTTCCATGGTTTTTCCCAAAAACATATTCGCTATTCTAAAAATGATTCGCCCAAATTTTATAGGATAAAATTATTTTACCTCGAAATTCACCAAAAGTTTATACAAACTACATAAAATCCTTAGAAATTTGAATATTTTTACAAAAATATCACCAAACATTTATAGTTGTCTTATGAAGGATTAGTAAGATTCACCAAGGTTTCTACAATCCTTAAAATCATCCCTGATATGAAGCTACAAACCTATAAATTGAGTGAGATCTATTCCATTGGTTAGGGTATGGACCGAAGTTGTACTGGTACGAATTTCAAGTTTTGAAGTGAAGAGAGTGACATGTGGAAGTTCATACAAGTTCGCTCTCCTGAAAGGAAAAAAAAATAGCACATCTTGGGAAAGTTATCATAAAATTCTATTGGAGAATCCAATATTGGTCTAACCTGTGGGGTAAGAAAGAAGACACATCATGCTACATTAGGTATAAATTTTAGACTCAGAAGTGCTGAAATTGCAGAGCTATAATAAAAGAAAGGTCAGCTAGAAGAACATTCTCCAAATCAGGGTTTTAAAAGGTGCGTTGTTTTTTTGTTTGGAAATTTGCATATCTTTTGACTATAAGATCCAGTTAGGGTGATTAAAAAAGTGGAATAAGGTGGGATAAAAGGAGTATCACATAAATTTGGTAGAATATTAGGGTTTTTTAGGTACAAACATATTTCAATGTCTTTCAACGTAGGAGTTGTCATTACTTGTCAGCGCTACAACCCGTGGACTGTGTGGTTCTTCCACGTACCTAGAGTATATCGAAAGTCCCCTTTCAAATGGTTGCGCTTTAGACAACGCTACTATGGATTTGAGCTCCCACGTACTTGGCATATATCAAGAGACCCCCTAGAATCCCGAGACCAATCGAGTAAACCATTTGGCCGTCTTGTTTCTATAGTACACCGAGAATAACACTAGGGGAGATCACTCTCTAGTATTGGGTAGTCAGATAGTATGGCTAAGGGCATGGTCAAGCCTCCTTAGTTAGTTCCTTGAGATATTGGGATGAGTACTATTATTGGACCCTACATATATATCAGAGAGCTATAACACCTGGCACTCCCTTGTCTGTGAGGACCTTTGCCTAAGCCAATTAGAAATTCCTACCTTGCAATGATACTTGGCCAACATGCCACCAAAAAAGGGAACTTCTACACCAAATAAGCCCTCAAACAGTCCTACTTGGAATCTTGATGAAGGTGAAGAAATGTGCAAGGACATAGATGATTTACAAAAGAAGGTAGTACAAAAAGATGAACTACAAAGGATGATGGATTCAACTGAAGCTAATATAGAAGTGATAATGGATACTAAGATGGATGGTTTAAAAGGGGAGATCATGGAAGGATTAAAAAAATTGATAATAGAGAGGCCACCTGAAAGTGACAATGTATCCCATGAAATTCATGATGAGGACAAAAGGAAGATGAATCAAGACTGGAGAAACTCCAACTTTGGGTTGAAGACCAACCACTTTACTAAGATTTATATGAGGAAGTTTGATGGAAAGGATCCAATCACATGGATACTCCATATGGAGCAGTTCTTTGATCTACATGATGTGCCACACACACAAAAGGTACGAATTGCGTCTTTATATTTAAAACCCGATCAATTTGTGTGGTATTGATGGATTTTTTCTTGCAAATCACTTGTCACTTGGACAATTTTCACGAAATAAATGATAGCACACAATGAGGATACAAGGAGAAATACCTTCTTCATCCAATTGATAAATCTCAAGAAAAAGGGTTCAGTTGCAGAGCATATTGAGAACTTCCAAAGATTGAATATAAAGGTAACAAATATTCTTGATGATCACCTGATTGATGTATTCATAGAACTTTAAAGGATAACATTCAAAATCGGGTTTGCCTTTTGGAAACCAAATCATTGGAGAATGCAATCAGGGTGGCGAGAAATGTTGAAAGTAAAAATATGGATATGGCTACTAGAAGGACCAGTCCTAACATCTATTGAGAGAATATTGTTCCTTCTTCTAAACCACCTCAACCTACAAGGTTGACACCTCAACAATTGGATGAAAGAAAAGAAAAAGGTTTATGCTTTAATTGTGACAACAAGTACAGTAAGGGAAATAAGTGTGGTGAGAAGAAATTATTCTACATGGATTGTGAAGAGGAAGAAGAAGAAGAACAAGAACAAGAAAAATCTCAAGATGAAAACGTAGAAGAGATTTCTTCTGAAGATTTGACTCCCACCATATCATCTAATGCATTGGCTGGAATTAACACTCCTCAAACCCTCAAGATCAAAGGAGATATCAAAAAGAAAAAGGTAATAGTCCTAATTGATTCTGGTAGTACTCATAATTTCATTCACTATAAATTAGCTAAAGCTCTCAATTTCTTTATATATCTAGTGCCATATTTTCAAGTAATGATTGCAAATGGAGGAACTATCAATTGCTTAAGAAAATTCCATAAGATCAATCTTACTATGGGGGAATATGTAATGAATAGTCCAATGATGGCTATACCCATGGGTGGTGCTGATGTCGTACTAGGAGTCCAATGGTTACAATCATTGGGAACAATGGATTTTATTTTTCAATAACTTTTCCTGAAATTTTCATTGGAAGGAAAGGATATTGAGTTAAGGGGTATAAGAGGGAAACCTAGTAAGGTGATAAGCTCTAATGGTATGACAAAATTATTGAAAAAGAGGCATCGGGGTGTAATTGTACAACTATGCTCACTAGATGTTCAAACATGTAAGCCACATATTCCTCTAGATCTCCAAGGGATCATTGATAAGCATTCCAAAGTATTTGAAGATATCCCCAGAGGTCTTCCACCCACTCGCGATCATGATCATTCTATTCACCTAATTCTTGGGAGTGTTCCTCCTAACATCATGCCTTACAAATACCCTTATGCCCATGAGAGTGAAATTGAGCATATGGTTGAAGAAATGTTAGAGGCTGGAATTATTAGACCTAGCCAAATTTATTACTCTGCACCAGTGGTAATGGTACTCAAGAAAGAGGGCCCATGGCGTATGTGTCTATATTATAGAGAGATCAACAAGATCACCATTAAAGATAACTTTCCCATTTCGGTGATTTATGAATTGTTAGATGAACTACATGGAGAAATATACTTCACAAAGTTGGGTCTCCATTCAGGGTATCATCAGATTAGAATGAAGGAAGCATATATCCCAAAAACAACATTCTGAACTCATTAAGGCCATTATGATTTTTTGGTTATGCCTTTTGGCCTTACGAATTCACTTTCCACATTCCAAGGGTTGATGAATTCTATTTTCAAGCCCTTCCTTCAAAAATTTGTGTTAGTATTGTTTGATGATATACTAATCTATAGAAAGTCTTGGGAGGATCATGTTCGACATGTTGACAGGGTGCTATAGCTACTAAAGGAGCAACAACTATATGCCAAACCATCCAAATGTTTCTTTGGGGTGAAGGAGGTAGAGTATTTGGGTCATATTTTATCTCATGAAGGTGTCAAGGTAGACCCTAACAAGATTAAGGCCATGATGGACTGGATGATTCCCAAAACATTGAAGAATATTAAATGATTTTTGGGTTTGATGGGTTACTACCGCAAGTTTGTTTGGAACTATGAAAGAATAGAAATACCTTTAACGACACTAACTAAGAATGATGCATTTTCATGGACTCTCATTCAAAGGTTGCAACAATATTCCAGTGCATCAGATACATTTACATGGAAAAATGATTCAATATGGTACAAAGAYCGCTTATTTGTATGTAAGAACTCCCAACTCAAACGAAAGGTACTTTTGGAATTGGACACCTCTCTAATAGAAGGGCACTCGATATTTTTTAAAACCTATCACAGGGTCAAGAAGGAATGTTTTTGGGATGGCCTTAAAACTGATGTTCAAAGGTTTGTGGCAGAATGTTTGGTTTTCCAACAAAATAAGGTGGAAACAATTAAGACCTCAGGTATTACAACCATTATCCATCCCAAGTTAGCACTGGGAGGAGCTTTCCATGGATTTCATCACAGGGTTACCAAAGTATGAAGGAAAGAGTGTCATCATGGTGATTATTGATAGACTCACCAAGTACGCACACTTTTGTGCTCTCTCTCATCCTTTCAAAGCCAATATAGTTTCCACCACATTCATGGAGACAATTCAAAAGCTACCTGGAATCCCAAAGATTATTGTAAGTGACATAGATCCCATCTTCACTGGACATTTTGGACATAATTATTTTCTTTTTTGGGTACTCAATTGGCTCATAGCTCATCTTATCATCCTAAATCTGATGGACAAACTGATATACCTAACAAATGTCTGGAAGGATACCTTCGTTGCTTTGTCTCTGATAAATAAACATAAGGGTTCAAGTGGTTACCCTTGGCAGAATGGTGGTATAACAATTCCTTTCATACTGCAACAAAAATGATACCATTTATGGTGCTCTATGGATATCACCCATCGTCCATCACTTCTCTAAAATAAAAATCTAAGGTTCAAGAAATGGAAGATCACATCGAGCATCAACAACAAGTTCTCCAACTCTTAAAGTACAACCTAACCATGGCACAAAATCGCATGAAACAACAAGCATATCAACATCATAGTGAAAAAAGTTTTGAAGTAGGGGATTGGGTATTTTTAAGACTACAACCATACAAACAGATGTCCCTCGAGCAAGCTAATAAGGATAATAAATTATCACCAAAATGCTATGGCCCTTATAAGGTGTTGCAAAAGATTGTTACTATGGCATACAAATTGGAGCTTCCTGCATCTTCGCAAGTAAAACTAGTTTTCCATGTTTCATGCTTAAAGAAGGTTATAGGTGACAAGATCCTAGTTCAAACTATATTTCTAGAACTTGATGAGGAAGGAAAAATGGTATTGGAGCATGAAGCTATCACTGACATAAGAATTCACTAGCTGAGGAATAGATCCATTTTAGAGTATCTCATTAAGTGGAAGAAACTACCTGCTGAAGATTCCACTTGGGAAGATGAGTCTTTTATACAGAAGCATCCAGAATTACTCAAGCATTGCGGAAAACATTTGTCTGAAGGGGAAGGGCATGTTAAGCCCTAAATAGTGGCACATTACCCCTTAATTGGGGAATATTACATTAGTATTGTTAATTTATTTATGTTGGCTTGGGTCCATTAATTGTAATTGTACCTCCTAGTCTCTTATATATACCAAGGAGACCTTTTCATTTGGAATCATCTTGTAATTGTGAATTCATATGATGTATAAAAAGGTTTCCCCCTCAAATAGACTTATTATCTTAATTTCACTCTTTGTCGTTGAGTTCTTATTCTAAGGTTTTTATGCTATTTTGATATTTGGTTCTTAACAAATGATTTATCAAGCAACTAAGTGAGCACATACACGAAGTTTTACAAATTACACAAGTGATTTTAATTGGGGAACCCTTCAAGGGAATTAAATCCAAATTGTATTCAAGGTATATAGGTTATATGGAAATGATTATAACTACAAAACCCTTCCCCTTTTCTTTGGCCCAGTGCATAGGGCCATCTATACAACGCTTTACTCTCTCAAACTATTCAACAACATTGTATGTAGTAGAAACAACAATGGTCTTTGATTTGGAAGCATGGTCGAAGGTGGACTTGTAAGTGCAATATGAAGTGTTTCATGTGAGACCTGGTGTTTCTGATCACATTTCTGCAAACCTTCATTAATTTTAATAGCAAGAAACTAGCATTTTCATCAAACTTTTCTTTAGTCTCACATGCCTATTTTTGGATTAGTCAACAACCCTAACTTGAAGTAATAATAACTTTGAACCTGTAATGTATAAAGATCTGAAACTGATACACAATGTTCTTCAGTGTGTTTTATGCAATTCCTCCAAGTGGCACTACTTGGAACCTCTCAGAAAAGGAGTTATAGCAAAAATGGTATACCTTGCTGAATCCTGGCTTATTCTAGAGAGAGACCTTGTAGAGAGTGCCCCGCACAAAATAATTGATGAAATGATATGAAACTATTACACAGCCTACTATAGACTGTACCCTAACCAACACATTTGGTCTCACTGAATTTGGATCTGTTATGAAGAAGTTATGACGTTTTTACCCGAAACACCTGATTTTGACTAGTTTCAGGACTGACCACAAACCCTATTTTCCACAGAGTGTAACTCTCAAAATACAACGACCCACAAGCTGAATTTTGAACCACAGATACTTGGATATGTTTTCTCACTTGCATAGCAATTTCAGGATCTGAATCATTATAGAAAAAATTTATAGCGAACATGGTGAGATGACCTGAAAATAACATACCTTAGAAAGCACCATCAAAAGAATTTATCCTTCCTTGCATTTCGACCTTCTTTTCTTCACTTTCCTCAGAATTTCGGCTTAGATATCATTTGTAAACCTCAGACACCTATAGATATTCAATATGATCAAGTGTGATTCAAATGAGAGAACCTTCCCTCTTATTTATACTCTCCAAGTAGCTTCCTTAAAAACATATTCTAGGTCACTTGGCCCCACTTTCCTTATTTTAGGGTTGGGTCCACTTCTAATTTCTCCATTAAAATTATTATTGAAATAATATTAACCCATTTCTAGGTCACTTAACCTATTTTCCTTATTTTTAGGGTTAA
>JASDQU010099893.1:766132-808676 GCA_032191745.1 Picea mariana | reverse complement strand
GTATCAATGACAACTCATTGATCCATCTTCATCTATGCATTCTCATCAAGGACAGTACATATTATATTACATCAATCATCAATCAATCAATCCTTTGACATGAATCAATCACTTGACATCAATCAATCAAACCATTGGCATCAATGACAACATGATCCAACAGATAAATGTATAGACTTCTTCACCTTATCTCTTTGAGGAAGAGGCAAGTCTTATGGTATATCTTATGGAGTCCTGGATACCTTTTCCGCAGTTTAGAGTATAAATTCCCTAATTCCTGGTTGTGGTTTTGCAGGGTCTGGATCTGAAGCTTCAGTTCTTGTACCTGCTGACTGTCATCAAGATTTTTTGTCTTGACTGTAACTGACTCTTTCTTCTTGTCTTGCTCTGTGATGGACTGGTTGTGGTGTGCTAGTGTTTTGATTCTCCTTGTCCTCATGTCATACCCGTGAACTACCTCAGGTTCCTTTGAATCCAAGATGCTTCGAGATGAGTAATCTGATGTTGTAGACTAGCTGGATTAGAAATTCATTTGAAACCTGCAAATCTATAGCTTCACCTATAAAAGGACATTTTCTTCGTTTGTACCTATTTCAAGAATACTTTAATGTAGGTAATTGATGAGGATAAGCCACTTCGATAATTCAGTGTTCGGGAGCTTTTGAATGAAGAGTATAAATATCCCATGAATGACCCAACTCGGGGAGTCATTAACCAATGTTTATCACTAATCAAATCCACCAAGGATTAAGATACTTTAATCATTTAATATTTTGGGACTTCGGGAGCTCCGACACTTCGGGGCTTCGGAGCTATGTGTTTGCTTTAGATTAAAATCTCTCGTAGTGACAATCTCCCGGAGTGACGTGGCAACCACTTCGGCAATTCAGGGCTCCGGGCTTTGGGAAACTGTGTTTGCTCTGGACTAAAATCTCCCGTAGTGAAAATCTTCTGGAGTGACATGGAAACATGTTGTCACAATCGATGACGTTTCATAAAAATGAGATTGACACGTGTCACATGAAATAACGCAGATGACGTAACCAAAGTACCTGAAATGAGTGCCACGTGTCATCTGAAATCAATTGACATGTGGAATATGACACGTCATCTGAAAAGAGTTTATGAGAAAGGGGCTCCGACACTTCGACAATTCAGGGCTTCGGGGAATTGTGTTTTCTCTCGATTAAAGTCTACCGAAGTGACCATCTCCTGGAGTGGATGAATATTTTGGGACTTCGGGGCTCCTACACTTTGGGGCTCCAGGCTTCAGGAAACTGTGGTTTCTCAAGATTGAAATCTGTCGGAGTGACAATCTCCTAGAGTGACGTGCTAGCCACTTTAGAAATTCGGCGTTCAGAGCTCTGACACTTCGGGGAACTATGTTTTATTTGGATTGAAATCTCACAGAGTGACAATCTCCTGGAGTGACGTGGCATCCACTTCGACAATTCGACGTTCGAGGATTTTTAGTATTGAAAAAATAACAATCTTGGATTCTCGAACGTCGAAGTCGCGGAGTAAAACTTCACATTTCTTTGTGGTTAAACCTCTCGCGATTTTGAAACTACAAATTCACAAGAGACATTGATCTTAATTAACCGTCGGGTCTCGACCGTCAACGATTTTACTCTGTTTGTTGCTTACAACCTAAGCCCAAAATCCACTGCTCTAGATTGATGCATCTTTCTTTTTGGATTTTTCATGTGCATATAAAGGACTTGGTTGACTTGTTGCACACTCATGGTAAACATGATGACATATGTTTCAAAATCAAACTAAAACATGTAATCACCTTTGAAGAAAGCAATACAATGATGCAAAGCAAGTAAATACCGGTAGGGTCCATTGACACAGAGTCATTAAATCATGGAGAATAAACTTAGCAAAAACAAACAAAAATCAGACCTTTGATGGATGTATAGGGTAAAGGAGGGAAAGGGAAGGGGTGCAGACCTAGGTTACAATAGGTGTGAAGTAAGCATGGATGCCAAATAAAGTGCATTGCGGATCCATGAGTAACTAAAGCATAACTGATGTCCATGGCCACAAAAACTATACACATCAGATCCATGTGATATATAGAAGAAGCAATCATGGCCATGAGAAAACACACAGTGGATCCATGCAAAAATGTAGACCATAGCCACAAATAGATACACAGTAGAGATATGTCTTAGAATCATATAGACGACATTGGAACCAATGGACTGAACAAACTGATCCTCTCTAAGTACCAATATCAAAGAGGGTGGTACAATCAAAGTTGGGTAGGAGCAAAAAATATATGATGCTCATACTTAACCCGAAGTATTCAAAACAATTTTCCATGGAACGAGTCTACACTATGTGAATAAATGTGTTGAAGTCAAATACAATGAGACATTGTTTGATTACTGGTCATTGATGTATACTGTTAACAAACATGAGACAACCCACTGATGATGATAATGGGTGTCAAGGTACCTAGTACAATCTAACAAGTGTGACTAAATCAGTTGAGTCCAAACACCTGATAGAATCTATCGAGCAGCGGACATTGATGTATTCCCACTGTCAATAGCGAGGGGACCTGCCACTGATGACTACAAGCCCCAAGGTATCAATAATAAATCTGAATATATATCCCAGAGTAAGATGTGATGATGTTGATAGGAAGAGATCCGCTAGAAGGAAGGCATTAAGGCATCCTCCATCATCTGACACGAGGGGTAGCATGAGGCCAAGTATTTGGAAGGACTCGAATGAACAGATTGAAAGGACCACACTGAGGTATGACTCCGACATGCACCGGATGGAATACCACATGATAGAGAATCTCTGAATAGTATCCAATTATGAATACTACTACCAAAGACGAGGAATCCACTAATGGGTTCAAATGGAAACCAAGGTAGCACACAAATCCCTATGTGTGATAATGGTTGTTGACGTCAAACAAAAGGGAAACCAATCATTCAGTGACTGATAATGGTTTGTCATATGTTGAGTGAAAGGTCATCTATCAATGATGTAAATAGGCCCAGGGTGCAAATCTAGGTCATATTCTCAGAGAAATGTGTCATAGTCAATAAGAGCAGACCTACCAACAAGAAGTCAATTGAGACCTATACTAGCACAAGTGGGATACAATGGTATTTGTGAAGCTGAGAGATACTTGATTGTCATTGGAAGGGCGACTTGAAAAGTCAAAGGTTTCTACAGAATGGTCGACGTATATTGACTTCCCTTGAACAAAAACACGACACAAAATGTGACATGCAACATGGATTACAACCTGAGATACGTTTGTGACACCGGAGGTATAAAAAAACGCTCCATATGACTAGAAGAATAACTAGCTAGAGGATACTTTGCTTAAAAACGAGAAAAAAAGGTCTTCTAAAGCCATACTGACCCAATGATGAGGTAAACACTCATAAGATTGTGTTATGTTCAAGGGAAACATAAGTAGCTACCATCTATATAATACTAGACTCATTCCCATCCTTCTTTTTATTTTTTTTATTTTTTGTCTTTTTCATATTATAAAGCCTAAAAAATAATAAAATAATGCTATGATACAGTGGAGGAAATGAGTGTTGCGAGAAAGAAAGCTAGTTCCAAGCGCAAGGAACATACCTATGCTCAATGCAAGGAAGCATGTGCAGGATATGCAGACTTAGGGAAAATTTTCCTGTAGGGATATATGTGTCAAGTCGCAAAAGATAGTATTGCAAGGATGGTAGCTTTCTGAGAATGCATAGAATTGGGTATATCAAAACAATCTGAAGCCGACATTAGGTCTGAAAAGCACAAGTGGTAGGTATGCAATGCAAATACAACTTAACACAACAAATTTTTTAGAAGCCCTGCGGGTAATTGGCAAGCAATATATGAGAATAAGATATGAAGCTTCATTTCAAAGTCATGGCGGGACTAGATAGGGCTTCCGAGCCTATGGAAAAAACTGCAGCATAGGTGCCGAAATGGCTAGTGAGGAGCTAACTAGGGCACACATGAAGAGGTAAGATCTACCATCCGTAAACAGATTTTTCAAAGAAGCTTGAAGGCATAATGTCACAATGAATGGGGCTGACCCTAAGCCAAGGATGTGATCGATACAAATAAATGAAAAATGCATGCGGAATGAAACCTACCCTATATGTGGGTAAAGAGCACAATACCTACCGAAGAAGTCGAAAAAATGCCACCAAATATAATAATATTTGTGGAAAATATATCTCCAAAGGATAACTGGACAAGAAATCATCTCCATGGCCAAATTGAAGAACTTCAAAATTGGAATCCTCCTGTGTTGTTTCTTCTTCTTTGATTACCTATGATGAGTCTCATAGGGGACATTCAAGTCAGATTTATGATCACAATTAGTTGACAACAACACTGAATATTTTGTTCCAACAAGTGGAGTGCAAAACATACAAACTGGATATGGGAATTTCTTCGAGAAGAACTAGGTCTTAACATGAGACCTAAGTCATACTAAAAACGCAACCTGTTATTGTGAACCTACCAGCGCATATAAAAAAAATCCATGAGGTTGGTTTCCAGTGTGGATTGGATAGGTTTTTGTTTTTGATCTCTCCACCACTTTAACTCAAGTCAATAAAGCCCAACCAACGAGCATACAAATATCGAGCTCAAAGCTTAACCTACTGGCCATGCCAAGAATGTTGTCAACTTACCTRGAGGAATTAAAAGCATGGTTGGCGGTCAAATAGACTTAGCCTAAGGCTAAGAACAACTTTTCTAAACCTTTCTAGAGAAGTTAATAGTAATTACGTCGGTGCACCGGGAGTCAATGGGAAGAAGATGTTTGGTGCATACTGACGGGCATGAGAATAATGAGCCCAACTCACCCAAAGACATCCTTGTTAACTTAAGCATGAGATTGAAGACGCTAAGAAATATTTTAAATCTAGGAAAGCTTAAATTCCTATGCATAAATGGTCACCATCTGCTGGAAACCGTGGGTGTTGAATATTTGGCATCATTACAGGAGATCAAATCGGAGGTGAGTTGAAAGATCATAACCAAGCATGTTTCAATAGTTTATTTCAGAGTTACTCTGAGGTCAGTCATCTATGTATGTTGGATGGTGTCAGGTATCAATTCCAAAGGAAGGTCGCACTCAACAATCCGAATAGGTATCATGTGAGAGAAGCAAACCATGGAGGCATAACCACCACACATAAGGGGAATCCTTCTAGTGTGTAGCATTACTCTTGAAAATTTGATCTACAACCAAGGATGATAGAGAAACAACAAAAATAGTTGCCGCATCAGTAGAAGAGCAACGAAATGGAACTAAATTCAAATGGCTAAAGAGGAGGTCTAAAACCTATGATAATCAAATATCCCAATGTTCAAGCCAGTCATTACAATGGGTGAGGTGTGCTATAGATGAAATCTATGATGGCCCATCAACGTTAAAAGACAAATCCAAAATGTAAATTCTATCTTTGTTCTCTCATCATTACAAAGAAATTAACTACAAATGTTGGTAAATGAAAGGTCATTGGGGGAAGGCGGAAGGACAAGAGTCAAGTAGAAATTCAATAAATCCAAGGATTGTATCCAAGTACAGGATTTTTTTTTTGCTTTTCATGCATTGTACATTTTTTGAACTATTTTGGGAATACAATGTTAACTAAAATTGAGAATCCCTCCTTGGAGCTTTCATGTACATAAAATTTTAATGAGGAGAAGCCGATTTGGCCAAGCTATTTTCTTAGTAACTATGATTCTCGTGTTGAACGTATTGTGGACTATTCCTTTGCATTTTTCTCTGCACTCGAGTTGTGTAAGG
The DNA here is from genome assembly GCA_032191745.1 of Picea mariana. NCBI lineage: Eukaryota > Viridiplantae > Streptophyta > Pinopsida > Pinales > Pinaceae > Picea > Picea mariana. The sequence continues at coordinate 802,867 of JASDQU010099893.1, read as the reverse complement.
ATGTACCTCATACTGTAGAATACTCTTATTTATAATGGTTGCATTCTTATTTCTTCTATTCAGAGAATATTTGTCTAAATTCATGGGGATGGAACCATAGATGATTGTTTAAATTCTAGACTATTGTTTGTTTGCAGTTATTTATTCATATTCTTTTCTTTGCTCTGTGTGAACTATTTCCCGAGCCCTTGACAGGAGAATGGTTGGTTCTATGTTTTCTTTATGGTTACCTTAGTTTCATCTGGAAACATGCATATTAGGTTAGATGCATTTCATTCTTTATCTTAGAAACCTTCATTGATGGACCAGGATGCAACTGGTAAAACCAGAAACATAAATGGTTGTTGAGCCAGAATCTGTATGGGCTCCATATTCCAAACAGTGAGAGGTCTGATTGGGACTTCTTATTGGGGGTAACCCCTACTGTTGACAAAGGGCAATTTTTCCCTTGTCAACACAACACTAAATGCATAGTGAGTATTATGAAAGAAATTGATGGGAGTTACTTGATTTGATAGGATCATCAAATATCCCATCCAATATGAATATGAACAAGGCTTATGGTTGTATCAAAATAGAGAGAGTGCACCGAAAGAAAACTAGCCACGACCCACAAGAAAACATTGCGTATGAGAAGGTGATGGAAGATTCTGCTACTCAAAAAAATGTGCCTAGTCATAAATAAGAAGATATATCCATCTAGATTGATCTTTAATTCCCAAAAGATTTGAAGTGATAAAGTGGATGTTGATGGTTGTAGTAGGACAAGGATGTGTGGGTGTGGCAAGGGAGTTGAAAACTAGATCCGGGTGGGGTATAGATACCAAGAGAAAAAGATTTGAAATGAACAACGAATGGGGTGGGATAAATAAATACATGCAATGATTGAAATGAAATAACCAAACTTGCACCAAAAAAATGTTTCTGAAAAAACACCAAAAGGTTGAAGGGTGGACCTCCAAAGAATTAGATTTTTTTAAAACTAAGAAATGGGTGGTGAAAAATCTATAGGAAACCAACACGATCAAAAAAATGAGAGCTGGGTGGGAGAGTGGATATCGAAAGAATGGGGATTCTCAAGAAAACTAAGAACTCGCTTGGAGAGCCAATCTCCAAGAAACTGTCTTGAGATAATATTTTTGGACTAGGAGAGCTATCCCAAAGCAAACCATATTGATGTATAAACGTTTTGGGTGGGTATAAAGTAAAACTAACTAGAACAAATGCCAAGAGCTACTAGGTTGGAGAAGTAAGCATCAAAAGGAAACCAATGTTATAGTAAAAGTCAGGTGGTTCGCCTAGTGATTTGAATTGGATCCAAATAGTAACAATTGGATTGGCTATTTGCACAAGCGATGAAGTACAAACAATTTTCAAGGCTATGGACGATGAACGCGATCAAATTGTTGGCATAAAGAGTTCTATACCATCCGAATTGATGTCTACCCTATGCCATCTGAATTGATGTCTACCCTTGTATTCTATATAGTCTTAAGTCAAACTATGAGACGTGAAGTATGGTTGTATATTGTTGTATATAAAGAAGTAAGGTATTAAGAAATGATTCATTCATGAGACATTTCCCCGCAGGGAGAAAAGAAAAAAAAAACAAAGAGAAAGAGAAATGGACTGGGATAATTGAAGGGTTGGGGAAGCATGAACTTCCATCTATCTTTCCCCATTTAACCCAATATTCTATATCATGTTTCCCCACAAGGAAATGGGGGTTCTTTGGCAGTGAATGAAGTAAGAGGTTTCCTATATTTCATTGATGAGCATAGAGATGAACCAAAGAGCCTATAACTTTTCCATTGCTGCATAATAAAGATCTTGGCCAAAGTGGAATGTCCCTTTCTAAGTAGGAGCTCCAGAGAGGAGGCTTAATGGTATAAACAACCTCGTTAGACTATAGCCAGGGCCATAAAGGGGTAAACAAGGTTACTAGAGGTCATCCTAGTCAAAGGTGTTATAATCGGAAAGTGGCATTGAGCTAAAAATGGATAAAAGCATTTTTAAGCCAACTTGAGCTAAAAATAGAACATATGAGATAAATTAGAATTCAACAATGAATTTTGTTTTTGGGTGGCTATAAGAGAAGGTACATCGAATTAATTCATCATTATGAAGATTTTGATTTGTCATTGAGGAAAAAGGCGCATCTCAGGAGAGGTAGCTCAGTGGATTCCAGGAGGAATACACCAGTGGCTGATTTCGGTGTTGAGAGACACACCCTAGTCACCGGAGAGATCACACAGGTCTTCCATCAGTATTCAACAATAGTTCTACAGGGTTTAACAGTAGGGGCACACTTGTCCAGGGAGAGGGCACAACTTCTGAGGAGGTTTTGTTGATCAACTTGTCCCATTTAGGGAGAGTTCAAAGATTCCCCTCCGACCCATTTGAGAGGCATGCCATACACATATTTTTCCTGATTTCTCGTCAAATTCTGACGAGGGAATCATTAGAGATGAATTTTTTAGACATTGGGAGTACGACACTTGGGGAGGACACATTCAGGGTTCCAGAGCGATCATCATATCAGATCCAGGGAAACCCTTCTGACCCATTTCACAGTAGGCTAGGGTGATCAGTTTGAGACACATCTCAACCAATTCTGACGGTGGAATCACTAGGGCACAATTTTCCGGTAGAAGAGGGGGGCATTCCCCTAGGGGGGATCCATCTAGGTCTAGACACACCAACAGAGGGGCTGGTCAGTCACCAGGACTGAGAGGTACAACAAGGCACATTTTTTGGGACAATTTCCAAACCAATCCGAGAGATCTAGCCACCAGGGAAAACTTTCCAGACTTGCAACAATTACTGTGTGAGCTTCCATAGCTTGCAGATCATCCATTGATCCCGTAGTGTCATCTATCATCGGGTATTATCATTTTAGTTTGCTTATTGTATTCCGACTAAGATCCCTTTTTCAATGATCTAGACGAGTGATTTATTTTATTATAAGCCACATTCAACATTGTACTCTGGAGATATCATAATATACGATTTATAGTCTTTTGTCTCATTTACCATCTATATACTCAATATATATGTTGTAAACAATTAATCATACACACACATGAGCGGAGTTTCCCAGACTAGCAAAGTCAGGAACATTACACAAAGCCAATTGAATGTTGGCTTCCAGGGTAAATTATGAGTTTTTTGTGTGGTCATTATATGTGGATTTCATGGTCTATGAATGGAAATGGTGTGCACTACAATTTAATGGTAGTTTATGTATTGTTTTAGTAAAGAGAACTCTCTGCTAGTCATGATTTGAGTTTGTTTTCCACGGATATGGTTCCCATGTCCAAAATCTCTCTAACCATGCGTGTACATCCATTTTGAAGTTAGAAATCGATGGCTCTTTCCAGATCTATTGCTAATATAGTTTTAATAAATGTTGGGGTAATTTCTCTCTCTCCCACAATCAAAATTGTTTCTAGATAGTGTCTACACATTTCCCATAGGTCGTATATTATGTTTTCATCATTGTTGGGAGTTTTCCTTTTCCCATAGGCCATATATAGACCATACTTCACATTATAGTGTATCTTGGGCATTTTTTAATTTTCCCACGAGATGTTTTTCTTCACTACCAATTACCCAATTCTCCCTCTGAACATTTTTCTTTGTTGTTGGTTACCAAATTCACCCTTTGGACCTTTTTCTTGGCTATTGGTTACCAAATTCACCATATATATGTTTGTTCTTCATCGCTAGTTGACTCATTCTGCCATGTTATTTTTATCCTTCATTATTTGACCAACTCCACTTTACAGTCGACTAGAATTCCTCTTTGGTCGATTCATCTTCCTTGGTCGAATAGGCATGCAGATAGTCGAATTTCCCGTTTCCTAGTCAACTTGTCACATTCCGTAGTCGAATTGTATATCTATTGGTTGACTGGTCTGTCAGCTAGTTGACTTGTCTATTGGGTAGTCAACTGGTCTATCAGCTAGTCAACTTGTCTATTGGGTGGTCAAATGGTCTATTGGCTAGTCGGCTTGACTATTGGCTTGGTTGGCTAACAATTAGTGAGAGCTAAGGAAATGTAAAGGTATTTTCTGGTGGATAGAGAAGTGTTTTCATTTGATTGAGGTGCGAATTTAAGTAACTACACCATGGTATTGAACTAACAATCCATCTCACTGTTGATATTTTACTTCTGCAGCTAACAGTTACAATTATTCTTTATTATTACAATCATTTAGCACATTAACTGCATATATAAGATCACTAAAAGAGAGACAATCACAGAAACAAGATAGACACAAAGATTATCTTGGGAAACCCTCTAGGGGAAGAAAACCAAGAAAAATTCCTCAATATAGATTAGCCAACCAAGAACAATGCCTCTCTCCAAGAGAGAACTAACAAAGCAAAAGATCCTCCTCTAACCCTTCACTAGGAAAGGGTAGTGCACCACTTAACCAAGATGTATCCAAGAGATAGACCAAAACCCTCATCAACATCACACCTAGCTACAATAGCAGTTCCTCCAAGACTTGCACACTTCTTCATAGTTGCAGGGCTAGTGTATGAGTGTCCAAGTGAGGCGCTAGCCTCCCTTATAAATAGTAGTCTGGCCTCCCTAAATTAGGTCTGGGCTGACTTGTCATTTTACCCTTTTAATTTACATTTAATTGTCAAGGCACAACAGGGAAGAATTTTACAAAGGCACAATGGGGCCTAATTAACAAATATAATATAGTAATATTCTTTAGGGTTTGTCTTGGTCAAATACAATAAGAATATCTTCTGAAGCTACTTAATCTTCAACACTCCCTCTTAGCAAGGAAGGTATTCTTCTTGTCACGATCATCATCACTACTTATACGCTTTTGCATACTTGGTCATTGTCTTGTTTTCAATCATGGATCTATATATCATAGGAAGTTCTGCACTTTCACCAGCCTTTCGTACTGGAGTAACATACCAGCGCGCATTGGAGTACCAACCTGCGTTGGGGTAGCGTACAAAACTATGTTGGAGTTACAAACCTAGGTTGGGGTAGCGTACCAACTTGCATTGGGGTTACCAACCTGCGCTGGGGTAGTGTACCAGCCTACGATGGGGTTACCAACTTGCGTTGGGGTAGCGTACCAGCCTACATTGGGGTTACCAACCTACGTTGGGGTAGCATACCAGCCTGCGTTAGGGTAGTGTACCAGGATGCGTTGAGTTTACCAACCTGTGTTGGGGTAGCGTACCAGTCTGCCTTGGGGTTACCAACCTCCGCTAGGGTAGCGTATCGACCTACATTGGGGTTACCAAACTACGCTGGGGTAGCATACTAGCCTGCGTTGGGGTTACCAACCTACGTTTGGGTAGCATACCAACCTACGTTAGAGTTACCAACCTGCGTTGGGGTAGCATACTGGCCTGCGTTGGGGTTACCAACCTATGCTAGGGTAGCATACCACCATACATTGGGTTACCAACCTACACTGGTGCTAGTGGGAAAACCCCCCTATGGATACACTAGGGTTTACAATGTAGGCAGATCAATAACCATTTAAAATTCTCCTACTTCTCTAACTACCCCAAATATACCCCAAACTTATGCAAGAAAAGTAAAATGAGAAGGATCCAGTAACTGTACCTTTACTCCACGTCTGGTGTTGATCCTCTCACGCTTGATAGCTTTGTTGACTGCAAACCTCCTCCCAAAGGATGGTTTACATTCAAATACATATAAACATAAAAATACAAGCATACATTTCATACACAAATAAGGGTTAGATGTCAGAATAAAAACATAGAACAAATGCAAACATTTGACACATCATGTTTTGGGACAGGAAAAGTACTTCTTTTATTGATAATACAATGATCACTTACAACCAAAGTCAGCTAGTTATGCTCGAACTTGATCTAGGTTCCTCTTCACCAAGATCCAAGTGCACCTTTGTGTATCTTTCTCCTCTCAACCTTCTTCTTGGGAAATGGAATGGGTTCTGATGGAGGAAAAAGGGAAAAATGAGGAATTCTGAGGCAATTCTCACAACAAGGCTGCAAATGCTTGGGGCAAGGAGGGGATGTGAAACGGGCAGAGTTTCACTGTTATTATGTATAGATGTGGAATGAGACCCCAACACCTCCTTTTATATGAAAAAATGATGGTTATTCGGCTGTGTGATGGGCTATAGGCGGTGGATTAGTTGGGAAACTACACAATAACCCGTAATCCCAACGAATTCCTTGCAAACTTTTAATTTTTGCAACTTTTGCAAGTATATGCGGGCTGTAGTGGCGCATATAGCATATGTACGTGGGCTGTAGTGGTGCAGCTAGCATACGTACGTGGGTTGTAGTGGTGCATGGCATGTACATCTTCAAAAAATGAGTTTTTAAGAAGAGCAACTCAATGATGACTTGCAAAAAATAGCAAGTAAGAGGACCAAGTGCCAGGTATGCATGTATGGAGAAATTTAGGGTTATAACAGATGTCCCCTAATGTGTGAGGTCAAAAGAGCATCTGATGGCCGAAATACATTACAAAATCTTCACCAATGTACGAAACGAGTGAACCCAAGACCAGAGTCCGGGAGGTGCCATCTGCAAATATAACAATTGTCTCTCTGAGGTGGGCATACCCATGCTCGGGATGAAATAAATCATGGCTACCAATAAAATACACTGCAAATCCATGTCAAATAAATATATAAAGTGTAGCCGCGAGCAATACACAATGGATCTACATCTCAAAATCAAAGATATACAAATATAGTATCCATCTTCAAGAAGCTAATGATGCCTGATGGTTGGAGATGATGCCTTCAGAGCTCGAGAAACAACTTTAAGATCTTCAAAACTCGGGTAGGAGTGTAATGTGAGTGTACGACTTCACTAACCAGAGGTCTTTGATGACTTGTCGGGGAAAGACAAGAGGATCTCAATGATCAGGTAGAGAACTTCAGTGATTTCGAACATGGAATTGATTAGAATTTTTGGGATGGCCAGGCATGAGGTCAAGAGACAAATTGCATAAAGGCCAACTCAGGCTGGGTGAAAATTCCCTTGGACAAGAGCATGAAAGATGATCAGACTCAGGCAACATGACATTGACATAAGTTCACGATGCAGGAGGCAACACAAACTCTCCATGTGTTTGGAAGAGTAACCAAACGGAGGAGGACGCAACTATATGTAGCGAGAACAACTTCCTAAGGTCATATTAGATCCCAAAGCTTGACGAACAAACGAAAGGATGTGCTTTGTCCAAGGGAAACTCATTGTACTGCCAAAAATGAATATATATTTCCCGTCCTCTTTTTGGGTTTTTTTTATTTTTTTGTCTTTTTCAATATTTTTAAAGAGCTTGAAAAAGAATAAAATAATGCTATGTTACAAAGGAGGAATGAGCATCACAAGAATACTAGTTCCAAGCGCAAGGAACACACTAATTCTCAGAGCAAGGAGACATGTGCAGGAAAAGGACACTCGGGGAAAATTCCTCCATGGGTCAAGGTCTCAGGTTGCATAAGCAAAGTGCTACAAGGCTTGCGTATAAGGCACGCTTCAAAGGTTCAGTTGAGAGCAACATGGAGCCGACATTAGGCCAAAGACGTAGAGATGCAAATGCGATTAGCAAGACACAATGAAACCCCCTTCAATGTAATTTTAATGATCCTAGAGAAGGTAAGCTCAATAGTTTTTTCACATTTAGAGAGTCTAAAAAAATGTAAAAGAAGACTCCACTGGGGTACCTTTTTCGACAATAGTCCAGTCGGTTCGAAAAAGGGATAAACTAGCACCGAAAAGATGTCTATTCAAAACCATTTTAACGAGTGTGACATAAACAAGATCACTCGACAATCTTTTCAATTTTAAGGAGTCTGAAAAGAGCTTAACTATGGACTCATTGACTTTTTCTAGATTTAGTCTCCTTAGCCTGAAAAAGTATAAACTTTATTGAGGAGAAATCTCCTGGCAAGACAAATCTCCCGAGTTGTACCTTTTTCCTCCCTAATCTACAGGCCGAAAAAAGGGGTAAACTCATGCCAGTAGATATTTTTCTAGACCAATTTAATGAGTGTGAAAGAACAAGGTCACTCGACGATATTGTCAATTTTAAGGAGTCTGAAAAGAGCTTAACTATGGACTCCATAGGGGATGTTCTTCTGGGCCAATTTAACGAGTGTGAAAGAACAAGGTCACTCGACGATATTTTCAATTTTAGGGAGTCTGAAATGAGCTTAACTATGGACTCCGCAGGGGTTCCTTTTTCATAAATTTAGTCTCTGAGGCCCGAAAAAGGGTTAAACGTATACCTGGGAATACTCTTCTAGCAAACCGAAGTTCCTAGAGTATACCTTTGTTCGTAAAATTGACCATCCAAACCGAAAAAGGGGTAAACTACCACCGAACAAACATGCCTTCAAGTTTTAGTTTGGCAAGCATGAAGGACAACAAGATCGCCTGACAATATTTTCATGTTTCGAGAGTCTAAAAAGGGATTAAAGAAGACTCCAAAATGTTACTTTTCTCAATTAATCCGGACAAGATTGAAAAGCATAAATGAAGTCTAATCAGATGTTGCTTTTAGATTTCAAAGCGAGCTTGAAAGACAACAAAGCATGCTCATTTTGGGGAGTCCCGAGGGTGAGGCCAAAGGTGATGGTGCATTAAATGAATGAAGCTCAATCTCTTAATCATGATAGCACTAAAAGGACTCCTGAGCCTAAAGTCGTAGGAGACAACATGGATGCCAAAAATGCAACAAGGATCTACCTAAGGCATCTAGGAAAAGGTAGGCTCTACCACCTAATTACGACACTTCTAAAGAAACAATTATGGTTCCATGTCACACTTCAGTGGGATCGATCCTATGGCAAAGTGGAAAAGACAACGAAATGCAGAAAGTGGAGGTGGAATCATAACTTATATGCAAAAAATTGGAAAAAACGCCTTTTACCAAAGGACCTTTAAAAGTGACCCATCTCCCAAAAAGTTACCAAACCAAAAGGTGAAGTGTATCGTAATATCCAATAAGAAACTAAAGAACCAAATTAAACAATTTTCAAGCTAGAAAAAATGACAAAAGAGTTCGCATAAGTGGCAAAAAGGGCCAAAAAAGTCTATAAATAGAAGTTGATAGCTCATTTTCACCATTGCAATTTGAAAATTAACCAGAAGGTAAAAAATACCCCTTTGCTAAAAGAGTTGATTTTGAGAGCTTAAGAGGACGAAACAAACTTCTGCTCAGACCAAGTAAGTATAAACTCATCCCCCTCGCATTTCCATTCATCATTTTAGAATTTCTTTTAGTTTTTTGGGGGGCACGCTCTCCTAAGAAAGGGTGCCCTACGTGTACTCGGGTTGTCTAAGGACAACCCACGTATGGCCATGAGCAGAAAACAATATGTCCGTGTGCATATGTGACTGTGGCCAAGACATCCCGCGTACACCCTCAAAAGCATAGAAAAAATGAATATGCAAGAGCTAACTCCCCCCTTGAACTTGTCATGTAACAGGATGTATGTCCACTCGAGGGAGAGGGAACATGAGGATATCGATATCTTGGTCGATGAGGACTCTGCTGCTATCGCTGCATTGAAAAAATGCGGGTTATGGAAGTTCTACCAGTGTCCATTCATGAGGGTACAACCCAGGTTGCTGAATGCCTTGGTGGATTATTGGCATCCTGACGCAAAGGCATTTATGCTTGAGGGGTAGTTGTTGAATCCAATGACTGAGGACATATATTTTTTGACTGGTCTCTCAAGGAGAGGGGAACTAGTCAATCTGCGTACATTTTCCCCTGGGCCCTTCAACATCGTCGAACTCATCGGACTGCATTGTGAGGTCGACACTAAGAAAGTAGATTCTCAGGTTCCCATCCACACAATCACCAACCTATCATTGAAGGTGATCGTTTTGCTTATTGGGCAGATTACTAGATTCGTGACCCTACACCAGGCTTCCCGGGTGCACATGTATTGTGCAATGCAGTGCCTAAACATACGAATATATGACTGGAGCACGACCATGATTGACTGCATGAAGAGGCGTATTACAGAGTGTCGAGGGCAGAGTAACAAGAACTTTGGGTTTGGTACCATTTTGTGCTCGTTCTTCTTTGAGAGGGTACCCAAGATGAGTCCACGAGAGACAGTATGGGGGCATGTGGCCTCCTTCCAAATAGTGTGTAGGTGGGTAGCATTACTGCAACGAAAGAGGGGAGGAAGGACCATAGAGGCCTTCAATGATAAATTCTTCGACTGGTGGGCATGGCAGATTCCAGTGATATAGGACTACCCCTATGCTGGAATCAAATTTTCCAAGGATCCGAACATGCCCGTACCTCCTGGAGAGGAGCAAGGAGAGATAGGTACGCTTGTTTTTAAAGTTGTTTAATTTTTTGTTTCTTTTATAAATATAATTTTTTAGATGCATCAGAGTATCTGACAACTGTGTATATGTTATGTATAGATGTGGGACCTGTGGGTCCGATGGACTTCTCGAGGACTAGGCGATGTCCTTGACCAGATGCAGTACCAAAAATAGCCGCAGGGGGACCTCCAGCTAAGGAGGCTGAGAGAGTATTGAGATGGGTGGAGTGGAACCTCAGTGCGTTCACTCGTGCCATTCCCATGGTAGAGATCGATGATCTCCCACCATCGATGCAGCCTCATGTAGTTGGGGTGCCACGGACCTAGGTCCAACTCTTCCAGAGTTTGGAAAATGTCGTTGTTCACTAAGGGAGGGACAACAGGCCCCGTGCTTAGATAGGATGGACCTCTCATGTGTCGAGGGAACTCTTTTTGTATATTTTTGAGGCGTTCGCTCCCACTGATGTACTCTGACATTTTTGATATATATATATGTATTTACATCTTTATGTCTTATGGATAACATTTCTTTACAAATGTATGTACATGTGTATGTGTGTTCTTCTTTTCATGTGTGTCCAACATGCCAATTTAATACTTGATTAGCTAGAGTATCTTTCATTTGATTTAATCTCCTAGGAACATGGATGTATGTAATGTAATCAAAGTAACGTTCTAAGAGACGTACCCTAAGGAATCGTCAGTGTAAAGTAGGATCATAAACACGGTAAACCCCATTTAAATGGGACACAACCAACTGAGCATCTAAGTAGACCCGGAGGTGAGAGATACCATGTGACAAAGCATCACGAAGCAACTCTATCACTGCACTGTACTCGAAGACATTGTTTGTAGCGTCACCTAGAAAAATACCTTCGGAAGATAACAACTAGCCTTGAGGTGTTAAAATCACCCAATCTGCGGAAGCAATCCTCCGAGTGTGTCGACTAGCGTCGTCCGCGAACCCAAAAAACACCTCCAATTCACTTGACATTTTCCACAGTGAAAAATATGACATGAGTAAGGACACGTCCGTAAAACAAAAAGACAAAAACTAACTGTATAAGAACTATACATATGTACAAGAAGTCACCTAGGCGACCAAACTACGATTAATACTTCTTGAGGTAGAGCCCATTTATAGGCTCCACCAAATCATTTCCCTCAAAGACCAGACGATAAGTGCCCTTCTTTAAGACCTCTTTTACAATGAAAGGTATGAACCACATGGGTTTGAACTAGCCTACCCCCAGGGGATCCTTATCTTGGTCGTAGACCAGGACAAGGTCACCTTCGGAGAAAATACAAGGACGAACAAATCGATCATATTGAAACTTGACCCATTGCTTGTGAGCCTCGTTGGCCAAGGCTACATCACGACGTTGCTCGAGATATAATAAGCATTCCTCAAGTGGTGAAGTGTCTGGAAATAACTCTACTGCCAACTTTAGAGATGGGATCTGGCACTCTATAGGCAAGACTGCTTCCATCCCGTAAATGAATTGAAAAGGTGAGAAATCGATGGAAGTCTTTACAGACATTCGATAGGCCCATAATGCCGAGTACAACATCAAATGCCAATTGGACTTGGCAGAATTGATCATTCGCTGTAGAATAGTCTTAAGGGACTTATTCAAAGCCTCCACCTAACCATTCTCTTATGGGTAGTAGGGTGATGAATGCTCTTGCCTCAAACCAATCTTTGATTTTAACTTAGACCTCATTTTGTTCTGAAAGTGACTGCCATGGTCAGTGACAATCTCCTTCGGGATGTCAAACCTTGCTACTATCTAGTTAAAAATAAAGATAGCTACTGTTTCGCCATCATTATTAAATGTTGGCATAGCCTCGACCCACTTTGTGAAATATTCTACTACTACGATGATATAACGATGCCCCTTGGTTGAAGTTGGGTGGCATGTAGTAAAATCAATCCTGCACTTGGTGAAGGGACCAACAGTAATGACAGGAAACATGGGAGCGAGATGTGCCCTCATCTTCCATGAGAAGATCTGACACGGGTGGCACTTCTTGACCGATTCAACGCAATCCTTGATTAACGTAAGCCAAAAGTAACCGAATCGTAGAATCTTTTGGGCTATTTCCAACCCAGACAAATGACTGCCACATGCTCTAGTGTGGCAGTCGTTAAGAACGAGTTCCACTTCTTCATGCATAAGGCACCGATGAAGAACACAATCTACACCTCGACGATACAAAGTGTCATCGAGTATGAGATAGTTTCGTTCCTGATGGAGAATTCATCGACGCTCGTCGTGAGAAGCAGAGGTGGGGCACTTCAAAGTCTGGAGATAGACTAGTATATCTCCATACTAGGGGTCCGAATATGCAATCAGAAAAATATTGCCTTTAATCGATGATTCTTCGGGCGTAACATCACCTAATTCGATCGGAAGTTCCAAAATAATTTCCGCAAAGACCAACAAATTTTTGGATTTTGCGGAAAAAAAATCCAAGTCAAATTCCTAGAGGATAACAATCCATCTACTGATCTTTCCACCAATGACTCGTCGTGTCAACACGTATTGAAAAGGATTCACAATGGCAATGACGATGGTCTTGCGAAGCGGGATATAATGACAGAACCACTGAACAACATGAACTACTTCCAACGCAAGCTTCTCAACATGGGAGTAGTTGAGTTCTGGTCCAACCAGGCCTCGACTCAGGTAGTAAATCACATGATCTTTGAGAAGATCATCCTCTTGAACCAAGACCATACCGATGGTCGACTCTACGACGACCAAATACAATAATAAATATTTATTATAATTGGGAGGCCGGAGTAGAGGGGCAGACGTAAGGGTGCATTTCAACACTTTGAAAGAGCGTTGAGAGGCTTCATCCCAACAGAAAGGCACTCCCTTTTTCAGTAAACGCATGAACCCTTTAGTGATCTCAACATAGTTTGCGATAAAACACCGAAGAAAGTTCATTTTTCCCTGTAAGCTTTGAAGTCGAGGAACTGTGCACGAGGGAGGCAAATGAACTATCGCCTCAACCTTAAGAGGATCGACCATGATCCCTATTGTCAAAACTAAGAAATCTAAAAGACGACCTGACGTCATGCAAAAACTGCACTTGTTATGATTCAAGCGAATCCGATAGTAGCGACATCGTTCAAATATTATTCGGAGGTGTGCAGGATGATCAAATCTCTTGTGAGATAGTGATGCTAGATCATTGAGATAAGCCTCGACTATATGTCTAAGGTCATGGAAAGAAAAAGACATGGCCCGCTGAAAAGTAGCTCCAGCATTCATCAGCCCAAAAGGAATATTACGATAAGAAAATATGCCCCACGAATAGATAAAAGTTGTTTTATGTTGGTTTTCAGGATTTATCTGAATCTGGTTATATCCCGAAAAACCATACATGAATGAAAAGACCTCACAGCCTGCGCATTCATCAACAATCTGGTCAATGAATGGAGTAGGGAAATTTTCCTTTGGACATGCCTTATTCAAGACACGAAAGTCCATACACTCGTGAATTGTACCTTGTTTTTTGTTAACCGAAATGAGATTTGACACCCATTGCGTCAACTGTACGGGGTAGATGAAACTGGCTTTAAGCAATTTCTCTACTTCAGCCTTAATAGCTTCCGCTTTCTGAGGATTCACCAGATGAAGCTTCTATCGGACCAACTTGGCGTCAGGATAAGTTGTTATCTCATGTTCGACGATTCTTGGATAAATGCCTGGCATTTCCTCATAAGACCAGGAAAAAACGTTGCATAATTCATTAAATAAATATGTATAGATTCGAATCTCCTCGGGGGAGCAATCCACTCCAATGAAGACATTCTCTATGACGCCAGGGGTTCTAGAGATGTCAACAGGTATCATTTCAACTATAGTTTCCATGTTACCCTCGGCATAAACTGCATGCATAGCCAGAAGATTAACATGACAAGACCTGTCTCCGGTCATAGTCAACACAAATTCACCTGCCTCTATTCTTATTAACTCCAGGAGAAAATAAGATCTGTAATGGAGATCATCCCAAGGTCTGTCTGAACCGGTCAATGCCTCTATAATCGCCTCTTCAGAGGGAAAGACCGAGTCTAAAGAATCTGTATTGGCGAGGGATCCTTGAGCCCAAATAGGCTCAAGAACTGGATCTAACTCTTGTTCGGGAGTCAGATCGGGGTCAGCTGAAGCTTGTTGGACAATACTATACGCAACTTCTGTCGTAGACAAGGGCATGGCCATGCCAAGATTCCCTGTCCCTTCCATCGAAGCCGATGGGGAAGAAAGAGTCCACAGATCGTTAAAGTAAGTCGTTCAGAACGACAATACTTGAAAATTTTCATCCCTAGGCTGGTCGGGGGCAGCTGATATGAACTTGACATCGCCAGAAGGAGGCGGGTAATCGAAAGTACCCATGAGAGGCAAGCACAAACCAACCCCTACATTTATGACGCCGGGATGAGGGTTATCAATCATCGGGATCGTGGATGCCCCCGATGAAGGGTCAAGCCTAGAGAGGGACAACTGGTCAATAGTTATGATTCGACCCTCGTGTGGAAACAACAAGACCCTAAAAACTGTGGAAACCACTGCATGCATTGCATAAGTCCAACTCCTTCCTAATAGTAGGTTGTAGTCGAGAGGTGCATCGACCACTTCAACTTCGACGCACACGGTCTTCCCTCCTAACTGCATGTGGAAAGAAGGGATGATTCCATGTGGTCTGAAAGACTGACCGTCGAAAGCAATAAGAAAAGTAGGTGACGGAGACAAAACGATTTGGCCAATGGCCTTCCAACATTCCAACAACATCACGCGGGTCAAGGCACCCTCATCAACCACCGTACGAAAAATATTTCGAGTAAAAAATTTCATGGGGTGAGCCACTACTATCTGAAATGCAAGGTGGTAAGGGAGACGAGGTTTCAAGTTGGTCGTATTAAGCATGATCGTTCCCAGATTACAAGTCTTAGCAGAGCCCAAAGCAGAGAACATAGCCTTTCTCTGTGAAGGGCAGCTCTTGAGGATCTCCAAAGAAGACATTATGCAAGGGGTTTGTGAAAAATCCTCCACCACAGAGTAATTCTAGGCGGCCCTCGTATTCGGGTTATGGGAGGATTTCTTGAATGCTCCTTTGGGATGCGTGTCATTTTTTCTCCCATCGTCTTCTCAATCTGGAGAGGAATGGGTGGGTTTGTGTCCTCTTTACTCTTTTCAAAAGATTCTGGCATTCCGTAGTCGTGTGCTCTAGTTGCTATGTAAGTGTCACCTTTCAACATATAGACGTTCACAACCGAGGGGTTACGAGAATACGGAGGGGGTCCCTGACTGCCCCCATCTGCGCTCGAAGAGGCCTAAGTCATATTTTTCCCATGTGGGAATGGGTTTATTAACATAGAAGGCTGCTACTGCACCAATAAATTATGGGCCTTCGCAAGCCGAGGGCATAGGTGAGTCAGATGGTCCTCCGTGCAAAGGTTACATGGATACTTCAACTTTCTCTTCTCTGTGTTTCCCCCGCCAACATTGTTTTTGGGTTTCTTATCCACCTTACCTTTCTTGTTTCGTTGTTTTTTCTTTCCATCAGGCTACTGGTTATCCTTCGGGTTCGTCGATTTCACATTGTCTATGTGCAATGTTTGGGTAGGGGGAGCAGCCGAAATGGAGGTCTGGCTGGTCGTTGTCTGTTGTATCGACAATTGTTTCAATTTATTTGGTAGTTGATCAGTGGGCTTTGATTATGCCGAACCAACTATACCATCGACATGTGGTCCAAATTTGTGTCTGGCCTTGTCAAGGATGGACCATGGCGCATCTGGAAAAATCTCATAGAGTAAACCAGATTGAGAGTATATCAGTTCGAGCTGTTGTGCTCTCATTATCGCCTCCTCCTATGAAAACACTCCCGACATTGCAACGTCCTTGGATAACTGAGGTACCAAAGAATTCACGAACCACTCCAGTAGGAAAGCTGGTGGGACCTGTACCTTGATCAATCTATTCTAGCACCGCCATTCTCAGATGTGATCCGAGATATGATCATCCTTTGTCTGCTCAAAGTTGGCCAACAATTCGGTGCCGACATCACATCTCACAGGTAGTTGGAAATGGTTCAGAAAAACCATCGCCAAATCGCTAAAGTAAGAGTATCTTGAGTGGTCGAGCTTGATATACCATTTCACGGCACCCCCGATGGGAGTGCGTTGAAACAGACGCAACTGTATGGAGTCGTCTCACATCGAGTTCGACGAGCACCATAGGTGGAAGGTTGTCACGTGATCACTTGGGTCTTCACCAGGCTTGCCTTCGAACTTCGAAATATCTGAGGGAAACTTAGTCGGCATGGGGGGCCAACGCCGATCATGAAAAATCAGTTCGTTAAGCAATATTGCAAGTCTGGCAGATATAATGTTGCCAAAAATGGTAGCTTGGGTTGGGTACTATGTACAGGAAACATGAACCTGGAGTTTGACTGGCACCAGGTTGCTAGGAAAAGTTGGGTTGCTGGCCAGGGTTCTGGTAAACACCATGGCCTTGACTAGCGTATAGATATTGTGTTTGTTGGGACATCATCGACTGATTCTCGTAATTGGATGTCGAAGGCTAGGCGAGGATTGATCCCTGCGTTGTGTTTCAAAGATTCTAGAATGGGGTTCCCCCTGCCGATCTGATGAGCATAGGTACAGAGCCTTGCCCGAGGTTCCATTGACCATGGAAGGGGTTGCCCCCAGTCAACATCCATGATGAGGGAACTGATCCCTAGAAAGGATTCCAAAGTCCTTGTGAGGAGAAAACTCTTGTGTTTTCCCCCTGTGTAGGAATAGTACCCTGCACAAGATTTTGTTATCCAAAACCAGGGTTGCCCCCAGTCGAGACGACAACTGATGAAAACATGTTGAATAAAGAGAATGACATGGATCCCACCGACGCGGTGTAAGAAGAAGGTCCTAGAATGCCTGCTCCAAATAAGGTGTAGTTCGTGTTCGGCCTGAAGAATGGCTGGAAAGCACCACCGAGCGAGGGGGACAAAAGAGGCATATGCCCCCCACCATAACGAATAGCTTTATAGGAGGTTGAGGTGCCCCCCATCGACCCTTGCAAGGGAGCATTCGAGAACCCTGCCCCCAGACCCATGGTATGTAGGGTGGAGTAGGTAAGGACAGAGTTTGTATCAAAGCTGGGCATCTCATATGAAAACGGAGGGCCCGTCGCACTCTGTGTGAAAGGAGAAATGGTCACCACTACTGATGGAATCAGAGCACTACTCGAAGTATAGATGGTTGAGACCATTGTGGTCCGGACCGACAAAGGTGGGTTAGGAGGCAAAATTCTCCCTGTGGTGGAAATCGTTGAGGGAGTGTGAGGACTCCCTAACGAAGTAGAAGCATTTGCTTCCATAGCTGCTTGCAAAACTATCTAACGCTCGTGATGTGTTACCCTCGGAGGGACAACTTTTACCAATATTGGAGACGACAAGTCAGTGATCAGAGGGTTGGCTGGCTCAAGAGATTCCTCTCCAAAGTCATAAATAGTAGGTTCCTCCGGATTCGAGTGTTCTCCTCTCGGAGCTAGCTCATGCACAGTTTCCTGCGACTCGATCGCTTCAAATGACCCTTGCTGGTCAAGTTTTCGCCGTAACAGTGGTGGTGGTGGCTCCAATGTAACTGGCAGCATGAACTGAAGCCTTCACGACCGACATAGCTCTTGATCTTCCACCTTGTGAAAAGATCAATGACACAGTAAGGATTTTACTAATGTTTAAAAACAAGCACACACTAGAAAAGTCCCTACAAGAATAACCAAGCAAAACAATATCTATTTGGAAGAACAGTTACACTAGCCAACACTAGAGAAACTTACCAGTGCAAGTGCAACTCGAACACAGAAGCACCCTCTAGGTATACTCTACAAAGCATGGCCCGACGTCTCCCCTAGGTACCGCGTTATACCCCACAATCACCTGTTTAAGTCTCTAGAATAAAGGCAACTAAGTTGCCAGCTCGTAAACAGTCACTAGGCGGGTACAATCGATAGTCGGGTGGACCACAATGAGTAGGATAACAAGTCTGAAACATACTGAGCGTATCCAGAGCAAGTGGTCCGGAAGACAATTGAGGATCTCGAATGGATTCGAGGTCCACGAAGCTCCATAGGCAAATGAATCCGACAGTATCCCACGACAAGTCCTCAATATGCGTTCCCCACTACGCTTGGTCCAACTTTGGAGGGTTTATCTCTGCTGCCTTTCCTCACACGACCTTGTGTTTAGCCCCTGTGTTAGAGGTGGGTCCCGGATAAATTTCACGTCACAGGAATTTTTACACTCCCTAGATCTGACTCCAATGTTTGTTTATAAGCCTTGAAGAGTTTCCTCTCCAACCTAATTCACGGCTCTATCCTAAACTAGTTGATTGACCCTACAAACATAAAGTCTAATTGATTTTAATTAGCGTTCGTTTTAAATGGCTTGTTTTAACTCAAGGAAATGGCAGTGAAACTAGTGATGTGTATGGGAGACGAAGAGGGAGAAATAAATGAAATTGAAAGCAAAATTACTTCTAGTTAACAATAAAGATTTGCAACTAACTCTTTTAACCAATTTTTCATAACTAACTTTTTCAAAGATCTTTAAATAAAAATAAATTTCACTCGACTACGAGATACTTAAATTCTATGAAATCAGTTAAAGAACTTAAAAACCGAACTCTTTCCTTTCAAATAAAATAACTTAACCCTAACTACTTTACCAAACTAAGAAATGAAAATATTTTTCTATTTTTTTTAAAATGCTTCAAACAAGAAACTTGAAATAAATTCTTTTTATTTTTCTTTAAAGCAAGCGAAAGGGGTAAAAGTGAAAGACAAGACAAGACTGAAACTGACCTCTGCCCACTGCGGATCACAGGGAGTCACTAAAGACACCAAACAGGATAAACAAAGACTCAAAGACTTGCCTAAAACCCTTTCGAAGTAAACACAAGAAATCTTTAAAAAGATAAGAAAACTGACATCTAACCCAGGCTTTGACTGTAAAAACAGAGACATTGGACTCAATCAAGAAACCCTGAGAAGTAAAAATTCAATCAGGGAAGAGGTTGACTGCCTCTTCTTAAAAACAGTTTCTTGACATAGGTACTCTACTAATGCTTAAGCAGCCTGCGTATGTACGCATGTTGTCTATAAAGCATGGCGTGTATGTACGCGTGCTGACCCACAACAGGCCGTGTACATCTCTGTATTTATTGAAAAAAAAGAAATGAAATAGACAGACTGACAGGGTAGGGAGAACTGGTATGACACCAACAAGTGACCAGAATCCCTTAAAGACTCAGCAGACTCAACAAGAAAATCAAAAGGTATAAAACCAGTCAAACACCCAAAAAATCCCCTAAAACCCTAGAGGCTTCCCCAATATGGTTGCCAGTTCTGCTAGAGGGAGAAACCCCCCTATGGATACACCAGGTTTTACAATGTAGGTAGATCAATAACCGTTTAAAAGTCTCCTACTTCTCTAAATACCCCAAACATACCCCATACTTATGCAAGAAAAGTAAAATGAGAAGGATCCGGTAACTGTACCTTTACTCCGCGTCTGGTGTTGATCCTCTCGCACTTGATAGATTTGTTGATTGCAAACCTCCTCCCAAAGGTTGGCCTGCATTCAAAGACAGATAAACAAAAAAATACAAGAATACATTTCATACATAAATAAGGGTTAGATGTTAGAATAAAAACATAGAACAAATGCAAACATTCGACACATCATGTTTTGGGACATGAAAAGTACTTATTTTATTGATAATACAATGATCATTTACAACCAAAGTTGGCTAATGCTCCTCGAACCTGGTCTGGGATCCTCTTCACCAAGCTCCAAGTGCACTTCTGTGTATCTTTCTCCTCTCAACCTTTTTCTTGGGAAATGAATGGGTTATGATGGAGGAAAAAGGTAAAAATGAGGAATTCTGAGGAAATTCTCACAAGAAGGCTGCAAATGCTTGGGGCAAGGAGGGGATGTGAAACGGGCATAGTTTCACTGTTCTTATGTCTATATGTGGAATGAGACCCCAACACCTTCTTTTATATGACAAAAGGATGGTTATTCAGTTGGGTGATGGGCTATAGGCAATGGATTAGTTGGGAAACTACCCAATAGCCCGTAATCCCAACAAATTCCTTGCAACTTTTTAATTTTTGCAACTTTTGTAAGTATACATGAGCTATAGTGGTGAATCTAGTGTACATACGCGGGCTTTAGTGGTGCAAGGCACGTACATCTTCAAAAAAATGAGATTTTAAGAAGAGAAACTCAGTGATGGATTGAAAAAAATAGCAAGTAAGAGGGCCAAGTGCTAGGTATGCATGTATAGAGAAATTTAGGGTTATAACAACTGGGGTAGCTTTCCTCTACTGGGAATTTCATCACATCCCGCTACTGGGGAACACATCACTTCCCGCTACTAGGGAACACATCACTCCCTCTCATGAGGGGAAATCCTTATGGACCACATAAATCTCATCTCAGAAGTATTTGAACTTCTTTCTTGACAGAGGCTTGGTCAACATGTCTGCTACCTTCTCATTGGTAGGAACACACTGGAGTTTTATTGCTCCCTTCTGTATCATCTCTCACATATAATGGTAGAACCCCAACCTCTTGTCTTCGAAACTATCGAAATGTCGAACCCCGATGTGTTCAGCAAAGGTTGGCTCCCCAACAAAACTTTTCGTCGATTCGGAGTTTCGGACTTCGTGATTTCGCGAATCCGGCTGCAAGACTCCCGGTTCTTCAACCTTCAAAACTCTGAAACGGTCGACGAGGATTGAATCCGCCTATTGATGAAAACGTGCCACCTGTCTTCTCCATTGTACTCTGTTTCTCACGTGGATTCTTGCCACCTGTCCACTCAAGCTTTCCAACTTTTAGAACTTGAACAACCCTTCGACAGTCGTTCCTCTATCACTTCAAAACCCCGAACTCCGAAATGGCTCCTTCCACGGGATCAACGGCTATAAGCCTTCGTTCGATCCGACGACCCACGTTATTTCGGGCTTCCGAGTACCGGGAGTTCGAAACTCTCGATCCCAAAACACTGCCGCCTCTGCTTCCCGACACCCGAAGTGCCGAAATCCCGAAATTTCATGCCAAAATCCTGTCGCGACTTGTGACTTCGGGATTTTAGCTCCACTAGGCTCGACTCCTTGTCATCAGGACCCCCGAAATGCCAAACTCTGAAATTCCGAAACGTCAAAAATTCTACGCCTCATCTTCACACACGATAATCCATTTTGCGATTCGAAAGTTCGAGTGACCAAGGGATTTGGCTTGCACTCCAGACTTACAAACCCCGATTTGCCAAAATGATCTTGACGGCTCGACGGTCGCGATCAACTGTCGATGTTGAATCTTGAAACCAACATACTGGGTTCGTCTAACCCTTATCCACCCTGCAACTCCTCTGGATCCTACGGTCCTCGCGACTTCACGAGTTCTCCACTGAGAATTTCAACCATCTGATTCACTCCTCAATGAATCTCTGTGAAACTGACTGTCGTCCTTCCACTAAACTTAACTTTTGTGTGATGATTCAGCTCCCCATCTTCCTTTGAATACTTCAAATGCACTGATCCTCCTGAGCTTTCTATTGCAACCTCAAGTCTCGAAAGGACTCCTGCACGCACTCTTTGCGGCAATCTTTCAAATACTTCTGTGTATTTGATTATTCGACTCTGTGCACTCTTGGCAACAACAGTCTTTCACTCTTCAACCTTAGTTGATAAATTCTAAGGCTTCAACTAGCCTGCGCACACCTTGCACGGCTTCTGTGCTTCACCAGCACTTTTGTTGGTATGAGAAGAATGGTATCCTTCCTGAGCTTTCTGAGATAAAACTCAAAACCCTTGTCAACGCGGACCTTGCGGATGTTTCACTACACTCCTTACAGGAACTCTCTCAGGAAGAGAAACAATTGAAACCCATTCTTCTCTCTCAGACTTCATACATTCAACATGAAATCATACATTCAACACAGAATAACAACAAAGGCATAACAGAGAGAGTAAAAAAACTGTAAGCATACCATTCAGCATATGTAAACAACAAACATCATAACACCATGAAATCTGAGTCAAAGCTTCATATATTAACTCAAATACTCATGTACATGGGTTCTTCTCTACAACTCTCTGCTATGACTCTCTTTTTCTTTTATGTGCTAATAATACAATAATACAAGAGTGAGGGTGTCTATATCTGTTTTCCCTCCTACACTCTAAACTGTCTAATCTCTTAATTCCAATCTACCTACTTTCATTAACAGACTTAAATGCCTATTACAATTTGACAGATGGGAGTAATCCCCCCTAGATCTGTTCATATCTCCTAGGTATAAATGCAAAGTATGCCTTCTTCCTAACTATTACATTGATGGTTTTAAGTTTCAAAATTCAAAACGTTGTTCATAAAAACGTGCTCTTTTTCCATCTGGGCGTCCAGCTGCTCCTTTGGATAGGCGTGTGCTTTTGGCTTTGTATGATCCTCCTGCATCACAATGATAATCAGCACTACCTCCAACTCTTATGCTCAAGAAGGTCCAAGAAAGAGGAATGAACTCTTCCTGACAAGATAAAAGGAGCATGGATAGCTAGAAACAGGGGTTTCTAGGTCTGAAGGGATAAATCATAAGCTAGGGAAAAAGGGGCTTGCAAACTCTGGTAGGAAAAGGCCAACATAATGATGCTTCTAGGTATGATTCTCTCTCCTCTACCCCTTGGCTTATTTTATACCTTCTCCAAGTGATTGGAGTAGTTGTAAATAGTTGTAGACGGGCAATAGGGGGTCATGAACCAGGGGAACCCATAAACCCTGCCCAAAAATACGTAATTTATTATTTTTTTGAGCCAAGAAAATGTGTATGCGCCCTGCAAAGGAGCAACGTGTGTATGTACGCGCTCTACATAATTGATAGGGTGAGTATATGTGAATATTTCTGAGGAGGAAAAAGGGGAATTGAGTCCGCAGGTAGGGAAGGGATTAAGTAATAAGGCCAACAAGGCATCAATGCATATGAGGTGGCAAATGATGCTATAACACCAACACAAAATTTATGGTCAAGGATATGCTAGTCATATATGAGCTTGTACTTATGGTGGCTTTTCTCAAGTTTCTCTTGCACTTTCAAACGAACCTGCTCGATATTCTCTGTGAACCTACTTGACTTATTTTCTTGCTTATGCATCTCTAGTATGTCTTCTTTCTTGTTTTCATAAGAAACATCAAAAGGTGAGGGTGGAAAATAACCAAAACAAGTCTCAAAGGGAGATTTCTAGGTGAAGAATTAATTTCCCTACTGTAAGAGTGTTGAATGTAAACTACTTATTCATCCCAAGTCTTAGAATGCTTACTTTATATCATCTCAACAATTGAACCAGAGTTATATTCACAACTTTAGTTTCTCCATTAGTCTGAGGATGAAAAGTAGTAGAATGCTTCAACTTTATGTTGATCATTTCCCACAGTGTTGTCCAAAACCCGTCTAGAAATATAAAGTCCCAACCATATACTATTGAACTTGGCAAACCAAAATGTAGCCAAACATTTGCAAAGAACAACTTTGTCGTTTCATGGCTTGAAATGGTCTTCTTACAACGAATAAGTACACACATCTTGTTGAATTAGTCCACAAATACAAATATATAGTCATGACCTTTCCTTCACATAAGTAAACCTCCAACAAGATCCATAGAGATACTTCCCAAGGTCTAATTGGTACTAGTGATGACATGTATAACCCAAGTTTCATATTGTTTACCTTACTAGTGCTACGAAGAACACAACCTCTAATAAACTTTGAAACTTGTTCTTTCATCTTAGGCCTATAAACATACCTCTGTAGATTTGCAATGGTCTTCCCAACACTAAATTTCTATCAATTCAAGAGATATGCACTTCCCTCATCCAATAAATTTTCCTTCCTTGTGGTATGCACATCTTGCCCAACTTGTAGAGTATCCCATCTTGAAGGTGATGTAATTCCCCTCCAGACCAATAAATGTTTTACCCTTTAGCTACTAAAAGACATCTCCAAAGTCAACATCCTCCTTATGATCTTCACTCAACAATTCACGTGTGAAGGGCTCAAGCTACACAATCACTCCCTTTGTTGCAATATTTTTCATGTGCAACCTTAATAGCATATATACAAGTTTGTTTGTAACACCTTTCTTTTACTTGATAAGTAGGTGAAATTGTTTCAAAAGTCCCATCCACTTATAATGCCTTTCTCATTGCATTTTGCTTTGATTATCCAAGTATTGTAATGGTTTGTGGTCAAAGTGGATTACAGTTTCCTTCCCCGGGAGATAGTGTTTCAAATTCCTTAATGCTTATACTAGGGCCAAGAGCTACTTGTCATGGTAGGGTATTTTAGTACTACTCCATGGAGCAAATTTAAATGGTGTAAAATTGGTGTTCCTCCTTGCATAAGGGTTACCCCCATGGCATACCCACTTGCATCAATTTCAATCTCTAAAGGTTGTTGAAAATTAGGCATGGCCAACACTAGTGCATAACTAATTTTTCTCTTCAGCTCATAAAAACACCTTTGTTGTTTCTTTCCCCAATGAAAACTCTTCCCTTTGGTTGTTATAGCATGAAGTATGGTAAATGAACTTCTTCAGTATTGAGCTACTCCCATGAAACTTCTTACCTGTGCCACACTAGTAGGAACATGAGACCCACTAATGGCTTCAATCTTGGTTTGATTAACGTTAAACTCTCCTCCACCAATCACATGTCCAATGTACAACAAGGACTCTTTTCCAAACTCACAATATCAAGATTAGTAATAAAAAAATCCTAAAGTGCATCCAAAACTCGTTTCAAATGTGAAATGTGATTTCGCCAAGTAGCACTGAAGACTAGTATGTCATCCAAAAATACAATTACAAAAGAATATGTAAATCGATGTAGCATAGCATTCATCAAATATATAAAATTTGCAAGTCCATTACATGTCCCAAAAGGAATAACTAACCAATTATACAAACCCTACCTTGTCTTGGATGATGTCTTCCAAGTGTCTTCTTCTTTGACTCTCACTTGGTGATAGGTTGATTTTAGGTCCAACTTTGGGAAGTACTTATCTAGTTGTAGCTAATCCAACAAGTCATCAATCCTTTGTAAAGGATATTTGTTCTTGATAGTCACCTTGTTCAAAGCTCTATGGTCAATGTAGATCCTCCAACTCCGTTCTTATTAAGCACTATGATGATAGGGGACCCACAGGGTGAAGTATTGGGCTCTATGACTCCTTGCTTCAACAATTGTTGTAATTTTTAATTCATTTCACCTGACTCCAAAATATGTTACCTATACAATCCAATGTTAGGTAGTGGATATTCTAGAAACAATTGAATCTCATGCTCAATTTATTTCTTAGGTGCAAACCTTTAGGTTCTTGAAACACTTTCTTATGGGAATCTATCAATCGTTGGTCCAACCGCTACTTCTACTTGTTGTCACATCCCTCCAAGGATGATGTAATCTCCATCTTACCTCCTCCTTGTTGCTTCTCTTCTCTCAAAAACAACAATACAAATTTCTTCATGTACTAATTAGCCTCCTAATCTAGTGTGCACTTATCAATGAGAGATTTAATTTTCTCTTATGAGAATTACAACATAAGGCTTTCCATCTTTTGCAAGTTTGTATTGTTTAGCCCTTTTTTCAAATATAGCATCCCAAACATAGAGATAAGGACTTCACAAACATCCAATAGAATGAATTTTGCTTCTAGCTCGTTAATGAAGTTTGCACTAGTAGCATGTAAAGTACCTAGCACCCAGGCCACTCCACACCACATAAAGCTCTCTTTATTATGACTCTGATACCATAATGTAATCGTTCCCCAGCCCAACCGAGGAACCTTACAGTGAGGAATACACATAAAAATGAAACTTATGCTAACGAAAGTAATTTTTTTATTGTTAGATGATTTCATGTAGCTTACAACTACAAATCTAAAACATATTTAGCTATTGTCTATAACCGTAAAATGGATGCATCTAAAGCATTCTAATAATCAACATGAAATGCAACTAAACCACGCATTACAACAGCAAATAAGTCATTTGTATGTACATAGAGTTCACACACAACAATAACACGTGTAAATAACTCAACAACAAGATAAAACACTTATCTTTAAACAAGAATTGTGCAACCAGTTGCTTGGGACATACGTTCCACCCAACCATAGACTGGCTATTCCAAATATCAACAACCAGTCACCCCTGAGTTGAGGCTAGTAATCCACAAAAGAGGGTGGTCTCTCATAGTCCACTCACAACTAATCAAGCTCATAACCCAACTGATATTCTCCTACAACTATCTCGATCTTTCTATGAGTTATCTTCCTCTTTACCTGCCCAACCCAAGGAATGCACCATTCGTTTATCAAGGATGTACCATCCATTTATCAGGGATGTACCATCTGTTTATCAAGGTTAACCCAAGGGATGTACCATGTGTTTATCAAGGATAACCCAAGGAATGTGCCATTCATTTATCAAGGTCTCTTTGGCATAGGTAACTAGGAATCTCTCGGTCGGGAACTCCAAGGAACTTGCTGCTAGGAAAACTATCAACAAACCAACAACAAACACTTGTTGTTTAGTGCAACTCACACAGGAGTTCACTCTTTAGGCCTGACAACCTGGCTCTTCAGTCCTCCAGCTCCAATTCGCTCCAGATATGATCCAGAGTTCATCCTCGATGGTTGCACTGGCTCCAAGCTCTCTTTATTTATTTTTCTCTTCCTTTCTTCCCATGAACAAACTTGACTACTACCCATTGTTTTCCCAACCCATACAAATTTCCTCTCTCTTGTGGATTTCCTTTCTTAACTCACACTCTTCCCCAAGCTAATTGTACTCAACCCCCATGTGCCCAATAACTCTGGGATGTGACCACTTACACCCACCCTCTTACATGTATTCAATGATTGGCTTTGGGAACACTCAATGAGAAATGGGAAGGTTCGTATACAATACGCAAGTTCAGGAAAATGGGTTTAATTAATATACATGGGTAATTCCCCCTTTGGACCCCCTCTTGGCCATTATCCTAGACACTTCCCTCTTTGTGGATTAATTTATCCCCCATCTCTTGTCCATGTCCCCTTTAGCAGTTGGCATCACATTTTATTATTAAAATATTGAAATACAATCTGTATATTACATCGCTTGGTTGTAGCCACATATTATATCCACATAAGCATTAATTAAAATGGGGATTATAGTGGGGATGTTACATAGCAAATCTAAACTTACATTATTTTGTGATTCTTAATTCCATACCTTGTCTCATCTATCCCAATGCATATAGATGAAGATGGTCATGCACCTCCAATCCAAGCTTCTCAACTAACTAGGTTGAAATCAAATTTGATTGTAATATAAGATCAAACAAATAAATCTACATTAGTTCGCTTTGAAACCGAATATCAATGTGAAAGAGTTCAATCATCTCTCTTTCCTCCTTTGGACTGATACTACTCAAGGATACCTATCTTCGAACTATAGTATATGTCACCTTAACTTCAATGTCTTAGTTGTTGTCCACCCTTTGATATCCATCCACAACCAACCATGTATTGTTCTTCTTATGTTGTTATTTATAACATTTTGGTCTCAACTTAGGATGTAGTTTCGAACAACTCTCCTTTGCGTGTCCATTTGCATTCCAGTGCTTACAATGCTTGTTAGGCTTTCGGTTTTCTACTGCAACTACAACTATCATATTGACTTTACCTTCTCCATCTTATTTTCTCCTTTAGGGTGTTCTTGTAACTCTATCTATTTCTTCCCACTAAATTATTGTTTATGATTATCTCCTTCGAGGTATTATGCTTATACATAAGCCTAATCAATGGTCTTAGGGTTCAAAAGCATCAACTATCTCCCAAGGTGACTGTGCAAACTTGCAAAGCTCCCAAGTACTCAATAAGCACTTCAAGACTCTTAAGAGATATCCTTAACTAGGTTGCTCTCTTTCAGAACTTCGTAGTGAATTCCTACACTATTTTCCCTTGTCTTTGTCTAAGGTAAAACTAGATTATATTTAGTTCCTCCTCATAACCAATAGGATAGAAATGTGCCTTAATCATGTCCTTAAGAACCTCCTATTTTACAACAAGTGGTTCATTACCTACTCTTCTAGCAATGCTATCACTTTCCCACCATGTTAAAGCATGGCATTGTAACTTCAAATGATCAAAATAGATTATTTGTTCTTCATTGACCTTGTGCACACTTAAATAAACTTATATATGTTGCAACCATTGATTCAACTTTAAGGCATCTATCTCACCTACATATGGCTCAATTCCAATCTTTGCCTCTATTTTGAATGGCGTTTAATCTTACTACATTCTCCCATCTCCTTTTCTAGTTTCTCCACTTTAGGTACTTTATCACCTTTAGTTTCTTCATTTGAATTAGAGCTTGAATATTGAAGTTTATTTTTTTTTTCTCTTGTACCAATGTCATAACAAAGTTAGAGACATGACGGTTCATCTTAGTCTATCCCAATCCCTTTGAGACACTTCCAAGGCCATTTAAGCCATCTAGTTCTCCACATGGGTTAAGATATGTTGGATCTCATTGGTCTTTGTTTCATCACCCATGCTTTGGTCTCAAGTTGTTTTCTTCCCTATCTAGTACCAACTTCAGGGTTTATGGAAATTAACTCTCCACCTTCTTGCAACGGTCTCAATCTAGTCAACATTCACAGGTAACTCCTTGTCAGGTTAGGAACTACACTTTCATATTAGTATGATTTGTAATCATAAGGCCTATGGCCAAACCGATTCACCAACACATATCCTAAACTGTGGAATAATAAACACTATAAATACCTACCTAGAAACCATCACACTTTCTTAAACAAGTCTTTGCTAACCAAATTAAAAACAACTCAATCGCACATACACAAATAACACAAGAGATACCCTGGAGAAACATGTATAAGAAAACTCCAGCTTTGAAATGTATATCTTGCTTTATTTATTCTATTAATGGCACTTTTACAGTTAGAAGGCCCTATGGCTTTAAAGTTTGGGAAATACATAGTACAATGAGAATGTTGCACTCAATACATCTAGATCTCTTCCACAAACTTAGTAAATCAATGTTTGGCTAGGTTGTTCTCTTACCATCTACAAACCATGCAAAAACAATGTCAACCCAACTTATGGACAATCATATGCTTTGCCACAAGTCATTTCTAGTTGAACCTTTCATCCAACCTCCTTTAGTTTCTTGTAAGTCAAACCCTTATTCCATCATTAGATGCTTCCTTAATGCCCGTGCTCCTAATTATGTGGAGGGACAATAGCCTTCGTAATTGTTTCTACAACAACACCCCAAGAAACAATTATAGTCCCCCAAGCTCGACATTTCAAGTTCTACCAAATACGAGTTGTTTGGGTTTTCCTCACACTGCTAGGTGTCACCATCTTTTGTTGTCACATTGCATGTTAGGTAAGCTTGCTCTTCTTTGTTTTTAGGTTTTCCTTCCTTATCACAATGTAAAGTGTGGAGATTTGCTTCTCTAAGCCCCAAGATTATGTTGCCTCACATTTTTCATTGCTAGATTTGCACTCCTTAACATGTTTTGTTAGTCATGATGCAAAGTATATAGTGCAAAGTGCAGAGTTAGAGTCCCCTATAACTCCCTCCTTTTCCTCCACATTGTTTTGTTTACATCCTTTATTGCATAGTGTAGAGATAAACACCCCTTTGATGCTCTGTAATACCCCTGTTTCCTCTAGTTTGTAAATATAACTATAACTGGCCAAGAGACTATGGCGGACTAAACATGTGTGAATGTTTGATTTGATGAATCTTTGTATAAAAGGGTCAATGTATAAAAAAAAAATTATTAATAGAAATTGAATATGTGTTGCACAACTACTAAAAGGGGGAAATTTTGCCAAGATAGACCATGGATGCTATGAGAGAGATGGTGAAGGGAAACCAAGAATGCTTGAGATGACCCTCAATAGGCTAGTACCTACTGGGTGTAATTGCTCCACAGTCCTCTGACCCAGAAATAAATTACCAGTCAGGCTGGTAGTTGGAAGGCCATCCTCAAGATTTAATGAGGAGATGGAGCAGGGTAGCCATCTGTAAGGCTTCCAGGCATGACCACAAATTGGGATTCAGACCCACACAACCTTGTTGAGGAAGGCAAGAAAGGAGGTAATTCGGGGGACAGAGACAGATCTACGAGATAGTAGAGTAGAAAGAACCATATCAAGAGGAGAAGAGAAGCATGTTCTTCGACTCTTGAATAGAGAGAAAAGTTGAGAAGCAAGCTCGTTTTTGCTGAAAGAAGCCACAGGCAGGGTTTGGCTACAAGCTGATAAACGAGGTTGACGAGTGACTGAAGAAGTACTCATGCAGACCTCCTTGCTTGGAGTAGAGAAAACCAGTTGCCAATTTCTTGTGGGAGGAGGAGAGTAACCTTCATCCTTGACTGTCGTGGAGCAAAGAGAAGGAATCTCTCTCAGAACATTATGGTCTAGATCGGGGGTGGCCAGTGGTAAATCCGACAGGAGTGGTTGTGCCTATGGTTGGGAGGAAACATGCACCCCTTTCAGCAGTTGCTTCACATTTTCCAGTTCTGATAAGTATTTTCATACTTTGTGTAATATATTGGATGTGATGATTGAATGTCTGTGTTTATGGTTAAGTCTTGAAATATTTGAAGAATTATTAGATAGGCTCTTTTACTTCTGTAAACTGCTATATTTTCATGGCTTTCAAATTATCTCAGTTTTTCTGCTAGAGAGTTATGAGATGTGAATCCGAAGGAGATTTGGGGTAGGATTGACTAAAACATCTAAGTCTTGCCAACCCTTTGAATTTTACCTTAGCGGGAATGTCAAGTTCAACTCTACGTTAGAAGGATGTCCCCTACAAATTATCCACCCATCTGACCGAGGGCTCATGCACACATCCTTAACCCATTTTTTGCTAAAGGATTAGTGCTTAGCCCCTAGAATTTCCAAAGGATCCATATGACCAGGGTCTGGGAACCCTGCGCTAGTCCGAAAGGAGCTAGCTCTCTCGGATTTAGGACTTATGTCTCCACGATCCTGAAAAACAACCGAAGGCAGAAGTCGTGAATTGATAGGGGTCGATGATCTAGAGATCTAGTGTGGATCTCTCTTAGTCGTTAGATCAGACTTAGGAAGGGAAGCGTTAAGTGCTTCGGCAAAGTTCTACTTCGGGAGAATAGGAGCATTCTAGCGCTGAAACTCCCAAACGTCGAAGTCGCGAAGTAAATCGGGACTGTTGAAAATGGAGGGACACGTGTCCACAAATCAATGACCATCCAGAAGTCCGAGTATTCGACAATATAGGGACACACAAGTTTCCCTGGATCTCGGCAAGTCGAAGTAAATCCTGGTCGTGAATACTAGGTACACGTGTTTATAGATCCGGTGTGGTCCAGAGGGAAAGCCGAGAGATACACATCGAACTCCCGAAGTGATGTGGACCGTCAATCTTCAAATCCTTCGGGATTCCTCCCAGCCGTCGATCTAAGAAGCCCACCCTTGATTACCCAACCGACCAGGAACGTGTCGTGGAGCGACACGTGGCCTCTACTTGTCCCCTATCTAAGGTTGTCCATCGAATTAGAGTCGTCGGATGAGAGGGCACGTGGCAAGCGATCCCATAGTCCGGAGACTCAGTACTCCGGAGGAACCTAACCAAGAACCTACTGAATGTGAAAACCTCTGAAGTCCTGAATGCCGAAATGAATCTCGGTCATTGGTAGGATGAGGACACTTGGCACCAGATTAGAGAGTCTAGAGACTTAGCTCTTCGGGGAATTCGCGACGTGAGGAATTTGGCAAGCTCTAAAGTTCAGAGCTATGAAGTAACAAGAGCCATAGATTTATGGATCCACGTGGACTCCTACTGACCGTGAGATTGAAGGCTGGGCAGTTATCGGTCCAAGATGATGGGGCATGATGACGTCATTCGATGTGATGTGGACCCACATTACATGTGCCACATGTCACCTAGATATAGACGATTCACAGACCCTTTATGACTATTAGAGCATGAAATGTGTGACCCCCTAATGAGGACACGTGTCACCCCTTGACCCTTGTCGTGTGTGAGCTTCTAGTTCATGTTTTCTTGGCCAACATGGTTGGTGACGTGTCCGAGACTCCGGTAGTCTAGATAATTTGAGAGTTCAGAATATTTGAGCATAGTATGGCAGAAGGAAGGTACAACGAGGATCGTTGATCATCGAATGCCGAAATTCCAACAGTGATCGTTGATCGTCGAAAACATAGAACGAAGACAGTCGACTGCCAAAACACCGAAACATAGGACGTTCAATGCTAAACATCGAACGTCGATCTCTGAATGGCTAAGGCCACGTGGTGAGATTTCGAGACTTCGGGTATTAGGAAAAAGGAGTGTTCCACGTCGAACGTCGAAGCCCCCTTTTTAACCGTATGATATCGACAAAGGATGTGGACCGTTGATTCCCTTCATTGTTCGACGATCTAGGAATTAGACAATAGCGTTGGAACTCCCAAAGTCCGGGAGTTCTGAAGTGTCGAAACCTTCGCTAAGCAAACTCTTAGCTCCTGGTTTTCAGCCCGAGGTCATGAGGAGGACCCCGCTAGCTAGTTTAAGCACGTAGTGAGAGATGTAAACTTCAAGGGAGCAGAATAAGAAGGTTTTGCTTAGTAAGGGACTGGAAATGAACCAAGGAAAAAAAAAAATTGATGCCCCATCCCTAGAAAGGGTATTTAGGGGTCAGGTGTGTTACACACTCTCGCTTTCCTCTAACTTCTAAAGCTTCACATTCACTTGCCTTAGATATTTTTTAGAGGCAATCAAGAACTTCTACAAGGAATGAATAAATGGATTTAAACATGGAAATCAAGGGTTCTTAAGCACAACATTTTTAAATGGAGAATTAATGACTTAGCCTTTCCATTCTTGAAGGATCTTGATTCATCAACCACTTTCATAATATTGAGTACATAATCACAATTTTTTTGGGTGGTCATGAGGTGGTTTGTTATCAATGATTATAAATTTTCACTAGACACCTTTGCTTTACATAATATATTATTCCACCTTATATTACTCTTTGTAATTTTTCCATTGATATATGAACCACATATTTTTGCCTCCCAGTGATTTGTCAACAACGTTCACAATTTTGAGTTCACAAACATGATTATTTGGAATGGTAACGTGTTCAATTATTTTCAAGGATTAAAATGTGTCATTAGACACCTCTTCTTTACATAATCTATGCTTCACCATTTAGTACTCTATGAAATATTTCCAATGATATAAGATATGCATGGTTTCACCTCCTACTGATCTATTGACAACTTTTGCAATATCAGGTACATAAACATAATTATTTGGGATGGCCATTAGGTGGTTTGTTATTAGTGATTAAAAATTATCACTGAACACCTATGATTTATATAATATATGTTTCCACCATTTAGTGCTCTCTAAAATCTTTCCAAGGATATATGTTATGCATAGTTTTGTCTTCCACTGATCCGTCATCAACTTTCACAATTTTGGTTACATTAAAATGATTGTTTGGGGTGATCATGATGGTCCAACAAGCATGAAATGACCCAACCCAAACACCAAACTAGAGCACCCAACCTACACAACTAAGCTATGCACTAAACCCCACATATTTTGTCCTTAAGTGGAATATAAGACATGAAACCAACACCACAAGGTGTATCGAACACATAGATCCACAATGTGGCACAAACATGACACAAAGAAGACCTAATATGACACAAATGTCATCTCAATATTATTAATTTGATGAAAATTCAACTCATAATGATGCAAAATTGTGACATGGAGTGTTGCAAGGCCTTTTGAATTGTTGAATATAGCAACACAATGTGACACAAAATGACACAAATAATGCATGGTAGAGTTCATGCACCTTAGGCAGCCTTAAGAGGGCATTTGTGACACCAGGGCCATGTAGTATAGTAGTGAACCCCTAAACCTATGTATAAGTTTATGGTGACATTATAACAAAGGTAAATTTTTCAAAAAAATTTACATGTGGAGTAAAATGTACATGATAAATAAATGAGGTGAAATGTTTTCACACTTATGGCGGGTGACATGTCGCTTAGCTAACAATTTATATGGAGATTAACTATCTCCTAAAATGACTCGTTTAACTATGAATTTGGAACATTTTAAGGTCATTAGTCTATATTTTCCCTACAACGGTAGTTGACTAAAACAATAAAAGGACTAGTGAATAAGTTACTATATTGTGGGAACCAACATTTATTAATCTAATTCTTCTTTTTTAAAATCATGAGAAATCGATAACTCATAAGACTGACCTGGGCTAGGCCCGAGATCAAACCAATTGGTTGTCACTATAACCCAAGTGTATATCCAACAACTTGTAAGCAATATACACCAATGACTTATGACTTAGCAAGGGACGAGGCGTTCGGAAACACACCCAGAGGTTGGTCCCATCCCTGGGGTGTCTACCCTTCTAACCTTATCACAATGAGACAAATGTCTTATTGGAGATTTGAACCTGGGTGGGGAGAGTGAAAAACCTACATCCCAACCATTCGAACTATAACCACTATTCATCTAATTTCTAAAAATGAATATAAATAAGTAACACAAAAAACTTACTCTAATATTAAGTGTTTGCGAGATAAAATCCTAAAGCAAATAAAGAAACAATAATAATAAAATTTCTCACAATAAGTGAAAGATGACCAAAGTGAAAGTCTTTCTTTTAAATTCTTTGAACAAAAATCATCTACTCGAGAAGGAAGTAAGCACTTGTAGGAAAATAAGTAAATGGCGTTGATCATCACAGGGAAAGGGAAAGGAATCAAATCACCACATGGAAATATATGGTTGGAAAGTAAATTACATGCATTGAAATAATGGCATGAAAGAAAATTGAATATGATAACCTTTTATTCCTTCAAATTATACGAAGGCAAAAATGAGATGATAGAAACAAAAATGGGTAGCTTTCAAAGAAAGCACCTCATCTCTTCTTTAAAAAAAAGGCATTCAAATGATTAATTTCCATTTCAAAGAAAACCCTCATCTCTTTTATTATAAATAAAAGACATGATTCCGTAAACTTTAATTTAGAGTAATAAAATGATTTACAATTAAAATATGGATGTTGTTTAAACATTCTATGTTTTGGCATTTTTTATCGGAATTTAGTGATATAAATTTATATGAAATCGTAATTTTTTATTGTTTAAATTGCATTTTTGAATGTATACATGGATTTAACATTTGAAAAACCCTCTAACACTCATATTATATAGACTTACCCACTCAAATCTACAGATCCAATAATTTTTTGCCGAATTTCGGACAAAATTAAATATATAATATCACCGTAAAAGAGTCAAAATGTAGAACATTTAGAATAGGACTCAAAATACGATTTTGAATACAATGGCATCAAGAATTCTTCTAGATATTTAAAATAAGGCAATTTCAAATAGAGCTCATTCCAAATAACATTGATGCATTTCAAAATCATGCATTAACCTTTTTGCCATTTACCTTGTGTTTGTGTTATGTTATTCTCCATTTATCTATTCAAAATCTTCCACAAAATTGTGTTGAAAAATGAATTTAGTGATAAAATGTTGATGTGATGGGTGATTTTAGTCAAATTTTTTTCAAAAGCAAGAAAAAATTTACAATACTTAGAGTTACCGACGTAGCCTTTATTGATACAATCTCAAGACCCCGACATGTAGTAACATCATTAGGTGTAGACAAAACCTGACCACTTGAAATAACCCATTGGTGATCGATAAATCTGCAAACTTCCACTCTTGCCAGATGCCTTTGGGACTTTGGCCATTAACATGTTTCCTTACATTTGAAGAAGACAAACTCTTAACTAATTAAAAATAGTTTTAAGTCGTACAAAAAACAACAATCTAAACAAAACTTGACCACTTGAAATAACCCATTGGTGATCGATAAATGTGCATACTTCCACTCTTGCCAGATGTCTTTGGGACTTTGGCCACTAACATGTTTCCTTACATCCGAAGAAGACGAACTCTTAACTAATTAGAAATAGTTTTAAGTCGTAAAAAAACAACAATCTTGATTTATTTATTTATTTTAATTTGAAATTACACTTTGATTTTTAAGTACTTTCTTTATTTTGACCAATCCCAATCAAATTACAAAAATACAATTTTTATTTATTTTTATTTTTATTTTAATTAATTAATTAATTATTATTTTTTTATTTTTTTTTGAAATTAAACTTTGTTTTTCAA
>JASDQU010099893.1:688324-766082 GCA_032191745.1 Picea mariana | reverse complement strand
CCCATTGGTGATCGATAAATGTGCATACTTCCACTCTTGCCAGATGTCTTTGGGACTTTGGCCACTAACATGTTTCCTTACATCCGAAGAAGACGAACTCTTAACTAATTAGAAATAGTTTTAAGTCGTAAAAAAACAACAATCTTGATTTATTTATTTATTTTAATTTGAAATTGCACTTTGATTTTTAAGTACTTTCTTTATTTTGACCAATCCCAATCAAATTACAAAAATACAATTTTTATTTATTTTTATTTTTATTTTAATTAATTAATTAATTATTATTTTTTTATTTTTTTTTGAAATTAAACTTTGTTTTTCAAGTGTTTCATTTAAACTCTATAAACATTATTTTGTCCAAATATGGTGGACATCACAAACAACGTTGTTTTCTCACATAATATAGTATTTATGGATAATGCATTTTTCAAAAGCATTTCATTTGGATTTTATTAAAATCATACATAACTTATACTTATTTTTAACTATTATTATTATTTTATATGACTAAATGTACATTTCAGGGAAATTCACTCGGCACTTCTCCTCATTCTGAAAATGGTACTTAGGGTAAACTGGTCAGTTGTAGTTTTGTGATTTAATCTGGTGGGGACATCGAGTGAGGCCCAAAAATATCCACAGAGACAACCAACTAGGGGAATTGGCCCTGTAACCCCTTGCCTATAATTCACTACAATCAACCACTAGAGCTAACTAACTTTAACTACTTTTTTTTATCCGACAAAAGAAATCGTGGGAAACCCTCCGAGTAATTCCCCACATTTCATTGATGGTAAATAGAATAAATCATTTGCCCTGATTATGGGGCCTCACCCCGAGGGGATCAAAAGAGTCGAACCCGTGACGTCCCCAACTGATCACTAGGAGAGACCTCACATCTAGCTCAAGACCACTTGAACTAACCCTCGAGACTAACAACCTTTAACTACTTATTCATACCTTTGAGAAAAATAAATCTGAATAATAACTTGATATGTCACCACCTTCACCACTAAACTACTTCACCTAAATAATCATATATTTATAACAAATCACAAATCTATATAATAAAATTATATAATAATAGTTTACTTTTATTATAGGTTGAAATGGAAAGCTTAACATATAACAAAGAAGTATAATAAATTTTATCTTTCTAATTAACATAGTGACAATCATTAAAGTCATGTACTTTGTAATGTTGGTATCCATTAACATTAAAAAAAAATAAGGTTGAAAGTTGAATATGTTTAATAAATGTGTATTTTGGAATTATTTTTATGATATAAAATTTTTTATATAAATTTTTGATAATTATATTAGTTTTATATTTTATAGAAAATAAATTTGAAAAATTTAAGACTTAAGTAATTGATTAGTCAACATAATTATAACTAACCTAAATCCAATTCATAAAACATTCTATATAAGTTTATTTAAACATCTAAACATCCATAAAATAATAAGTTTATGGAATTCACCCCACTTCAACTTAAAAAATGAGACGTCTCTATTTTTGTTAAGCCCAAAACTCAAGTAACTTGTTTTAGATCCAAGGTCTTGGAATTTCTGAAATAGTAGTTGTGGCTATCCCTTGCCATGAGGTGGATGTAGATCTTCAAAATCAAACCATACATGACAAATAAAGTGGAGTATACATGACAAATAGAATGGGACAACAACAACATGGCATATTATTATTACATCAATGGTTTTCAATGGATGAAAGATCTTGAGTTTACATGTTTCTTTTATTTATATATATATATTGTTTCTTTTATATAGAAGATTATTTTGTGTAATATTGTTTTTTATTATATGTTTTAATTGTGAATGAAATATGAATATGTAGATTTTCATAGTTTGTCATAATTGTGGAGAATTTTTAGATTAAAACTGTATTAGAGCTTAGAAATATTCTTAAACTTTTGAGTGGACACTCCACTCATCATTAAAAGATGATGACTGGAGTTTTCA
Organism: Picea mariana; assembly: GCA_032191745.1. Lineage (NCBI taxonomy): Eukaryota > Viridiplantae > Streptophyta > Pinopsida > Pinales > Pinaceae > Picea > Picea mariana. The sequence goes on along the minus strand of JASDQU010099893.1, from coordinate 764,105 downwards.
CTTAAAATGAATTGATTTAAAAGTTTTCACCTAGTAAAAAATAGAGATGGATAGAATAAAGTAATAATTATTGTAGAACAAAATCTCACAATATACCACATTATACAAATAACACATTAGAGATGACCCACAAGGCATGACAACAATATTATCGATAATCCATGTTAAGGAAATCATCTAATCCCATATGAGGTATTATCATTGTTGGACTTTCACAATCAAAATCCCCATCAAGTATGCCTAAAGATTTTAATTACTACCCATCTTTATAATAGGTAATTTAACTTTCTATATGTATTTTTAATATTTGGAAGAAAAAAATCTAAAATGTCATTATAAATCCAAGATGAGTGGATTTGGTATCATGTAATCTATAGCTTACACTTTCCCACTTTTAATTGCCTATAATATAAATCATGTGACCTACCTCCAACATTTGTATCTCCTTGTAAATGAGAAAAAGAGAACATGGAAAAACAAAAGCCTTGTACTTGACTTTCTTTTACTCTTTTCCTTTTATTGTTTGGAGCATGAAATACATTTAATGGGGAAAGCAAATAGAGGATGGTATCCTAGTTAAACCAATTTCTATAAAAGCTAAAAGCTTTGTTATGTCACTTACAAGAATAAAACTTAAGTGGAGAGGATAACACTCAATCACACAACCTCAACCTTTCAACTAAACTTAATTAACAATTTTGTACTCGATGTAAGCCACATTAACATGCTAAATATTTTTTTATTGATATAATGGGAAAAAAAATTAAAATTTTACTAACTTTAGTAAAAATGCAACTATCATGTTTGGTCAACATAAACTAATAACCCATCAATATAAAACTAATAACAATATAACATCTCGGGGTGACAGGTGTGAGAGGAGTTTTGTATGGCCCTGGAGGGAAAATTGAGTCAACATTCTCTTGGAACCTAGGTTTCGCTTCAAATAACCAAGTCGAGGCTTACGCCTTACTTCAAGGCCTCGTCATCGCAAGATCCCAAGGTATTTGTGCCCTCTCCATAGTTGGGGACTCTAAGAACACCATCAGACATTTGCATCTCTCCACTCTCCCTCGGGACATGTGCCTTCACTCCATCTTCATTCGAATCCAAAGCCTCCTCGTGGACTTCACTTAGGTATCCTCCTAGCATGTTCCCCGTTGCTTAAATGCCCAAGCCGACCAACAGGCTAACCTCAGAATTCATGGTGCTTTCATATCCTTGAGCATTAATGGTTCCAGGGCCCTCTGTCCCATTCCCTAGCCCTGACCCATGGTTTTCTCCTCTCCACATGTCCTCATCCTGTGCCTTGGTCCCTTGGGTCTGGTGCCCCCCCAACCGTGCACCTATCCTCCCCCCCGCATGGGAGACTCACACCACCTATCATTTCACACTCTCGACTCCATGTTCTTCTCTCCCCCTTCCATCTTGGTTTTCCATGTGGGAGGTCCTTGTCCCTTGTCCCATCTCGCCTTTGGCTCTTTATTGACTTGCTCATCGCCTCTCCCCCCTTGCCTTTGCTCGACCCTCCTTAATGTTGATCGTGCATGTCCCGCTACTCATCTGGGAAAGATCGATCAGGATCCCAGGTTTGCATCACCCTTCAGCAAAGAGGACCTTCACCTTCTGCTCTGAAATCTTGCTAGCCACCTGGTTTGTGTATATTCAGGTAGAAAATTTGCAATGCCTTTGTTAGTTGAGCTCAGTAATTATTTGGATTTATGGCCTTGGTCGTGCAACATCCAACTATTAACGACTTGGTCCTTGGTTGAGTACATTGCCGATTATAGTCACATCCTGCATGGTGTTTTGGTTCAATTCGCCACCTCCAGGAGAGCCAAAAAGTTCATTAGCAGCTTTTTCCCCCTTGTTTTTGTTCCTCTCAGATGACATCCCCCACATGGCTCACAGTCACTCAGGCACGAGTTCCTAGTTGGCCCAGCTGGAGTAAGAAGTGGAAGACTTGCACAATTTTGTCTCAACCATGCATGAGCGACTAAGCACCCTCTCGACATAGGTTCTAGTCATCTTGGAACTTTCCCTCCAGCACAATCAATCTGTTTGGTCCCTCCAGGATGAAGCTAACCTGCTCTAGATTCAACTCGAGGACATACAAGTCCATCCAGTTATGTGCAGGAATATTGTGGTCACGCCAATTGATTTTGACTCTGCCTCCTCCAGCGTTCACCCTACACCAATTATGGACCTCAAAGCGTCTGCTTCATCAGAAACTAAAGAAAATATGGGCTAAAAGGTCATGTTCCCCCCTTAATCATGCATTGTCTATTTTGGTTGTGTCTTGGAGTTTTCAATAGAATCCTCATTGTTTGAGCTTCATCTCTTAGTGTGATGTATAAGTCCTTAGTCATGTCTATACTGAAAATGCAGACTAATATGCTCATGAGCTATGATAATCACTTTCTTTTAAATTTTGAAATTTTAGACTCTGTATGTACTTTTGTTGCCCCCTCGCAACCTTTACTTAATCAAAATTTCCCAATTATAGTTAAAAAAAAAAAACAATATACCATCCCTATTTGGAATGATATAATGAGACATTATCACCATTAAACCATTGTAGTTGTAACATACCCGACCCCCTATTTACCTTCTAAGGGATGGGGTATCAAAATTTTTTGTTTCTTCTAACAACCTTACTGAATTCACGAACTCGTGGGTGGCGGTCTTGCGGACTCGTGGTCTTTAATCGTACCTTTCACGAACCCACCCCCAACACTTAGATTCTTTTTCATTCGTAGACTCACGGACTCATGGACATACAACTTTGTACCTCCCCTTCATAAGTTCATCTGAAAAGTCTCAATACTTAGATTATTGTGTGATCCTGTCGAGTTCATGGGTTGGTGGACTCATGGACTCACAGACTCACAGACTCACGGAATCATTCCTCTCACCTTCCCATCTTCTTGAACCCGTCGTGCTTTTAAGCTCACTACCTATACGTTACACCCATGGACCTATCCAACGTTGTCACTTGGCTTGACACGTGGCACTCATACCATGCCACCCTTCACTTCCCTAAACACCATAACATCGGGCCACTCTCCTCATGGACCCTCCACGTGGATTGACATGAAATACATGTTATCACTGATATATCCTACGAGGGAGAAGGTTTCTCGTAGTCTTTAATGCTCTGAGTTTTTTCTCTAAGGTTTTCCTAAGACTCTTAAGACCACTCGGAGGTTGTAAAACCCACCCCAAACTGTTAATATTTTCTCAACACGATGTAAGGATGAGAAATATTGTTCAATGCACAGTTTGTAGTTGTTCAAGGCCTTTCTAGCCCAAAATACTGAGTTTTTACTCACTTAACTTTGCTTGTAACAAGATGGGTAATTACCCCACTTATCATATGTACAATTATTAATTCTACATAGATAGTCAAAGATATAAACAGAGTCGTTGATAAACATTTTCAGGGTATTACAACTACAACTCCATTATTGAACCAGTCCCATCGTCAATACGTTCAAGGTAATGATAATTATGTAACCCATGACATAATTACCGGTTTACATCATCTATGCAATTTTTATAGTAAATATTACTTAAACGAAATTACGAATAACAATTAATTATGACCAGAATTCATATTATTTTGCACACTAATACTCAACGCAGAATTTCTGCAGAGTTATGTGGAATAAAAACAACACACAACAACAACAATTCATACATAGAATTAATAACAGAGATTCCATAATATAAAACTCATAATTACACACACAGTAATTGAAATAAGCACATGATTGACACTTATCTCATGAAATAAACATCAATTGCATGCAAACCTCTGACTTTCCTCCCAACCTTAGACATTGTTCCCCACAAACTGAGAATAGGTCACCCCTGAGTTGGGCTTGAACTCCACTATGGAAATGAATATCTATCCCTGGAGGCCACTCAACAGCAACAATATCTCAATACAGGTGCCAAGTTCAACAACAATCTTATAGACTCTACTTTCCCCACATGCTTGTCCCACCCAAGAAGTGTGTCCCTATGGCTGCCCACTTCCCTCCGGGCTTCGGCAACAAGCCAGACATGAATAATATAGGTGCCAAGTCCACAGACTCTACTTTCCCCACATGCTTGTCCCACCTAGGAAGTGTGCCCCCTATAGCTGTCCACTTCCTTCAGGCTTCAACAACAAGCCAGACAAGAATAATCAAAGTTCTATGATGACCACTTGGAATTTATGGGAATCGAATTCCCTACAATTCTCTAACCTGGAGAGAATGCACACGGGCCTACCAACCCTCCTCTTCAACTTAACAATTCTCTTTTGGCGCTCTTCAGCAGAATCCTATGCTTTCCCTGGTATAGGTACATGTATAGTAATGGCAGCATGAAAGTGTCAATGAGAACAACGAGGTGAGGTGGGTGAAATATTGATCGAATGGTGGATGAATAAGCTAAAGTCCCCAAAACTTATGTGCATGTTCCCAACTTGACACTTGTCATGTTGGACACTGCATGGACCACACATGGTTCCCTCACATGGTGATACATTTCCTCATAGGGACTTAGGATAAAATGCATTATCCCCTGCTTTAGACTTCGACTTTAGGAATATTAATAAAATGTTCTTTTTTGGCTTAAGCCCTCTTAGCTTAGCCCCTTTTCTAGACTCTCAACCCCCCTTTGCCATTCTAGTGGACTTTATCCCCTTTACTCTTCTTGTCGGGATGGTCTGCATGCAGTTGTGTTTTCTTTCATTAATTTCCAAGTGAAAATACAAAATACAAAACAAGCTCTTTAGCCAAAAGAAGTTCTTGGCTCACCAGCCTATATACATACTTGTAATTACATTTCAACTAGGGTTCGACTTAGGGGTATTACATTCCACTCCCCCTTATTTATGCATTGTCCTTTGTGCAACATATACATATGCATTCAAAATTCTTCAAAAATATCCATGCCATTGCTATTGGAAGCTTGTTGTCTTTCTAGTGCTCTATTTCCAAACACTTGATTCATATTTCCATACTTTAGCTAGAAGTCACATGCTCTATTCCATAGAGCTAATTTAGGAAACAATTATGCTCATGGTGGTATTCTTGAGTTGTCTCTTCCTTGTTGAACTCACCCTTCTAGGCTCAGGCATCCTTTCACTACTACATATTCCTTCAACGATCCATCTTGCCAAGGCTTTCACACACAAGGAGAGTGCTAGCTCATCTCCATATCCTCACTAAGGTCTACTCTTTATGACAAACATAAGGCTCCAATGTCCAATTATTAGCCTTTTCATCGAGGAATTCCAGCTTTAAAAACTATTGTCTCATCTGTAAAACACACATACAGTCATTATGAGACAATATTATAAAAACTTCATTTATAAATTCGAATGTATTTCATAAGGAAAATCAACTTTTTTCCCAAAATATGAAATTCCATCTCATAATTTTCTTGGTTGTTGCAACAATAGGCATCAGTATTTATGATGGCTCTCTTCAACACCATACTTGAGACCACTTTTTCTGCATTCAACCAACAGATTATTAGTATTTCATGTACCATAAAACTCTATTGTAATACTTACAAAGGCTCACAAGCGATTTCAGAATTGTCTACTCTTAACAATTCAATCACAACTATCAAACCATTTATTTAATAGAATGGAATTATCATTCTCTACATGTGCATGTTCAACAATCAAGATTTTCATTTTCAAATTTGTTCCACATAGGAACCAGATTCACAAGCTTGAGATATCTTTCTCATGGAAGTTTGGCTCTTTTATAATCAACATGCATTGGTCTTCCTCGTGGACTTACAACACTGCCATGCCAAGACCTTTCTTCCTATAATTTCCACTTCAATCAGCCAAACAAATTGTTAGTTCTCATGCACATTATATTTTCATTGCACACTTGTAGTGACTCACAAACAATTTTCAAAACTGTGCAAACTATCAAAAATTCATCTACTCAAGAAGGAAATACCATCCCTTACAAATGCATTATTTTAGCATACCAAACCTTTCAAAATGAAATCATACTTCAAATGAACTTAATCAATGTGACAATATCCATGGCCACGTACACACACAATGCACCATCACATTGATTTTCAAATTATTACTTTTCATATTAGGCACTTTGTCTTGGTGGGTTGGAACTCAACCAACCTTTTAACACATGGTTCCTTATACTCATTTATTTTTACAGCATGACTGTGTTTTCCTACTTCAGCTGATCATGACCTCAAATCAACATATGTGAAACTAAAAGGTTCACATGAATGCATTCAAGCATTCTTTCTTCATTGGTAACCAAGGCGTCGATGTTTATGGCCACCCAATTCCTCTCTTTACCATTCTACAATTCCGCAGAGTACTGAAAGATACTTCTTCCACAATGACAATCCTATATATACTTACTCTCTTATCACATGTATCTCCTTAATGCATTACATAATTGTGCTCCCTTCGAGCACTTTTGTTCCCAATCACTCCTTGTGACATATATTTGTTCATGCATTTTTCCAAGGATTTCAATCATCCTCGCTTGTTAGAGGTTCACACCTCCATCATGCGGGTTTTTCTTCCTGAATTCTACCCTACTTGGGTATCAATGGTATACAACAACCATTCAAATCACATGCATGCCATCAAAACATAGACTATTTTAGAAAGGATTATTGCCCAAATCCCTTTTACCTCTCATGTCACATGGGCATGAAATCTTTATACCCATTCTCACTACCAACACCCTCTCTGATATTACCTCTTCAATGGTGTTTCTTGGGGACTTCTAAAATCCCTTTCACAGTTTTTACTTTTATCAACAACCTTCTTGCATTCACTTATGTTTGAGGTTGTTCACTATTGGCAATTGTCCTTCCCTGACCATTCCAGTCTTTTCTATACGTGACATACATCACCACATTCACATTTTACATTAGTTGTCATGTAAAATCTGTCATGTAAAATCAAATGCATGTACCATATCATTTATTTTAGTAAAACCTTTTTATATATGCCTTAACATCTCTATATGCATTCCATCACATCATTCCTAATGTTTTCATGAGTGCAACCACAATCAAATTTCAGCTGCAGCCCTCAACATTCAAAATATCTACATTCATCAACATATCAGTTTCTCATTTCAGAGAAACATAATAGACAACAAGAAAGAAGTTAAGGGATTCTCCCATCGGGGAACTTTCAGCCTAGCTGAATTAATTTCAAGGCCTCATTGCCTTCACACACTATAACTTAACCAAGCTCATTCATTTAAACACATTCAATATTGTATCTTCCAGTTACTAACTGTACTTATCTTCACAATTGTCCTTTTTAAGCATACAACTTCGTCTTATTATTCAAAGTTTCATAGTGAGAGAAGTATTAATCGCTTTCTCCTTCTTTGCTTTTACAATTTATCCCTTCTGGGACCTGCTTGTTCCATCTCTTGAGTAGTCTTAGCCATGTTCACCTTGACCTTCTTGGATAATTCAACATGCTACATCAACAAGTTTCTTATTCATAATGAATCATGAACTTGTGCATTCCGCATATTTCTCAACCAAAGATCAGATTGGTCCTCATTCGTCCGCGGGTCTCGGTACTCATGCATGATATTTTAAAATGGAATCTAGGGTTCTTATATAATTAAGTTATCCAACCTGTCTCAATTCTTAATAGTCATTGAGGTTATAGCTATTTTCTCCTGGCAGAGTTCTTTACACAGTTCCTCCACATGAACCTCTTCAATGTGCAACTCTCTTGTTACATATCCAAACGGTTCGACAGGACCTCAATTCTTGAGTTATCCCCAGCTTCATTATTTTAGAGATATATCCAATATTCCACAAGGAATATAAGCTTGCATTTCATTGTACATTTTAGATTCACATGTTCAAACCTGTATCTTTAGGTTATCAGTTTGCTTTCAAACTGTTCTTTCATACATTTAACCACATGTAGTAGTGTTCTGTGTGCCTACCTTAGGCACACTTGCATATTTTCTTTACCAATTATTTTAACTCATGATTATTCACAATCATTCTCATGCAATCCTCAAAGGCATAACCGTGTTGCCTTTTATCACGACAATAGATCCTCCCCACATCTTTGCTCTCTCATCAATTTATACAAACTTTTCCCGAGGAAAGGAACACATTCCCCTCAAGCTATTATTTGATAAACACAAATTAGACCCTTCCAACATAGGGTCAGCCATGCATCCATGACATTATTTAAATCTGGAAAGTACAAATCGTGCCTCACGTTTCACTTATTCAGACAGTCATATCATACTTTTAAGCATGTATATGTATATTTGCATATATGCAGGTGCATCACTTGCAACTTTTTACCTCATTCATTCATATTGATTTAATATTATCCAGTTTTGATGAGACTTTATAGTCACTTACACAACCAATCTCATCCATAAAATCATAATTATATTGTTCTCATTACAAGATAACAACCAACAAAAGGGTCACTTTTGATCTTTGTTCTCTTAGCATTTCATCTTAGCTCTTTCTGAGGAATTTCCTACTTCCCCAAGTTATCATTATAACAAAATACTCGTATCATCATTAACCATATGATTCATGACATCATCAAATTTTTACATCCAATAACATATTATAATAAGCCTATATGCATGTTATACACATGCTCAATCTTTTCCATATGCATTTCGACATATCCTCATGCCCCAAGCGTTTTACCCATGCTTACAATGCAAATGTATTCCAGTTGTCCGTCATTTGTATTCACATGCACAAACATGTCCCTAGATTAATAGGTATATACTTTCTCTTAATACAATCATGAGCATCATAAACTTGCTCATGTATTCATACCTCTTTACCCCTTCCAGGAGGTCTAGCAATAGTCCAAAGGACTCCTTTTTAATTGTTCAATTGGGTTATTCTCCAACAACTGTATTCATTCATTATCAGTCCAATAAACTGACCTTACACATTTTCCATCCGTCCTCTGATCATGATGAATCATACACATATACAAGATTTGATTTTTTATTAAAGCAGTAATTATTACTGCTACAAATTCTATCAATCCATACCAATTTCCTTTAGGCACAATTTTTTCCCCATAAGGTCTTAACCCTTATATAATCAACCATCTTAATTACAAGTACTCTACCTACCCTCGCAGATAGACATTATTATACTTATCAAAACAAGTTAGCCCATGTCCCCAGTGATCCTGAATCGGATCTAGGAGCCTGACAGGGCTCAAAAAGGCTCAAAAATGAAAGTTCTCAGAATTGGACGAAACCAATTCCATTCCGATCGGCTCGCCGCGCTGATTTCGGCCATATATTTACTTTCTCAAACAGGCTCCATATGCGAGAGTTATCGCACTCTGATCAGATTCCCAAACAACTAAAAAGTTAAAAAAAAGTCAATAGTCAAAAGGTGGCGTGGCACTCTTTGGAGGTGACACGTGGCAGTGGCAAAAGTAACATGTGGCAACACAAGCAGCAGGGTGATTGGATAGTTGACAGGAACCAGTAGCATGTTGACATGTGGCATTGTGGAGGACCAATGAAAGGGTGCCACGTGGCCCAGGTGGCACCCCATCACTAGTTGAGTCGAAAAAATTGTATTGGAGCTCATGGGGTTCGACCACATGACCTATTGGTCGAACAAAGCTTTGAGAAATGAACAAATGTTAACGTGCCATTTTAATCCTTGTTTAACATAACCCACTTTATATTAAATAAAGTGTATGTAATAGTAAGCAATAAAGTGTATGTAATAGTAAGGAGGGCGGAAAGGTTCATTGGATATGTGTGACCACAAGGCATAAGAACGCGGGCACTTTTCCTTTAACTACCAGCACGCATGTAGCCCATGGTTTCGGGATGTTCACTTACCACACATGCAACCCGGCGTACTATTATGTGGGCGTGGGAGTTATGGCTACGAGTTAGCCCACGGATCGGAGATTACAACCATATGACCGGAGTTTATGGATTGACTCTGTGTTGGCGCGGATTGTTAGCCTTTGGTCCCTTTGATAACGCATGCGACCAGGTTGTTCGGAGGTGAGGGCCAGCGCACAGCCCCTGGGGGGTTGGCGCTTGGCCATATCAGTCCATATGACCCTGTTTTAAGTGCGTGCGCCAGCCCCTTTGGGCTATATTTGAATTTTATTTCATAAAGTGGGTTTTTACCCTATGTATTGGATTTTTATTGATTTTCAGGCCTGTTAATGGAGGATTTGGCCATTATTGGGAGATATTGGGCTCTTTTTTAGCCCAGATTTTGGGAGGAAGTTGGGGATGGATAACCAACTTCAGATCTATATAAACCAGGCTAGGCCTGTTTGAGGCCATGGAAGGACAGTCAGATCAGATTTATGCTGAAGCAAAGCCAAGCCAAAGCCATTTTTATGCAGGGAAGTTGTTGAGGAGCAGACGCTTGCGGGCCATTTCTGGGATCTATACTCAGTCTTTTTCAGTGCCGTCAGTTGTGTTGGATTTCTGAGGTCGAGTAGAACACAGTGAGACCAGTATGAGATCCATTTGATGTACTTTTTATGTACTTTGCAAGCATTGAAGAATTAATAAAGAAGCCTCCCCCATTGAGACAAAGGCCCGGAGACGTAGGCAATTTTGTGTCGAACTCCGTTATCACTTCTCTTGTTATGGTTTGTTGTCCTTATTGCTTCATTTCAGATCTGTAAATTGTTTTATGGCTGATATATATATTCTCATCTTCATCCTCTTTCATTAAGCTTCCTGAATGGTTAATAATCACATGCAATTAAAAACTCAACCACAGTCATTAAAAGATCTTTTTGGATCACCCAGTCTGGGCTTAGGCAGCTTCATAACGAAATTTATGCCACCTCTACCATTTACATTTAGGTTTTACTAATAATACGTATCAACATATTCTTACTCCTATAAGAGTAGTCATCAATTTGACAGAGGGACAATATAATTTCCCCTTGCTGTAATTTAGCCAAGGTTTCCAAGGTATACTTTCAATCCAAATTTTTTCTCCTTAGGAAGTTAATGCAGATAATAAACAATCCCTTAAAGGTAGAAACACCTTTCAACAAGCTCATCTAAATCTTGATATACCAGTCCTAGGACTAATCTCTGGCCCATCCAGGCCTAGTGTTGTAGCCTTCTCTAATACCACTTTGTAACATACCGCCCCCCTATTTACCTTCTAAGGGACGGGGTATCAAAATGTTTGCTTCTTCTAACAACCTTACTGAATTCACAAAATCGTGGGTGGTGGTCTTGCGGGCTCATGGTCTTTAATCGTACCTTTCATGAACCTTCCCCCAACACTTAGCTTCTTTTTCATTCGCAGACTCATGGACTCGCAGACGTACAACTATGTACCTCTCCTTCATAAGTCTGTGTGAAAATTATCAATACTTAAATTATTTTGTGATCTTGTCGGGTTCATGGGTTCGCGGACTCACAGATTCATTCCTCTCACCTTCCCATCGTCGTGAACACTGCCTATACAGTACACCTGTGGACCTATCCAACGATGTCACTTGTCTTGACACATGGCACTCAGACCACCTCACCCTTCGTTTCCCCAAAGACCATAACACCAGGCCAAATGGCACCGTGGGCCACTCTCTTCATGGACCCTCCACGTGGATTGACATGAAATACACATCATCACTGATATATCCTATGGGGGAGAAGGTTTCTCGTAGTCTTCAATGCTCTGAGATTTTTCTCTAAGGATTTCCTAAGACTCTTAGGACCACTCAGAGGTTGTAAATCCTGCCCCAAACTGTTAATATTTTCTCAACACGATGTAAGGATGAGAAATTGCGTTCAACGCACAGTCTGTAGTTGTTCAACGCCTTTCCAACCTAAAATACCGAGTTTTTACTCACTTAACTTTTGCTTGTAACAAGATGGGTAATTACCCCACTTATTATATGTACAATTATTAATTCTACATTGAAAATCAAAGATATAAACATAGCCGTTGATAAGCATTTTTAGGGTATTGCACCTACAACTCCATTATTGAGCCAGTCTCATCGCCAATACGCTCAGGGTAATGATAATTATGTAACCCATGACATAATTACCAGTTTACATCATCTATACAATTTTTATAGTGAATATTGCTTAAACGGAATTACGAATAACAATTAGTTATGACCATAATTCATAGTATTTTGCACACTAATACTCAACATAGGATTTCTGCAGAGTTATGTGGAATAAAAGCAACACACAACAACAACAATTCATACATAGAATTAATAACAGAGATTCCATAATAGAAAACTCATAATTACACACACAGTAATTGAAATAAGCACATGATAAACACTTATCTCATGAAATAAACACCAACTGCATGCAAGCCTCTGACTTTCCTCCCAACCTTAAACACTGTTCCCCACAAACTGAGAACAAGTCACCCTTGATCCGGGCTTGAACTCCAGTAGGGCAAGGAAAATCTATCCCTGGAGGTCTCTCAGCACCAACAATATCTTACTACAGGTGCCAAGTTCAACAACAATCTTACAGACTCTACTTTCCCCACCTGCTTGTCCCACCCAGGAAGTGTGCCCCCTATGGCTGCCCACTTCCCTCCAGGCTTCGACAACAAGCCGAACAAGAATAATACAGGTGCCAAGTTCCATAGACCCTACTTTCCCCACATGCTTGTCCCACCCAAGAAGTGTGCCCCCTATGGCTGCCCACTTCCTCCAAGCTTCAACAACAAGTCAAACAAGAATAATCAAAGTTATGTGATGACCACTTGGCATCTCTGGAAATCCAATTCCCTGCAATTCGCTCACATGGAGAGAATGCGCATGGGCCTGCCAACCTGCCTCTTCAACTTAACAATCTCTTTTGGCACTCTTCAACAGAATCCTACACTCTCCCTGGTACAGGTACAGGTACAGTAATGATAGCATGAAAGTCCCGATGACATCAACGAGGTGAGGTGGGTGAAATAATGATCGAATGGTGGATGAAAAAGCTAAAGTCCCCAAAGCTTATGTGCATGTTCCCAACTTGACACTTGTCATGTTGGACATTAAATGGGCCACACATGGTTCCCTCACATGGTGATACATTTCCTCATAGGGACTTAGGATCAAATGCATTATCCCCTACTTTAGACTTTAACTTTAGGAATATTGATAAAAATATTCATTTTTGGCTTAAGCCCCCTTGGCTTAGCCCATTTTCTAGACTCTCGCCCCCCCTTTCCCATTCTAGTGGAGTTTAGCTCCCTTGTTCTTCCTGTCAGGATGGTCTGCATGTAGTCGTGTTTTCTTTCATTAATTTCCAAGTGAAAATACGCAATACAAAACAAGCTCTTTGGCCAAAAGAAGTTCCTGGCTCACGAACCTATACACATACTTGTAATTACATTTCAATTGCGGTTCAACTTAGGGATATTACAGTACTGCTAATGACCTCCCATGCCCCAAAATTCAACACAAATGAATAAGTCATGGCATTAAACTTCCACAACGAAGGGCACTTTTTTAAACATAACTCAAGAAGTAAAATAAATTAATGTAATGAACGAGGATAAAGTTGAGATTTAAAAATACCCCGGATGGGTTGCCATGCAACACATAGCAGCCACGTAACACAGGCTCGAGCCCAGCCATAAATATGGCAGGCTGGCTTCCATCACCTCTCCATTAAATATGGGAGCTCGCCATTACTGCCTGTCAAGAGCCAAAGGACGGCTCCCTCGCGCGAGCAGAATGATGGCCATGGAATTCAATGGATGGGAGACGTTAGTGGGAGCATTCATGTCGCTCCTCTATGCTCTTATCCGGCATTGCAACATCTTACACCATTTCACCCTCGCCCTGCACCAGGCCAACAAATCTGAGCTCTGGTGCAACCACCACAAGACCTCTTGCATGATAGCGATTCGCATCACCTCCTCAATGTCGAGGGAGAGAGGTAGGCCGTGTCGCGGCCCTACCTGGCACAGCTTCACTGCACGACAAAGGAGGAGGCAACAATTAGAGAGGGCACTCTCGATAGTGATGCAACCCCCCTACTCCCCCATAAGGCTACAAACCTCCCGGTCAAGGATCTTCGATTCTTGAGTCAAATGACTCTCTAAAACCTTAGTGGTCTCCTTCTGTATCTAAACACAGGCCCTTTCGACTCTTTGGTGCAGGTCTTATAGCACCTGCAACCTTCCCTTTCGCTCTCCTACCAAATCTCAGAGTATTGGGCGTTAGCTCCTTTTCTGATAAGCCCCCTCTTAATATGACCTTGGGCGATGACTTCATGTGACCACACGATTGCAGGCGTGGCCAAAGGCGGTTTGATATCAAACTACTTTTCACCCCACAATTCTCCTCAAGCCTCCATGTGTCCTCTTGCCAAAACCATGGTCTGAATTGCGGCCCGCCCTCGACATTTTAAAGTTCACGCAACTCATGTCCTTGCAATGCTACGAGACCGTCGATCTCCCGATCTTGACGGTTCAGATCTGCCCTTTCCAAATCTATGGACCAGATCCGCCCCTCCTAAATCAACGGATGTGATCTCCTTCGTGATTCCGGACTTCAGATTTTTCAAGTCTCAAACCCTGCTTTCTTCCGTACGTTAATCTTCCAGATTTGACGATCTACGAACACCTGTCCTTCTTAATCAATGAACTTGCCTTTACTTCGAGTGTTTGACCTTTCAACTTAGATCAACGGTCATGCAGCCCCTTTCTCGATCAATGATCAAGATCTCCATCGGGTTTTCGGACTTCTGAGATCTCAAATCTCAAACTTCACCCTTTTTCCCAATGGATTTTATCCGAAGGCTATGATCCACTGACGCGTGTCCACTTGATCTGACGATCGAGAATTACTTCGGGTCTTTACCTGGAGTCCACGGATTTGTGTCACATGTTCTCTGGATTTGATGATCAAGGATTTCTTCGGGTCTTTACCCAGAGTGCATGGATCTACGCCATGTATCTCTTAGATTTGATGGCTATGAATTACTTCGGGGCTTTACCCAGAGTCCACAGATTCACGCCACGTCTCTTTTGAACTCTAACGACTTAGATTCACTTCAGGTGATCCGATGCCTGAGATTTACTTCAGACGATCTGACGATTCAGATTCACTTTGGTTGATCGGACGATTGAGGTTCACTTCGAATTTTTGACTCTCCGAACTTCGAAAATCTCAAATCTCAACTAAGAAACCCCAATGCAATTTACCTGGATCTCGTGATCTGTTGACAAGTGTCCACTCGTAGATCGACAACTCTCGACTCTTCAACTATTCGTGCTTCGGGAGTTTCAAGTCTCAAACTTGCATCCTTCTAAACTCATGGTATCTGACGACTCAGATTCTCTTGGGCGATCCGACGCTCAAGGTTTATTTCGGATGATCTGACGGTTCAGATTTGCTTCAGATGATTGAACGACTGAGATTTTACTTTGTCTCTCCGACTCTCCAGACTTCAGAAATCTCAATTCTCAAACCTTGGTAAGTTCTCTCTCCTGAGTGTGCGAACCGCTAAGGCTCGTGCACCTTGCTCTAATCAGAAGGTTGTTGATCCTTTGCATTGTGATCCAACGACCATTGTCGCTCCTCCTCCTAAGCTTCTAATTTCTTCCGACTTAGAAGATTTATTAGTCTTCAAAGGTCTCGACCTTTGCTCCTCCTACGAGTCCGACTCTTGGATCTTGTCAACACTTATGAAAAGTGATATCCCTTCTGAGCTTGATCCTTAAAGGATTTCGATTTTCCATGCACTCCTTGCGTTCGGGGATTTCGATAACTCAGTTCGAATGATTTCTTGAAAAGAAATTCTTCTCGCCCACCTGGCATTCCTCTGTTCTGGTTCTTCGACGCTTGTTCGTTCCTTGACGTTGTGCACACCTTGCACCTGGTCTAAGTTTCCTCTGCTCTCTCTCTGAACTCTTCTAAGTCAATCTGAGACTCAGTCGATGCACTCCTTGCGTTCGAGATGCACACCTTGCATATGAGTTTCAGAAGAGAAACAATTGAAACTTATCCAGTTTCGTCACAAACTCATACGATCAACTTCTCGAGCAATCATACATGAAAGAAATGAAATAAACGACATACACAGAATGTTACATTCATTCAATCACACAGTAAATTGAACACAGTTCAAGATTTGGAACAATTATGTCTGTTCTATTCATTCATGAAACAAATTACATAATCTTGCATTTCTTCACTGCGTCTTTTTTTTACTCTATTCTGCTCTACTGATCTCTGTCTTCCTATCTCATAATACTTTTACAATACAACAACAAACTATGTAAGGCCTGGCTCGGCGAGCTCTCTCGTCCTGTTTGCAACCTCTCCTATCAACTCTTAACGGTTACCTACTTTGTCCTATTATAATAACTAACAGTTATTTCCAGATAAGAGTCAACATTCTATATCTGCAACCCCTTACTGTCCTATACGACTTTACAAACACGACATAATTAAAAATGTCGTTTCCAAAAATATCTCAACAACCCAATTTACTTTTGAGTTAAATGTTGATTTGAAACTCTTTCATGCTGAGATGTCATATATTTGCCTCCACGCTTGTGTCTTTGACTTTGAAGGCGATTCTCCTGCATCATACTCCTCATGGAATCGTGTCCATGAGCTCCTGCACTATTTTTCCATGCTTCAAAATATCAGGTTATGTGATCCAACTTGCATCTTCCATTGGATGATCTTTCCACTTCACTAAGTATTCAAGATATGTCTTCCTCCTGGTCTTCTTTCCATCTCTTTATTCAATGATTTTATCCATTTGAGGTTTTTCTGCTATGGGCAATTGTTCTTCCCACTGAACTTCCTTCTGATCATCTGATTCTTCTGCCTCATCTCTCCTGTAAGGATACATGTCTGCAACATTGAATATCGGTGATATCCCAACATTGTCTGGGAACTCAATTTCATAAGCATTGGCTGCGAATTTTATGAGAATCTTGCATGGTCCTATCTTCTTCATCTTCAACTTGTTATACGTTCCCCTTGGAAACCTCTCTTTTCTCAAATGAGCTAAAACTTCATCTACAACTTCGAATTGAACTTCTCTCCCCTTTTGATCAACTTTGTTCTTGTATTTCTGGCTGTTGTCCTGTAGTTGTTCTCTGACTTTGTCATGGAGTTTCTGCATTTATGTTGCAAAATCTTCTGCTCCAACGCTTATGAACTCATCTTGATTCAGATCTCTCAACCCTGTGATCCATCTTGGCTATATACCATACACAATTTCGAATGGACTTTTCTCTGTGCTCTTGTTCATTGAATTGTTGAATGCAAATTTTGCTTGTGCCAGAATCTAATCCCATTGATGACCTTGCTTAGTGACTAAACTTCTTAACAAGTTTCCCAGACTCATGTTTACTACTTCAGCCTGTCCATCTGTCTGAGGGTGATATGCTGAACTAAAGGACAAGTTTGTCCCTGTCCTCTTCCATAGAGTCCTCCAAAAGTGTCCTACAAATTTGGTGTCCCTATCTGAGACTATGCTCCTCGACAATCCATGTAGTCTCACCACTTCTCTGAAAAACAAATTGGATATGTGTGTAACATCGTTTGTTTTATGTCATGGTATGAAATGTGCCATTTTTGAAAATATGTCCACCACAACAAATATGGAATCGCTCCCTTTCTGAGTTCTAGGCAATCCCAATACAATGTCCATACTGATTGCATCCCACGACCTTTCTGAAATTGGTAATGGCTGATACAAACCAGTGTTCTATTGTCTTCCTTTTGCATACTGACAAATTCTACATTTGTTTACAAAAATTTTCACCTTTGCCCTCATGCTCGGCCAATAATACGAATTACTCAGTTGTGCAAATGTCTTATCATGACCAAAATGTCTAGCTAAACCTCCATTGTGTTTCTCCTTCAGCAGGGTATCTCTCATTGAGCATTTTGGTATGCATATTTGGCTTCCTTTGAATAATAATCCATCCTGGATCAAATATTCAGTCCATGAGATTCTATCTCCCAACAAAGGATTCTTGCATGCCTCATAAGCTTCCTTAAAATCTGCATCTTCTCTATACATCTCCTTGAGGTGTTCAAACCCTAAGGTCTCCACTTGGAATTCATGTACAATTAAACTCTTCCTGCTCAAAGCATCTGCAACTTTGTTAGCAGTTCCAACAATATGCATAATAACAAAAGTAAAATTTTGCATAAATTCTACCCAATTAGCATGTCTCTAATTCAACTTTTCTTGCCTAGTAATAAACTGCAAAGCTTGGTTATCACTGCACAAGACAAATTCTTTAGGAATTAGATAGTGCCTCCATTTTTTCAAAGCTTGAATCACTGCATAAAATTCTTTGTCATATGTGGAATACTTCTTCTTGGTGTCATTCATCTTCTCACTGAAATAAGCAACTGGCCTATTATCCTGACTCAAGACTGCTCCAATAGCTAATCCACTTGCATCACATCTCACTTTAAATGTTTTTCCAAAATCTGGTAAAACCAGAATTGGTTGTTCTGTGATCTTCTCCTTCAACACTTTGATTTTTTTTTCAGCTTCCTCTGTCCAACTAAAAGACTTGTGTTTCTTCTTCATAGTGTCCAACATGGGTGTACATATACCACTGGAATTTTTGATAAACTTTCTATAAAAACTCGCTAACCCATGAAAACTTCTTACCTCAAATATGTTGCTTGGCGATGGCCATTCTTTGATTGCTCTCACCTTTTCTGGATCCATCTTCAATTCGTTTGAAGAGATCACAAAACCCAAATATATAAGTTCCTTCTTCATAAAAGAGCTTTTCTTCAGATTTATCAGCAATTTCTCTTGCTGCAACTTTTCCATCACTGATGTCAAGTGTCTTAAGCGTTCTTTCTCTGTCTTACTGAAGATTAGTATGTCATCCATATATACTATGACAAATTTGCCTATGAAGTCTTTCAATACTTCATTCATCAATCTCATAAATGTGATTGGTGCATTTGTCAACCCAAATGGCCTGACCAGCCATTCAAACAATCCTTCATTTGTCTTGAATGTTGTTTTCCACTCATCTCCCTCTCTCATCCTTATTTGATGATATCCACTCTTCAAGTCTATCTTGGAAAAATAGCTTACTCCACTCAAACAATCCATCAAATCATCCATCCTTGGTAAAGGGAATCTGTACCTAATAGTTATCTTGTTGATGGCTCTGGCATCTATACACATTCTCCAGCCTCCATATTTCTTTGGACTTAACACAGTTGATACTACGTATGGGCTTAGAATTTCCCTGACTAAACCTTTATCCAATAACTCCTAGACTTGATTTTTGACTTCCTCATTCTCCCTAAGTGTCAACCTATAAGCTGCTTTATTTGGTAAACTAACTCCTAGAATAAGGTCAATACGATGGCTTATACTCCTAATGAATGGCAATGAGTGAGGTAACTCTTCCACTACTATGTCAACAAAGTTTTCTAACTGTTCCTGGATTTCTTCAGGCAAATCTTCCACGGAAGTATTTGTAAGGATAACTCTAGGCTTCCTCACTACAACAAACTGTATTTCTTTCTCCTTCTTGATTTCATTCAAGAGTTCCTTCCCACTCATGAGAAGTATACTTGAACTAGCTTCCCTCTTTTGCTCTTTGTCTTCTATGGGTAACAACATATGTGTCCTACCATTCTTTTCTAGGGTATAAGTATTCTTCCTCCCATCATGAATAACTTTTCTGTCAAACTGCCATGGTCTCCCCAATAAAATATGACAGACATCCATAGGAATTACATCACACAATATTTCATCCCTATAACCTACTATTTTAAATTCAACTTGGCATTGTTGACTTACCATTACTTAATGTCCTTTCTGCAACCATGATACCTTGTATGGGTTTGGATGTGCAATTGTCTTCAACACCAACTTTTCCACCATCTCCGTGGATACTAGATTGTCAATGCTCCCATTATCTATGATCACCTTCCAAACTCCATCTTTCGTCTTACAAGCAGTCCTGAACAAACTTGTTCGATGAACTGGCTCCTTTGCCTCCTCCTCTGGTTTAAGAAGAATTTTTCTCATCATGAGGTTCTTTCCTCCTTCTGTTGCTTCTGCTTCCACATGCTTCTGTGCTTCAACAACGTGTGCTTCACCTCCTCCTTTCTTTCTCTCGGGACATTCCCAAGACTTGTGCCCTAGTTTTACATAGGTATAACATCTAACTTCTCATCCTCTAGCTCTTCCTCTTCCTCTGGAAAAAGAGCTTCTTCCTTCATGTTGTCCTTCCTTAGAACTTCCACTTTTCTTTGGGTGACTATGTTGTTTGCCAGCTTCATGCTTTGGTTTGTGGAACTTTTATCTGCTGGTTCCCTTACCTCTGCTTGAATTTCCTCCTCCGCTTCGTTGGCTTTGTTTCCTAGCCAATTTCTCTTCAGCTTTCAAGGTTGATTGATAAGCATCCTAGACTTTACTAACAGACATCATGTTGATCTCCTCTTGTATTTCATATCTCAACCCATTGATATATCTGGTTGTTTTCTCATCTTCATTCTCTTTCTGTCCAGCTCTGATGTTCAGTCTATAAAATTCTTCAGTGTACTCCTTCACTGATAAGCTTTTCTGCCTTAGGTTTTGCAATCTCCTGAACAAATTGATTTGATAGTTCTTCGGGATAAACTTGGCTTTCAACTTGGCTACCATCCTATCCCAGCTTTTAATTTTCTGCTTACCTTTGCTCCTGCATTCGGCTTGCAGTTCATCCCACCATAGTGTTGCATGACCTTTCAGTCTTGTCACTGCATGCTTCACCATCTTGTCTTCTTCGACAACTTTGTAATCGAAGTGTTTGTCCATAGCACGTACCCAATCCAACAATTCTTCAACTTCCAAATTGCCTTCATACATTTGTACCTCTATTCTTGCTCTGCCTCCTATTCCTGAAACAACTTTTAATAAGCGATCTTGTGTAGCATCCTCTGCTACATTTTCTTCAACCTCTATTTTTTCGCTCTCAGCTTCATTGATATCTCCAACATCTGGTGCTCTCCTCTGCATTGTTTCCATGGCGTCCAGTCTCATTCAGAGTCGCCTCATTTCTTCTTCCATTTATGGATTTGCTCTCACCTCTTGGGTGGCATGATTCCACTATGTCACCTTCTGATGCCTACAAACAGAAATCAAATTCTCGATACCACAATTGATACCAATTTATCTACTTTCTCCTTTGTCTGCTATCTGCAAACAAACTCAATATCAACACTGATACCACTTGATGTAACCCCCCTACTCCCCCGTAAGGCTACACAACCTCCCGGTCAAGGATCTTCAATTCTTAAGTCAAATGACCCTCTAAAACCTTAGTGGTCTCCTTCTGTATCTAAACACAGGCCCTTTCGGCTCTTTGGTGCAGGTCTTATGGCACCTGCAACCTTCCCTTTCACTCTCTTGCGAAATCTCAGAGTACTAGGCGTTATCTCCTTTTCTGATAAGCCCCCTCTTAATATGACCTTGGGCGATGACCTCACATGACCACGTGATTGCGGGCATGGCCAAAAGCAATTTGATATCAAACTACTTTTCGACCCGCAATTCTCCTCAAGCCTTCACGTGTCCTCTTGCCAAAACCACGGTCTGGATTGCAGCCCGCCCTCAACATTTTAAAGTTCACGCAACTCATGTCCCTACAATGCTATGGGACTGTCAATCTCCTGATCTTGACGATACTTCTAAACTAACGGTTCATATCTACCTTTTCCAAATCTACGGACCAGATCTGCCCCTCCTAAATCAACGGATGTGATCTCCTTCGTGATTCCAGACTTCAGACTTTTCAAGTCTCAAACCCTGCTTTCCTCCGTACGCCAATCTTCCGGAGTTGACGATCTGCGGACACCTGTCCTTCTTAATCAACGACCCTGCCTTTACTTCAGGTGTTTGACCTTTCAACTTAGATCAACAGTCCTGCGGCCCCTTTCTTGATCAACGATCGAGATCTCCTTCGGGCCTTCGGACTTCTGAGATCTCAAATCTCAAACTTCACCCTTTTTCCCAATGGTTTTTATCTGAAGGCTATGATCCACTGACGCATGTCCACTTGATCTAACGATCGAGAATTACTTCGGGTCTTTACCCGGAGTCCACGGATTTGTGCCACTTGTCCTCTGGATCTGACGATCGAGGATTTCTTCGGGTCTTTACCCGAAGTGCATGGATCTACGCCACGTCTCCCTTAGATCTGCGGCTATGAATTACTTCGGGGCTTTACCCCGAGTCCACAGATTCACGCCACGTCTCTTCTGAACTCCGATGGCTCAGATTCACTTCGGGTGATCCGACGCTTGAGATTTACTTCGGACGATTCAGATTCACTTCGGTTGATCGGACGATTGAGATTTACTTCGGATTTTCGGCTCTCCGGACTTCGAAAATCTCAAATCTCAACTGAGAAACCCCAATGCAATTTACTCGGAGCTCGTGATCTGTTGACAAGTGTCCACTCGTAGATCGACAACTCTCGGCTCTTCGGCTATTCGCGCTTCGGGAGTTTCAAGTCTCAAACTTGCCTCCTCCTGAACTCACGGTATCTGACGGCTCATATTCTCTTGGGCGATCCGACGCTTGAGGTTTATTTCAGACGATTTGACGGTTCATATCTGCTTTGGATGATCGGATGATTGAGATTTTACTTCGGCTCTCCAGACTTCGAAAATCTCAATTCTCAAACCTTGGTAAGTTCTCTCTCCTGAGTGTGCGAAGCACTAAGGCTCGTGCACTTTGCTCTAATCAGATGGATGTTGATCCTTTGCACTATGATCCAACGACCACTGTCGCTCCTCCTCCCGAGCTTCTGATTTCTTCCGACTTAGAAGATTTATCACTCTTCAAAAGTCTCGACCTTTGCTCCTCCTACGAGTCCGACTCTTGGATCTCATCAACACTTATGAAAAGTGCTATCCCTTCTGAGCTTGATCCTTAAAGGATTTCGATTTCCCACACACTCCTTGCGTTTGGGGATTTCAATAACTCAGTTCGAAGGATTTCTTGAAAACAAAATCTTCTCGCCCACCTGACATTCCTCTGTTATGGTTCTTTGACGCTTGGTCGTTCCTTGACGTTGTGCACACCTTACACCCGGTCTAAATTTCCTCTGCTCTCTCTCTCTAAACTCTTCTGAGTCAATCTAAGACTCAGTTGACGCACTCCTTGCGTTCGATATGCACACCTTGCATACGAGTTTTCGAAGAGAAACAATTGAAACTTATCTAGTTTCGTCATGAACTCATACGATCAACTTCTCGAACAATCATACATGAACGAAATGAAATAAACGACATACACAGAATGTAACATTCATTCAATCACACAATAAAATGAACACAGTCCAAGATTTGGGACAATTCTGTCTGTTCTATTCATTCATGAAACAAATTACATAATCTTGCAGTTCTTCACCGTGTCTTTTTTTTACTCTATTCTGCTCTATTGATCTCTATCTTCCTATCTAATAATACTTTTACAATACAACAACAAACTATCTAAGGACTGGCTCCACGAGCTCTCTCATCCTATCTGCAACCTATCCTATCAACTCTTAGCAGTTACCTACTTTGTCCTATTATAATAACTAACAGTTATTTCTAGATAAGAGTCAACACTCTATATCTACAACCCCTTACTCTCCTATACGACTTTACAAACACGATATATTTAAAAAAGTTGTTTCCAAAAATATCTCAACAACCCGATTTACTTCTGAGTTAAATGTTGATTTGAAACTCTTTCATGTTGAGATGTCATATCTTTGCCTCCACGCTTGCGTTTTGACTTTGAAGGTGATGCTCCTGCATCACATAGCCCGCACTCAGCACACTCAGGCTGCACTCAATAGAGTGAAGGATAGGTCACTTCCAATAGCTTATGTGAAGGAAGTGATCCCAGAGGAATCTTTACAGATCCCTCCATAATCCCTTCTCTTCACCGTGCCAGAGAATTGGCAGCCCTTAAGCAATTTTTCAGCGGAAGCCACTGCACCAGCCATAGAGGTTCGCCATTGCACCAACACCATGGAGGAGGCAGAGGAGGTTCACTCTTGTATCGTGGAGGAGGAATTCTCGGAGGAATTCCTCCACCTTGACTCTTAGGACGCCTTGCTTTCAGGTGACAACAAATTCTCCAATGTCGTAGCGAAGGACGAGGAACTCGGGAAGGAGGATGGCGCACAGGGATAGCATATAGGATGGCGCACAGGGTGCTACAGGGGTGGCTGGGGGTGGTATGACGGTGAAGGGTGACAAGGTCCTAGTGCCACCACCTATCTTGATAGCCCCAGAACCATGGCATGCCCCCCCACCCTTCTTCCACCTAGAACAATTGGAGTTAGTGTTCGAGCTACAGAGCCAGATGGCGGATTAGTTCCACCACGACATATTCATGCACCAACACATCGACATGTTGTACGAGGCATTTTCCAATGCACCAATTGGGCAAAAATGTCTGACCTGCGCAAGGCCTTTTGTCATGCAGACTCGGAACGAGCCTCACAACAGAGATCCCAACGACACAACATCTGATGCTAACGGGTAATTCCATGGAATGGAGCTCAATTTGGTTCTGGTGTACAATTTCTTGCTTAGATGGTAGTTTTAATTCTGGTCCTATGTCCAGTTCTAATTCTAGTCTATTTTTAATTCCAGTTTCACGTTTGAACAATGATGAAAAGACTACAGGTCGCCACCTGCCCTAGTTTCCTCTTGGCAGGGCAGATGACAGACTGTCATTTTTTGTCTTGGACATCATAGGCTGCCAACTGCCCCGGTTTCCGCTAACTCGACGAAACAATTGGCAACCTAACGACATGTGCTTTTTTGTATGTGACAAGTTATAATGGGAATTGCCTTTGTTATAAATAAATAAAAAGTTGAGATTTAAAAATAAAATAATGCATTGGACGATTTTGATAGTTGCATCACCAGTTTTAATAATGAGCACAAGAATTTTTTAACTATATTCGAATTTTTTACTATATTTTAATGGACAAATTGCTTTTCAAATTCCACCCCTAAATGAAAATGCACGGGCACTTCCTTGGTACTACCGCCCTTATAAATAAATAAAATACGTATAAGTATCGTATACTTAAACACAGTAGAATATCAATCGATTGCTCCCTCGAAATTCCGCGGAAGGGGATATATATAAGCACTCTAAGTCAATTGCGCTCTTCACGGATCCCCTCTGCACCATATGACCGTGGTGCTCAACGTAGGGTTTGATTTCCGAAGCTGTCCCCATTTATTATTGTCAGGCTTCTTAGGGTTTGAAAGCAGGGAATGTTTTCCAGGTAGTTATGCGCAGGACAGAAGGTTCCGAAGATAAGGATACTGTAATTTGGCGGAAGGGTTTTTAGCCTTCGAACCGGGGTTCAAAGCTTACAGGGGTTTGAAAATTTTCGGAGTCATTCGACGTGTTACTAATTTTATATGGTTTGAAGTTTGCCGGGTCTGATAGATTCGGTCTTGAGTTCTTTCTTGTGAATTAAAGCTCACGAAGGTTGATTGCGAACTTAAATGCATTCTGCCTAATTTGAGCGTTTTAGGGTTTGAAGCTTACAGGGTTTAATATTCTGTGGTCTGGTTGAGTCATTGGATGTTTGGATCTCAATGGGTTTGGTGTTTTTCGGCCTTCTGAGCTTTTAGGGTTTGAACATTTCAGGTCTCGATAATTTCCGTCCCTGAAAGCACTAAGTTTGAAGCTTGTGCAGAATGGGTTCCGTGGCTGGCCAGCCGCAGTTCCGGTACACTCAGCCTCCATCGAAGGTGCTACACCTTAGAAATTTGCCATGGGAGTGTACGGAGGAAGAGCTTATCGAACTGGGGAAGCCGTTCGGGAAAATTGTCAACACCAAGGTCAATGTTGGATCGAATCGCAACCAAGCGTTTGTAGAATTCGTAAGTTGCGAGCCGCGAACTCTCTCGGAGAGTAATTTATTTTTAAAAATTGTTTTCATCGGTCTTGTAATTCCCTTATTTTTTTGTGATCATGTCGTCAACGGGCACAAAATCCGACTTTAAATCAACCCTATATTTAGTTCCAACTTCCTTAGTTTAAATCTCAACTTTTATAGCCCCTCGACAAAATTCCAGAACTTCTACCCGTCGACAAAATTTCATAACTTCTACATGCCGATATGTTAAATTTAGCACATTAAGGCGAAACGAAATTCTCAACCAGGGATATGCCACTGTAGTTTAGTGAGCTTGCATTTAAGAAGGCATCTCAAAGACAACAACCCCAAGCAATGGTGACACACAAATCATACATGCAACTCTAGTGATCATAGTCTCAGAATGAGAGATGCTTTCACATCAATCTGGGGATTTGCACCTTAAAGCCAGTGTCGCAACCAGGGAATTACACCTTAAAGTCAGCTTTTGGGTAGACAGCTTTTTGGTGCATGCATTGATACTTAAATCACCATGTTTCACCATTGGTATCAATGTGTGATTATTGTTGTCATAGTAAAATCAAAGATAATGGGATTTATAATGATTGAAATTACCTAGTAATCAATGTAGCCAATATCATTTTGGGGATATATCATTGAGGGTTCAGAAAGAAACTTATCAGAAATATCGGGGAAAATATGGAAAAATACAGGCGAGCATAAATCTGGAAAATATTGGAAAAATTGGTAACTTGAAAAACTCGGGAAGAATTGGAAATATTTGGAGAAAGTGAAGATATACTAAACATTGTTAGTTATCAAGTTTTGAAGTTCTAGTTCATTCAGGAATTCTGTTTTGACTTGAAGAACTGTTTAGAGAATACATAGGTATTAGAATGAAGCCCTCAAGTGCTTGTTGTCATTCTAAATGTTGGAAAATACACAGTTCTGTGATTGGTATCAGAAGTTATGTAGTTTTCCATTAATGACTGTCAACGTGTAGCCTTTAGGTCCAGTACTGGAAAATATATTTTCTCATATTTGCTTGTAAACGCGTAGCTTTGTTTAGATTCCAACTTCTGATGGACACATCCATTGTGGAGTCATACGACATAAGATGTTCAGGCATATTTATAGTGAATGCGTAAGGAGACATGACTTAAGATGTTTATGTATATTTATGGTAAATATTTTATCCACTCGGAGATCTAAATGTGCTAGGTTGATATCCACAGGTTTTGCCATTGGTTCTCTAGGTGAATGCCTACCGCAATATGATCTTAAGGAACCTGTAAACTTTTAATTGCACAGTAGATTATGTAGAGAAACCTCAACTCATGGACAAAATATTATATTAGTATACCTAACTCCTTTGCTTTTCTTAATTTAAATTGTGTATATAGTTGAATCCAAGAGCATTCGGATAGAATCTTCTGGGTCCCAACTGTCTGAAGACGTGTGATGCATTTGCATATCGACCTGACAATATCTGCATTTAGATGAATCCCATCGGTTCTTCCAAAGCTGAGATCATAGACCATATAGGGTGTTTTTGACAGTTAATTGTCTTATTTCTGTGTTGAGCACTTGTTTTACGATTAATTGTCTTGTTTCTTTGTCTTGATCTCTAGTTTTAAGATTGTGTATATACACACCATTGACCATTAATGTGAATATGTTAACTCAAATGACTTGCTTGTACATAATTGGAAAAAATTCAGATACTATTCCTTTTTGTAATAAAATGTAGAGCATCTTTTTTTGCTAAAAAGTGAAATGTCTTATTAGTAATTTGGCTTGAAGTTTGTATACTCTTGACAATATATATGCTATATTCTTTATCTAAGTAGCAATTTGGCTTGAAATATATATACTCTTTGATAATATGATATCCTTTATCTTAGTTCTGTTACCTGTAGGACAAATCTAACTTTGTGGAGTGTGATGTCTAAGTTGGAAACATAATTTGCATTTTACAGGTTTTAAAGTTTATTCCATCCATATCGTAAGAGGATTTTCATGGTTTTTGGCATCACATCAAAATTGTCATCCAATGTTTACTCTCATTAATGGGCAGGACATTACTTTAATTAACATATCATAGAGTGCTAAGTTGAGCTTGTGATCTGTTGTTTTTCTTAGGCGGAGTTGAATCAAGCTATTGCAATGGTTTCATATCATGCTTCATCACCAGAACAGGCTCAGGTACGGGGAAAAACTGTATACCTACAATACTCCAATAGGCATGAAATCGTCAACAGCAAGAATTCTGGGGATGAAGCAAGCAATGTATTGCTGGTGACAATTGAGGGTGTAGAAGCTGGTGATGTCAGCATAGATGTTCTGCATCTGGTAAGTTTGTAGAACATAATACATTCTAGTTGATCCACTGCAGGAGAGGTACTATCAAAAATCCAATGCTAGTTTTTCTTATCTTGGTTAATAGTATGGTCTTATCCTTGCAAAAGTAATAGATTGAAATATTTTTGACGTGGATTTTTTTGTCAATTTCAGTTAGAAACAATGGGTTATACTTAATGTATTTGCATATGTTTGACGTAACTCTACATGGGTCAGCAGGGCCATGTAACGGACACATCTTCGATGGCAGCCTACTGCATTGGGAGAAAGCGCATGTGTGTTTGTTTCCTCCCCTTTGCTTAACACTGCCTCTTGACCCTCTTTCTCCTAACCCTACCACCTCACACTTGTGAATGTTGTTTGTTGATCTCTCTTATCTCTTTCCTCCTCAGCCTTAAAACCCTGTTTAGGTTCCATGCAACATGTAGATGAAGGGTTTTTGAAACTACTTTGCTTTAGTCTGTGCTTACTGCAGTGAGACAGGCCCATTATTCTTGTTGTTTTTCTAAATTATATTTGTAAATAGGTTGTAATAACACAAAAAGAGAATTTGTTTGACATGAGGTGCTACCTAATTGAGATTGGTTGTTCCCTGGTTGTCTAAAATATCATCATTTTTGTCATTATCACGGAGTGTGCTTGATGCAGTGAGAAAGGCCATTATTCTTGTTGTTTTCTAAATTATATTTGTAAATAAGTTGTAATAACACAAAAAGAGAATTTGTTTGACATGAGGTGCTATCTAATTGAGATTGGTTGTTCCCTAGTTGTCTAAAATATCATCATTTTTGTCATTATCATGGAGTGTGCTTGATGCAACATATTATCTTTATTGTTGGCATGAAGAATGCAACATATTATCTTTATTGTTGGCATGAAGAATGAAACATAATTGGATGTTGTTTTGCCAGACAAATGTACATGATTGTTGGCATTTAAACAAGTTGAAAACTATGAGTTGTAACTTGGCAGCATTGCACAATTACAAAATCTCATCCTTGCTTTGTCATACAGGTATTCTCAGCCTTTGGTTTCGTGCATAAAATTGCCACCTTTGAAAAAAGTGCTGGTTTTCAGGTTTGTTTTCTCAATTTACCTTTGTATATTGCATTTGAGCATAAACGAGTTCTTATGAAAACTTAATATTTTTACTAATTTCAACATGAACAGGCTCTGGTGCAGTTTAGTGATGTAGATACAGCTTCCTCTGCAAGATCTGCTTTAGATGGAAGAAGCATTCCAAGGTAAATACATGCAGGGACCTTCAAGGCATATGAGGTCCCATGATACCAAAGATTAACACTATTTTTTGCAAGTAATGCTAAACTACAGTGACATGAGTCCATATTATGATATTAGTATTGTTAACTTTTTGTTTTACCATAAACATAATTAATAGGTAAAACTGTTATTTCTTATTGGATTGATAGGTATTTGCTAGCAGAACATGTTGGACCATGTCACCTGCGAATTTCATTTTCTGCTCACACAGACTTGAATGTTAAATTCCAGAGTCACCGAAGCAGGTATAGACCCTTGATGCAGTCATTCATGTTGTTATGGAAGCTTAGAAATTTAATAGTTACAACTTACTATTCCATTTTGGTAATTAGGTAGATAACTTGATATTTGAAGTCTTCAAAACCCAGAAGTTATGCCCAATGGTATTTTGATAATGACATTGAGTAGTGGCAAAAATATGTCAAGGAATGACAATGATCCCCATATATTTCATTTTATGAATGGAAACAAGTAGTTCATCATTAACATGGCAAATTTTAAAGCCACTTCCTGGTTCAACCCTTCATAATTGCATTGTATCCAGTCTCAAAGCAAAATGTCATGAAGCCAATGGGAGTTCTCATTCTGCCTCCGAATTTAGTTTTTAGGTGAATGATTTTAAACTTAATTCTATAATGTGTAGTTTTTGTATGGAATGATTTGTATAATGTAGATGTTTTTCATTAACCACTGTTGCATCTTGCTGTACTATTTGCACTTTTCAACTGGTCCTTGATTGTAATGTTTTATTTCTGCAGGGATTATACAAATCCAAATTTGCCGGTTGCCCCTTCTGCTATAGATGGAACTGGGCAGGTAAAAGAAGTATGCCATGATAGTATTTTATGTAGATAAAATTATTATATCAATGGTCTTTTTGATTGTTGGGTTCATTGCAGTTTGGCATTGGGCCTGATGGACAAAGAAGAGAGCCAGAGAGTAATGTTCTTCTTGCATCTATTGAAAACATGCAATATGCTGTGACTGTTGATGTTTTGCATACGGTATGTTGAAAATCTGTTAAATCTGTTTTTCGTTCACAAGTCTCTTTCAAGTTCCATTTACTTATCTCTTCCTTGAAACAACAGGTATTCTCAGCATTTGGTATAGTTCAGAAAATTGCAATGTTTGAGAAGAATGCAGGATGGCAGGCTTTGATTCAGTATGCAGGTATTTTTATAAATCGACTCGTTGAATATTTTATGCTTTAGCAGTGGAGGCTAATTGATAATGAGGGATATGCATTATTGTTTTTTCTAAACCCTGATTCAGTTTATAAGGTTTTTTTGTTAGAGGGATGACACTATACGAGGACCTAAATTTGTACAATTTGTTTGCTGTTTTATGCGTCAGGGTTGTCAAGGAAAAATAGTGTTGCAAGACACTCTGATTTCCCCTGATTCTTTTGTTTCAGATAGCCAAGTTTTTCAGTTCTGAGTTTATGTTTGCCAAGTTTTGCTGATTTTTTGACTATTTTTCCTGATTTTTCTGATTTCCCGAGTTGAGGACGCCTATTGATATTTTGCCGATGCCTAGTTTTGCACTACTATGATAAATATTGCCTATCAATTCCCAAGCTATAGAACAATATCAAATTCGTAACTGATTTAAATACCAAGCAAAAATTCAGGAAGGCTGAAACAACTTCATAAAAAGTATCAAGTGCTTAAAATAGTTCTAAAATATTTTTTTGACCCTAATATATCAATAATAATAATATATGCTTTTTTCATACATCACGTGAGACTGAACACTATATTATATACAACTGAGTGATGATCTTTTTATACTTTCTACATCCAGTAGCAAATAATATGAAATCTGAAGCAGACCTATTAGCTAGGAACTTGGAAGTATAAATGCATGATCTTTGTTGACGACATTAGTTTGAGTGTTCTCGTTTTAAAACTGGAATAAGACACATGAAGAATTAATCTCTAATGATAGGAGTACAAATGCACGATTTTCATAAACAATATTAGATTGAGTGTTCTGTTTTAAAACTTGAATAAGACAGGTGCATAATTCATCTCTAATAATAGGATCAGGAAGTGTGCTTTGTGCTAATGTACATTGTTTTCCAATGTGCAAAAGAAAAGTCCCATTACTTGAGAATGGAGGTTTACTAGCATAGATCCATCTTAATCCCGAGTCTATTATGGACAGAGAGGGATAACTAGCTTCCATATCGCTTTGGGAAATTTGGTTAGATAGATGTCTGCATTGTTGGTAACCCCAGAATAAATTGTATATATGACAGCTACTAGTTGAACAAATCGTGTTGTTTTTAAATATCCATGGCCCTTTTGTATAATTTGTCATAAGTGATACCCTAACAACATTCAAAGTTATTTGGATGCAAATGTTTGCAGAAAAGAATTTTATGGAATTTTGTCAAATTTAAAATAAGTCTAGACTCTTATTAGGAAATGGAGATGGTGGTACTTTTCAGATATCTTTGTATTCTTCAACATGTGCAATTCAGTTTTGTTAACAATTTCTTCATCAATTCAGGTGATTAGATGTGTGACAACTTATTCTTTGCTCTTAAGGTATTTCCCCTTAATTTCCATTTAACTTTTTCTTGATAGACTGATTGGGTTTACCTTTCCCAGATATACCAACTGCAGTAATTGCCAAAGAAGCATTAGAAGGACATTTTATATATGCTGGAGGCTATTGCAAACTCCACCTTTCTTATTCACGCCACACAGACCTCAATGTTAAGGTAACAGTCTTACCTTGATTTTCTTTTAAGGGACAGTCATCATTATGAAATATAGTGATTGTTTCATTCTTTCTGTGATTCTTATTAGTGTCATATGACCTTGTATACAGGTGAATAATGATCGGAGCAGAGACTACACACTTCCAAAAGTAGGCATTTTACAAAATCAACTGTCAATTCTTGGTCAGCAGCCCTCTAGTCTGCCTGCTGGACTTGGTGGACAGCTTACATCTGCACCATATATGTACCCAGGAAATCATTTTGTGACTGGTGTGCATCCACCACAACCAACTAGTATTGCTGGATCTGTATCACAAACAACAGGATCACTGATTCAAGGATATGCACCAAATCAAATGTACATGACCTCACCTGCTCAACTTGCTACACCTTTAGGCACAACATCTGCTGGATTTCCGGGGCAAGCTCACTTGTCAATTCCACCTTACTCTTCTGCTACATATCTCTCGGGTCCTCCTCCCATGCAGAATCCAGGACATTATGCAAGTCCTATGGGTTCAGGTATGCCACCATTTGCCAGCCAGAGTCCTCATGGTGGCCCAGCTTTTTCAATGCCTCCATACAGCCATCAGCCAATGCATATGCAAATGCCTGTGGGAAGAGTTCCTGCAAGTGCTTCTTCTACACACTATATGTAAATAGCCGTGTAGCATTCTTCTGCCTCTCAGAAGCTGTCATAATTATTGCAGTTTAAAGGGCACTATGTTTCATGGAGCATTGGACTGAATCAGTGTCTATAAATGAAGTATGTATTGAACATACTTATCGATGCTCCCTGTGCCTGTGTTCAGATGACCATGACATTTATGTTCTGGTATTATTTTTGTAATATACTTTTTAATACTTATTTTCTTTGTGGTATTCCACAGTTGCATTGTTGTTACTGTAAACAGATTGTAATAGCGGGTTCAAGCCGCAGATAACGAACAAAGCTAACACCCCTGATCTCAAATGTTGCATTTAAATTTGCTTAATTAACACACTGAATTTGTTTAATTTGATTATTAGATTATGCATTAGTTTGCAATGACTTGGTTTGTTTGATCCCCCAATATGTCCCACAACCCCTTTCAACTATGAGTTGGCATTAACATGGTGTGTTAAGCTATTGTGGATATGGCGTTAGTTGTTGATTACTTTGATGTTGAAAATTCTAGTGATGTATAAAAGTTTAACATTGCAACCTTGAAGATAGCCCTCATTGTTGAAGCCTAGTCAACATTGTGAAGAGCATGGTGAGCTAGTGACTACTTGTGATAACTTCGTCCAAGTGATCATTGATAAACAACCTTCCCCTATAGTCAACATTGTGAAGAGCATGGTGAGCCAGTGACTACTTATAACTTCATCCAAGTGATCATTGATAAACAACCTTCCCCTATAGAAGAAACACTAGATGAGTCATCTCCAAAAAGAGGAAAATTAAAAACACTAGTGAGTGGTGCAACAATGATAACATTTCCAATCATGACAAGTTAGAATGTTGATTGCATCAAATTCTTTAGCAAAGATTGCATTCATGATCCTACACAAGATCACAGGGGTTGCTTCTTTTACATCTGAAATCTCCTAGTGCTATTGTCTTTAACAAAGCACATAGACTCAACTCTCTCCTCATGCATTATTGAGTTAGATTATTAGAGAAACAACGTCTATTTCTTAGTGGACATTAACCACCACCATCATCATCATTAGTTAAACATTGCTTCAAGCAACAACCTCTTGATTTCATTCTCGACAATGGTAGCCCAGAGACCTTTATCCCATTAACCACTATTTTGCTATTGAAATTAGTAACCAACCCTACTCAAAACCCTACAACATTGGATGGATGAAATTAGAGAAGGATCACATGTCACTCACTAGTGCACCTTTTAGTAAACTATATCCTTGAAAGGACGAAGTGATGGGATTGATAGGGCTCGAAGCCACAACTTACGTCTTGATAGCGTGGCGCTCTAACCAATTGAACTACAATCTCAATATAGTACAATTCACCTACTATTGGATCATATTTCTTTTATGGTAGGTGCTAGATAGATCGTATAAATTACATGAGTGTTGGGTTGAGGGGTGTAGAACCCTTATGTGGGAGAGAGTTGTGTGTATGAGAAGGAAGGCATTGTTATGCAAGCAACCCAAGTTTAAATCCCAGTAGGTGTAGAGACCCTTTGTGTGTGAGCATAGGGTCAAACTTTGAGGGGCGTAGAGCCTTCCTTTTGTGTGTGAGGTAAAACATTACTATGCAAACAAACCAAGTCAAATCCAAGTGGGTGTAGAGACCTTGTGCCTGTGAGGGAAGGGTCAAATCTTCATGGGTGTAAAGCCCTTGTGTGTAGGGCAAGGTCAAATCTTCACGGGTGCAAGTAGGGAAAGTGTTGCTATGCAAACAACTTGTTCAACCCATATTCAAATCCCAGTGGGTGTAGAGAGCTCACGCATGTGTGAGGGAAGGCATTGCTATGCAAACTTGTTCAAATTTGAGTGGGTGCAAAGGTCTTGTGTGTGAGGGCAAGGTCAAACTCGAGTAGGTGTAGAGCCTTCAAGTTTGTGTGAGGGAAGGTGCTGCCATACAAACAACCCTTGTGTGTTTGTAGGGAAACGATGGAAACGAATCTCATAACCTTCCTAAACATCATGCCTTAACATAAAGGTTGAACTAACTCTGTTATTCCTTGAAATTTGAATTGATTCATTTAAACAACTCAATAACATTATAAATAAAAATGGAAATTAATTTAAAATAGAAATTTGATTAAAACTTAAAAACAAAATATTTAAAAATTCATATAGTTTATTATTTTTGGTCATGGAGTAAGACTAAAATTGCTTCTCAATAAATAAGAAGTTGCCTTGGGAAACATGTAATAACAATGCTATTGTAGTCAAGCATATACAAGGGTGGAGTTCAAAAAGGTTCTTAACTCAAAAGGGAAACATTGGGAAACATGTAATAAGTTGCCTTGAGAAACATGTAATAACAATGCTATTGTAGTCTCAAGCATATACAAGGGTGGAGTTCAAAAAGGTTCTTAACTCAAAAGGGAAACATTGGGAAACATGTAATAACAATGCTATTGTAGTCTCTGATTTTTACACAAAGGAATTCAAAATTTTATAAATGAAATGGAATCCATTGGAGTCATTGCCTATAGTTGTATTATAGGAGCATTGTTCATTTTGTTGGAAGCATATAAGATTTGGTTGCGAAAATAGAAGAGTTGAGATTTTAGGGTTTGGTAGTTTTATTATGTAATATTGTTGTTTTGTGCTGTGTTTTTATTAGATTTAGTTTAAGCATGGACATGTTTGATATGTCCTTTTTTTTTTCCTTTCATTATATGTTTTTTTATTTATTTTTCTTTATTTTGGAAGCTTGGTTTGATTTATTGGGTTTGAGAGGGAGGGTAATGTGTGTACACAAGGGATGGGGTTTAATGGATGCCAAGGGATTCCAAAGTAGAGTGCGGAAGGAAACATAAAGGCGAGACATAGAATAGGTTAGTGTCTCTTGAATCCACACTTGATTTTTCATTGTTGTTGCCAACTGTTTCATGGTCATTTTGTTTTGTACTATATAATAATTTGTTTGAAAATATGAAAAATAGATAAATTTACAAGCATTGCAACCTCCCATGGACCCTGTTGTATGATAGGTCTAGGAATATCAACTTAAGACATTTATGTAGATTCACGGGTATATCAAGCTATAGAAATGTTATTAGGTGTTAGAGGCTTTCTTGCAACGAAACTAGGGATTCACTAATAGAGATTATTTCTGTGAGCCCTGATCTTTTGAGTTGCATGATTTGAAAAACGTTGTTCAGTATGTTGAAAAACGTGAGGGTTAAGATGAATTGATGATTACATTTTGTTTACCCCTCTTATTATATATGCCTATGACAGAGTATATTGTAATTGTTTTCGAGTCAAATTGGTTTGACTTTCAATTAGTTTCTTCACATAAAATAAGTTTGCTGTGGTTTTACAATAGTTTTGTAATATATATGTATTAAACTAAAAAATTAATATTCATAAAAAATAATTTTCAATTTTTCTAAATATTGTATTCGAATTTTTTGATTGGCCAAAGACAATGATAGGACTAATTTTATCTGGTTTAAAAACTATTTGTCTCTACCATTTCCATAAATCAAAATAAATGCAATGCCAAATTCAAAAATGAAAATATAATTTTTAATTACAATACATAACTATTTATCTATTATTTTATTCCAAAAAATAGTGTATGTTAACTTTCATTTGTATCCGTGTTTCTCTCAAATCATCATCAACAAGGAGCGTTATTACTCGTTTGTATCTGCGTTTTTGTTAAGTCATCATCAACAAAGAGGGTTATTACTCGTTTGTATCCCTTGTTTTGCTTTTTATTTTATTTTATTTCAATAAAGACAAAGGTGGAAGCTTTTTGACAACAAATACGCCATAATTTTTTCCAAGGAAAAAAACTTAATTTTATATCACCCGATGAGAACAAAATTACAATCTGTAGATACACTTTCAGAGTGTATTCCTGATCAACATCTTGGTCAGTTGTTTTGTCTATAGAATTGTTGCATAGCACAAAGAAGTCCTTCCTGTATTGGTCAATGTGATATCAAATCCGTTTGGATTTTACGAAAAAAGTTTCACAATATAACTTCTTCCAATATATGTTTGTCTAGTATGTTCACAAAAAAGGTTGTTGTAGATGTTCTTGAATGTGATCATTTAGGAACTCAGATACTTTCCATTGGCCCAAAACTAGGTTTGTGCCTTCTTTCGACCTCTGGTCCGCTTCTTTGTTTCTTTCCCTGTAAACATGTCGGTAGGTAAGAGAATCAAAAGCGGTCTGTATGAAATTAATGTCTTCCACTATATTAGCAAGTCTAATATTTGTACATCTTTGTGTGCCATTAATCCAATTAATGACATTCATTGAATCTCCAAAAAAAGTAAGCGTTTTACAGTTCTTTTTAAGGGCGAAGGCAATGAGTAGTTTGAGGCTCATCAATTCTGCATAGTTGTTTGTTC
Organism: Picea mariana; assembly: GCA_032191745.1. Taxonomy (NCBI): domain Eukaryota; kingdom Viridiplantae; phylum Streptophyta; class Pinopsida; order Pinales; family Pinaceae; genus Picea; species Picea mariana. The sequence continues at coordinate 726,766 of JASDQU010099893.1, read as the reverse complement.
TCGTCCCTAGTCCAAAAGTCAGGGTAAAATAGTGGGAGTTTGAGAAATATAAAATCTCTCCTCCCCCGCATCTATTATTTGGGGAAGCTCCATCAAAAAAACTTTGAGGTTTTGTTTTATCGATTTCTTCCCCCTGTAAAATTCTATTCTTGACTCTCTCTATAGTAGGAGAGTATGAAGAGAAAAGGGCAATACTTTTAATTCCTGTGATTTTTGGAGCCACACAAACATCATTAAAAATGAGGGTGTTCCGTGCTAGCCATACTCCCGAGATTATTAGCAGGGGTAGAGCTTTGAAAACCTTATTTTCTCTGTTCAACCACCATGCTTGTTCCAAAGAAAGGCCAATCCAATTGTAACGAAGTTTCAAGTGTCTTGACACTTCAGTCCATGCATCTTTGAAGTATTGACATTCCAGAAAAATATGGAGAGTTGATTCTCCTTCTGATTTACAAAGGGAGCACCTGCCAGGGCCAGGATTATTTATTTTTTGAAGTATATCCCAAGTCAACACCTTATTTGTTAAGACATTCCACATGAACAATCTTGATTTTTCCGTGCAAGCCAGCTTCCAAAGTTTTTTCCACCACTAGGTTGGCTCTCTTTGCATCAAATCTAGATTTAATTTGATGTAGCCATCCTTGGGAGTATATGTTCCTAAAGTAGCCTGGTCCCAAATTAGTTCGTCCTCAAAATCCTTGAGTCTGACTTGTGATCTTTTTAGGCTTGTTATATACCTTTCCATCTCTGCAACATCCTCTTCTTCTAAGCCTAACTCATTTAACGATTTCCATCCTTGGAAGATAAGTTGGTCTGGAAGTAGGTGTTGTCCTTCATAGCCAGCCCTAGGATCTGCGCCCAATCTGACCCCCTATCCATTACCTATCTTCCAAGCTAGGCCTTCCCCTATGACTGAGAACGAATTGACAATTGCCTTCCAAATAACTGAAACTCCTTTTAGGGATTTTTGAGTACTCTTGATCCAGGTCTCCAAAGAATCCGGTTCAATATATTTTTGTAACGCCACCTTGGTCCAAGGACTAGATGAGTTTATTAGACACCATCCTCCTTTTGCCGCCAAAGCTTTTGAAAAAACAAAAATGTTTTTCAAGCCCCATCCTCCTAGAGCCTTTGGACCTGCAATCCTCTTCCAACGAACCCAGGGTGTCAAATGTGCTTCTTTCTTACCACTCCAAAGAAATTTGAATGAGATTTTTCTAGCTGCTTCCAAAATTCCTTTGAGGATCCAGGAGAGTGGCATCTAGTAGACTGGGATGGCTTCCAAAACCGATTTGACTAGTACTAGTATGCCAGCTCGAGAGAGCCATCCATGACTTCAAGAAATTAGTCTTTTTTTTCCATTTTCTTCAAGAGCTACTTCTAGTCCTCTTTCCTGTAGTCATTTGGTTTTAAGAAAAAACCCAGGTATTTCAATCATTCTTCTAGTTTCTTTTCCTCAACAGGAAAATGTTGTCTTAAGGCTCCCAACTCTTCTTCTGTTAGCAAATTTGTTGTGAGTGACGAATTTCCCTCATTTATAACCATACATGTAGCTTTTGAGAAAAGACTTTAGGATGTTCTACAGAGTTTCTTTGCTTGTCTGGAACCCGTACTAAAGATTAGTACATCATCCACAAAAAAAGGTGTGTAATTTGAAGGGTTTGTGAGACTTTGATATCGGATAAAGTTCTTGTTCTTTTTGCTTCCAAGATTGCTCTACTGAGTCCTTCAACGACTAGAAGAAAAAGCAATGGGGAGAGAGGATACTCCTGTCTTAAGCCTCTTTCTGAAAGGAAAAAGGGGGAGGCAGAACCATTGATTAGAACTGCAAGGGAGACTATTGTAATACAAAGCATGATCCACTTGATGAAGGGAGATGTAAAGCCCAAATTTGTTAGTAGTAGACGAATGTAGAGCCAACTTACTCTGTCATAGGATTTGGAGAGATCAATTTTTAGCACTGCACCTTTTAGTTTTCTGGATTTAATGTTGTGTAGTCCTTCTTGTGCTACCCCTACAACTTCGTGGACTTGTCTGCCTTCCAAAAAACCAAACTACTCACTTGAAATTTTGTTGAGAGAATTATTTTCACTCTTCTTGCTATAATTTTTGAGACAATTTTGTAGATGCAGTTACAGAGGGAAATTGGTCTGAAATCATCCAAAGTAACTAGGTTGTCAGTTTTGGGGATTAAAGCTACGAAGGTAGAATTTAAGCTTAGTGGAATTCGCCCTGTGATTCTGATATCTTCTACCATCTTGATTAAATCTTGTCCCAATAGGTCATAAAAATCCAGAAATAACTCAATAGTTCAACTATCAAGGCCTGGGATTTTGCCTTTTTGGAAGCTTCGAATTACTTCTTTCAATTCTTCCTCTGTAACTTTTTCCATCAACATTCGATTATCCTCTTCTTCGACGAATCTAGGGAAGTACTAAGCCAAATGAGCCACTTCTTCTATTGTAGCTTGGTTCTCTGCTCTGAAGAGGTCTTGAAAGTGTTTTTTACCTAGTCTTGACATTCCCTCAAAGGTATTTTCCTGATTTCCATCCCGGTCCTTCAAGTGCCAGATGGTATTTGCACACTTCCTACCTTTTGCAAAGGATTGAAATAATTTTGTGTTCTTATCTCCACTTGCTATCCATATAGCTCTACTTTTCATCCTCCACATTTCTTTCGTTTCCTTGAGTAGCTAATTTCTCCTTTCTCCCAGACTGATTAGTGAGATCTTGACTTCTAGCGTTGCATAACCAACCCCTTCTTCCTCAGAAATCCTTTGTAGCTGGGATTCTATTTATTTAAGCTCCAAGTCTTCATTTCGTCTTTTCTAAAAAGCCCAGATCTTTGTTTTTGCTTTAATCCTTTTTAAATTTTCGACAAAGTGAGAGGTTGTTCACTGATTGCTTTCTCGGTGAAAGGGTATCCAATTTTCTCTCACTAGGTTCATAAACAAGTCATCTGTTAGACAGGTCTTGTTGAATTTAAATGGGCTTGTTGGCTTTTTTGGCCCCTGTCTTAATTCCAAGAAGATCGGATAATGATAAGAAATGCCCCTAGATCCAATCCATTATTTCAATTGTAATTGTTTTTCTAGTAAAGAGTCATCTATCATAAAACAATCCAACCTTTTTGCTATGCTATCCTCCCCCACCCTGTTATTTCTCCAGGTTGGTTTGAGTTTGGTAGGTTCGATATCCAACAATTTGCATTCCACAATTTTTTGTGTGAAGTAACCCGCCAATGGGTCTGCTCTTGCATGTGCACCCCAAACTTTGGATAGTCCCAAGGAAAAATTTAGATCTCCTCCTAAAATAACCTGTCGGCCTCTATTCTGACACGGACCATATACATTGATGATGTGAATATTTTCATCCAATTCCAGTAAAGAGATCGTAATACCTAGCCTTGACTCTATGCCCCAGGAGTTCGAGACTTTGATAGATTGAGTGTTCCAATCCAACCTATTTCCAAGCCCCCAGATCTTTCCATAGCATCCAGGGTTTCAAAATCCCACCCCAGAAGTAGGGATTTCAATCTTGATTTTATCTCCTCCCCCGTCCCCAACGTTTCTTGTAACAACATAATCTCAGGGTGCTCAGAACTGATCACCCTTTTTAGTGCTGGTCTTTTGAGGGTACCAACCAGACCCCTGCAATTAAAGGAGCAACATTTCATCACAAACCCTTTCCATGGGTATGCCTTGCTCTAAGCGCCCGTTCGATTGAGAGTTGTTTCTTGGCCAAGAGATCATTCTTGGCTTTTATTTGTGCCTTCGAAATCAATGATTTCCTTCTGCGCCCACTTTTATCCAAAGTCTTAACCACTTCTTTGGCTAGACCTCCCGATGCAACGTTTTTCTGAGATCTAAGATAATAGCGGCCCAAAGAGGTTGTTGAGGATGATGAGGCAGTATCCTCTTCAATACTACAAAGACACTTTGGGCTTGGAGGTTCACTCGTCAGGGGATCAATCTCCAAAGGAATCGAAGGTCGAGAGGCTAGCATAGAGGAACAATTTGAAAGATGCATGATTTTAAGAGCCTCCAACCACTCATTTGCTTATTAAAATAGTAATGGGAGGAGAGGAGGATAAAGAAGTACCTGGGACCGAGTTTGGTACAAAATCCGAGCGTGTCTTGGAGATGCACATGTTTTCGTCTTTTGTTGTTGTTTTGATTCCTGAATCGTTTGAGGAAGCTTGTCTTTCCAGCACCTGAGAATCCTGTTCTATTTCATTTTCCCGTCTTTTTCCTTCCGAGAACAGTTTTCCTTCATTGAAATACTTTGTGGGAATTCTTTCCTCCTGATACCAAGTATTACCTTTGTCACTTTTATAACCCTTTCCTCTGGTCCTTACGGGCATAATGCAATTTTTAATCAGATGTCCATACTGATGGCACCTCCTACATCTGAAAGGGACATTTTCATAATCCATTTTTTGGGTGTGGGTAAAACTTCCCCAACTCAGGTCGACTTCTTCACCTAAACCTTCCATGATATTTAGACTGACTAAAACCCTTGCCACTTTTCTTTGTTTTGTTTCTTCAAAAGTCATGTCTGCATCTAGAAAGTCCCCCAAGAAATTCCCAATCAATTTGAAGTGTTCTAAAGACCAGAAGTGCAGTGGGAGCGTCAGAAGCCGCACCCAAACTGGTATAATGTCCATCCTCTCTTTACTAGCGTAAAAAAGAGGGCTCTAAGGCTTTAGGAGTAATGGAGAATTATTTACACTCCAGGGTTTTCCAAGCGCCGACTTAGTATGTTCTGGTTGCAAGAAGGTGAAAGGAAACCAATTCCTGTTGAGTTCGATGATTTCTGGGACATAGCCAAGTTGTTCTTTCCAAGCACGATGCATCCAGTGGACCATAGTTTTGAGGGTGAATGATTTTCTGCTTGATCTACCTATCAGGGTTTGATTTTCCATATGGATGACCTGAATTAAATTCACTTCTTCCCCAAGAACCAGGTTTCCGAGGTTCCCTTTAGACTTTAAATTTTTCCTTTTTAGTCTGTGTCGTTCCCTGTCTTCCTCCTCATGTCGTTGCAGTCAGAACCATCGCCATAACCATGAGAAAAGGGAGCCTCCTGTGTGTGCTCTCTTAACTCCTTTTTCCAACCAAAACCCCAGTGCTCCTTTGCTTCTAGGAAGGATGAAATGAAGCCTTTGGTGGTGGAGTTTTTCGGAAAATCCACTTGTTCCCCCGGGAGTATGGGGATCCCATCTGCACTCCATTGTTCCACTACCTATTCTGAGAAACCTTTCGTTCCACACTGCTTTTCAATGGACCCGCACCCCACTTGGGAAGAAGACGGCGAGGATATTCGAAACCCTCCCTCTGTATGGTTATACCAATATAGGTCCAAGGCCCTTTGTGGACTAAGGGAAGGTAGGGTTCCTACTTCTGGTAGTCGCGATCCCGAAGGCCACTGTTTGGAAAAATCTCCGAAAAATACTTCATCATTCAGAGAAGACTGAAATAGCGGCAACTTACCAGGCAAGGATAACGCAATCTTTTCGACCTCCATGTGTTGTTGCGTTATCAAAGGCTGCTTCTCCCTTCTCAACTAGTCGGTCCCCTGGGCCTCCACCTATCAACCTCCACATCTCCTCGGTGTCCAGAAGGTCGGTATCCATGTAAGCGGGGGTCTCCATGTGGCCTGATATTTTCTCTACAATCTTTGCAAAGAAACTATCGTCGGGAAAAGGAAAAACGTCGTCGAAAAAATCGAGATTTTTTTTTAACCACAGGGTCCTATCCGACTCCCGGTACTAACCGCAGTCTCTAACCCTGGCCCGAGACTTGACTGCAGAGCCCATTTCTCCCCCAAATGTAATCATGGTATTGATTGGAATATAAAGTGCATTTAAAATTTTCAATGAATGTAGCAATCATATACTCCTTAGATCCAAATACGCCATAATGACAAACAAAAGAAAACATAATTAACAAGGGCAGCGTGGCTGCGTGTACTGCCTCCTAAATGGAAAATGATGACAATGACGGCGGCAAGGCTCTGGAGGTTCGAATTTATATTTATTTTACGAGATAAACTGAACGGAATAAATTGGGGCCGATCTTGGGAGGAGCCGTATGAGGCGGAAGCTTTACGTACGGTTCTGAAGCCGAGCCTTTCCAGCCAGCGATGGATACGGACCGATATGTTGTCCTGTGCGTTCCAGCCAGCGATGAATACGGACCGATATGTTGTCCTGTGCGGGTGCTTTACGCGTATTGGGTCAATTAATTTGAGATCTCGAACCACGTGAAGGTTCCAATAACACCTTCAACTTCTTAACCAATGAAAAATTCAAAAATTACAAAATTTTAAAAATCAAAAAATAAAAAATTATATTTCATATGTTTAACTTTAGGTTTTTTAAAAATATGTTTTAAGTCAAACTATATTAATACAGGGTCAAAAGCGATCTATCGCTATATACTGCCGGAGGCAGTACAATAAGAGGATGAAGCCAATAACGTGGACCCTACCAATTCATTTTACTTTTAAGTTTTCAACCAAATTATTATCATTACGTAAAACATATTCACAACATTATTTTATATTTATTGTTCTGGAAATTCGACAGTAAGATTTGTTCGTTTCAAAATAGTTTTATAGACATAGTTTCCATCCATAAAGTAAAATTCTACCATTATAAAGGTATAAAAGTTTTGTTGAATTTAAAATAATTTTTAAGAAATAAGGAAATGATACAAGTATTTCTTATCCAAGGCTTTATAAATTTAAGTATAAAAATAGTATCATATATTTTATATTATAAATTTAAATATTTTATTTTATTAATATTACATTATATTTTATATTATATTATTTTAAATATAAAAATTGTGTTATATATTTTATATTATAAATTTAAATCTTTTATTCATTTATTTTATTAATATTACGTTATATTTTTTATTTATATTATCTTTTACAGTGCATTTAACTTCTCATACAATTAAAAAAATAAAAACTATAAAACATTTAAATCACTTAAATACATTGAACAACTTATATAATAATTGATAATTGGGCATTTTTGAAGAAATAAATCTTAAATTAAATTATCGAATTACTAACAATACCTCCATCTTTTTTTCAAGTATCTAAAAAAGTATTGGTCTTCAAATGACCACATTGCTTCTAGGCTATACATAAGTAATACATTATTACAAGTTGCAAGTGTTTCATAATTACTTCAGGTTTTCACTTTGTACTATATATAACTACTATATTAAAACATTCATAAGACCGTTATAAGCAACTTTGTTGTTAATTTCATTTGTTTTACTAACAAAAAATTTCAAAGTATTTCAATTCGTGTGACGTGCTGGCCATATATATATATATATATATATATATATATATAATAAATGCAATAACCTATATTAAAGTTTCCAAGTACAAATTAGCTGGTCTACAAGCCAAGCTAATCAATCAAAGCTACTATTTTCCACATCAAAGAACAACAAATAACTAGCGTTTTTTTTTTTAATTAGAAGCAAATTTTACTTTTTCTTGTAGTTTTTCAACTAATAACTTGATCCTAAGGACAAGAACAATCCTCATCCTAGTGTTTGGGGTTAATTATTTTTTAATCTCTGTGATACCTATTTGGAGGAGAATGGAAGTTGATGATTTTGGAAGCAACCTCAAGCCCACAATTGCTATGTGTAGTAGAATGGAAGATGATGGTTTTGGAAGTGGATGGCGTGGGTTTGCAACCCAATTGCCTTAGTTGGCAGTTTATCTCACAACATGTTTGAATTCCATCCCAACATTTTCTATAACTGGAGGAGGATCAACTATTACAATGTCCCTAGAAAGAGAATTTTCCAGTCCTCTATCCCATGGAGATATAGCTTCACAATTTGAGTGCTTTAATTCAGGTGGCCTTTCTGTAACGTCCCCCGACCACCCTCTTCGGGGACGACGCCACTACAAAACCAAATTGCTCTGATACCAGTTTGTAACGTCCCCCGACCACCCTCGTCGGGGATGGCGCCACGTCAGACACACACAGTCTCAAGCTCTGTTATAGGTAATTAAAACTATCCATGCTCAGACATATACCTACTTGGTAATGGCAGACAGAGCTCTTCGCGAAATAAATCACATATAAACTTAACAAAAATAAATAGAGATAACATGAAAACATACATGCAGCGAAACACATGATATTATTATAAGAATCAAAGACATACACTAAAATACATCATTTAACCATTAAACACAAAAATGATACTTATCTCTTAATTGTAGTGCACCGACTGCGTGCAAACTTTCCACGAACCTCCCATCCTTAGACCACACTGCTCATCACTCTCAACAGTGGGTCACCCCTAAGCTGGGACTAAACTCCACCAGGAAAGGGATTCCTAGGCTAGGCAAGGACAACAGGAAGTTGCACCAGTCTATAGGAAGGATTTCCTCCAAGGAGCCACTTACGCCCACCGCTCATAAACTCTCATTCCCCGCATGCCTATACCACTCTAGGAGTATACACCTTCACTGTCACACAGTCCATCGACTGCTCCACCTCCCTTCCAGGGCTTTAGAAATAGGTCGGACATGAATTCTCAAAGCTCTGTAGCTGCTACTGGACTCCCTTCAGGAGAACTTACTTCCCCAACAACTCTCTCACCTAAAGAGAGTTGATCACAGGCCTGACGACCTGCTTGTTCAACCATAGGCCTGACAACCCGCCTCTTCAAACCACAACAACAAATCGAGTAAGGCAAGGGGACGAATCAACAAGTTACAGGGGTTCACAATGGTAGAAAAGGATATGGCTGCGTGCTTGTTCAGTGCGTGCATGAACTGCACAATGGATGAAAAGAATTTTGAGGATGAACTCATGGGGAAAATGGACAGACGAAACACAGGAAAACCGCATGGTACAGGTTCAACAATATATCAGTTCAAGTTCGTGGCAGAGGTTTGGGATGGTCAAGGGTTCAACAATGGTGTTCATCATTTTATTGCCTCCTGCTAGCTACGTGCGTGAGTGGAAGGAATGGAAAAAGGGATCCCCAAAACAGTCAAAATCCCCGCATATATTTGCATGTTCCCGAGATGGAACATGGTGCTCATGAAGCACGTTCCTCTCCATTTGGAAGTTGTTCCCCTTCCCCCAAGGAACTTAGGATAATTTCATATCCTCCTTACAACATTTAGAATAATAATATATATTATTCTATGAGATTCAAGCTCTTAAGATTAGCCCATTTTTCCAACCTCTCAGCCCCCTCCCTTACCCAGCCTAGTGGAGCCTAGTCTCCCATACTCTTTCATCATGGTCAATCTACATGCAGTGATGCTTTTATATTAATGATTTGAATATTTACATATACAAAACATGCTCCCGACCTTATCATCCTAGGCTCTTTGGCCCAACTATCATGTAAGCCTCCTAGCTTAACATTATTTGGCTCACCAGCCTGTGAAACATGTTTACAATTCTTGATAAAAAATTAGGGGCTCGACCTTGGGGTATTACAATGCCCTCCCCTTATTTTTGCACTATCCTCAATGCAATTCTTTTACACCATATCAACAAGATTTTCAAAAATATTCAAAAAGATGCGGGTATTCCGCATGTATTGCATCTTCATGCTCCCAAGTAGCGTCCTTAGGACTATACCAGTTCCATTGGACCTTTACAAGCCCTATGGCTCGACTTCAGAGTTGTTTGAACTTTCGGTCTAGAATGCGTACCAGATGCACTTGGATAGCGCCTTCGTGCTCCACCTGAATCACATTCCAATCAGTTACATGATTAACATCATGTATATATTTCTTGAGCAATGATACATGGAATACATTATGAAAAAACATAGATGCAGGTAATGAAATCATATAAACTATTGGACCAATCCTCTCTAGGATTTCAAATGGTCCACAATATCTAGCTGCTAACTTGGAACAGTTTTCCAACTTCAGTGAACTCCTGTTGGCCTTAACCTTCAAGAATACATGATCACCCACTTTAAAATCCTTGTGAGTTCTACCCTTGTCAGCATATATTTTCTTCCTGTCTCGGGCAACCTTTAAATTCTGTTTAATCCTCAACATTTTCTCTTCCATTTCTCTGAGAAATTATGGCCCAATCACTACCCTATCAGCTAGATTGTCCCAGCTTACATGAGTGTTGCACTTTCTTCCATAAAGTGCTTCAAATGGGTTCATCTTCAAATATGCTTGGTGCCCATTTTTGTAAGCAAACTTTACCAAGTGTAGATAGTCTTACAACTTTGATGGTTTGTCCATCACATACATTCTTAACAAATATTCGATTACTTGGTTTACCCTTTCCGTCTGCCCATCAGACTCGGGATGATAGGTTATACTGAAGTTTAGATTGGTTCTGAATCCCTTGAATAATCCCTTCCAAAATTTTGAAGTGAATTTTGGGTATCTATCAGACACAATTGTCTTGGTAATACCATGCAATAGGGACACTTCCCTCATATAGAATCAACAATATTGGTTGCTTTGTGAGTAGTCTTCAATGGAATAAAATGGGCAACCTTGGTAAGCTTGTCCACCATTACCATGATAGAATCATGATGCTTGCTTGTCCTTGCCAATTTGGTGATGAAATCCATTGTCACCACTTCCACTCAGGAATGGGTAATGGCTTCAGCAACCCAACTAGGTGTCTATGCTCATCCTTTACCCTTTGACACTCCATACATCTGGCAATGTACTCAACAATTTCTTTCTTCATATCTAGCCAATAGTATTGGCTCCTGACTGCTGTCACTTTTTTCTTATATCCTGGGTGTCCCACATAGGGCACATTGTGCATTTATTTTAAATTGACATTCCTCAATTCAGAGACTTGGGTACATAAAATCTATTCCTGTACAGGACAATTCCATCATTTCCCAATTGAAAATATTCGACTATCTGCTGCATTTTACCTTGCTGCAATTTTGTTACCATCTCCACGTACTGCAAATCTGCTTTTGCAGCTTCAGAAATTTTACCTTTAAGATATGTTTGGTACATTCTAATGGTTATAACATGTAACGCATGCACTCTCCTGCTGAGTGCATCCACCACTTTGTTCTCCCTTCCTTTGATGTGCTTGATATCAAAATCATACTCACAGAGGAATTCCAACCATCTGCTTTTCCTGGCATTTAAAGTTGGTTGATTAAAAAAATACCTCATACCATTATGGTCTGTCCTCAATTCAAATTTATTTCCCATGGGGTAGTGCCTCCACTTCTTTAAGGCATGCACTATGGCTGCCAAATCCAAATAATGAGTGGCATAGAGCCTTTCATGCTCCTTCAACTTTCTGGTTCAAAACATACTACCAAACCATTTTGATTGAGGACTCCTCCAAGTCCCTCTTTGCATGCACCTGTGTAAACCATTAAGTTCTCATTAGGATATGCAATTTTCAGAATTGGAGCACTGGTTAACAAGTGCTTCAATTGCTGGAAGATCTTCTCACATTCTACTGTCCATTGAAACTTCACCCCTTTCCTTTGCAAGGAAGTGATTGGGTGAGCAATCCTTGAAAACCCTACAATGAATCTTTTGTAGTAGCCAACTAGACCCATGAAGGATCTGTCTTCTGTCACATTCTTGAGTGTTGGCCATCCTCTAATGGCCTCTATCTTTTTAGGATCAACCACTATCCCTTCTTTGGATATGATATGCCCCAAATAATGAATTTGGTTCCGATAAAATGAGCACTTGCTCAATTTGGCATACAAATAGTGTTATCTTAACATGTGCAACACCATCCTCAAGTGATGCTCATGTTCTTCTTCTGTCTTGGAATATACAAGGATGTCATCCAAAAAGACAATGACAAACTTGTCTAAGTACTCTTGGAAAACACCATTCATCAAATACATGAAAACAATTGGTGCATTTGATAACCCAAATGGCACCACTGTAAAGTCATAGTGACCATACCTTTTTTCTAAAGGCAGTCTTGTTGATGTCTTCATATTTAATCCTTACCTGAGATCAATCTCTGAAAATATCCTTGCATCCTTCAACTGGTCGAAGAGATCATCAATCCTTGGCAAAGGATACTTGTTCTTCACAACTATTTTATTTAACTGTCTGAAATCAATACACAATCTCAAGGTCCCATCCTTCTTCTTCACAAATAAGACCGGAGCACCCCAAGGTGACACACTTGGGCGTATGTACCCCTTCTTCACTAGCTCTTCAAGTTACATTTGCAACTCCTTTAGTTCTGGAGTACTCATTCTATAGGGAGTCTTTGACATTGGAGCTGCTCTAGGCATCAAATTTATAGAGAACTCAATATCTCTCTTTGGGGGTAGTCCTAATATCTCCTTAGACACATCCTCAAACTCTTTTAGGATTGTTTGATATTCTAGATTTGGAACCTTATCCTTAGGTGTTTCCTCCATATAAGTTGCAAACACTTGGCAACCCTTACTACAACACTTCTTCAATTGCATTGTTGATATTTCCCGGACAATGACCACCCTAGGAATCCCTTGGAATGCTCTTGAGTTTCCTTCCTCGTCTAGGAAAGTGAATGCCTTGTTATGACAATATAAGATGGCATGGTGTTGGTCCAACCAATCCATACCGATTAAACAATCCTATGAACCCAAAAACAAGATGTTCAGATCTACCTTGGTATTCAGCCCATTCATGCACAATGGAAATGACTTAACCAACTCAACAAAATTTCTCTTGGCTCCTGTAGCCAGTTGCACTAGCCAAGATTTCTCATGCTTGCATCTTGGCAATTGCAATCTTTCCACTACCTTAATATCTATGTAGCTATGACTATACCCTGAATCAATTAAAATAATAAAGGCATGGTTATTGATCATACCTTCTACTTCAATCGTGTGTGATTGAAACACTGCTTGCTTGTTGTCCAGGGCTGCATAGATCCTTGGCACACTTCTGCTCATGTCCTCCACTGTTTTTGCTTGCTGGACATTGTGGGCAACTCTCACTTTTTTGGATTTGTGAGGAAAATCCCTATACTTATGATCTCCTTTACAACCCCAACATTGCATCAGTGGCTGCCTTGGCCTTTGCCCACCTGCCTCAACCATTTTGGGCTCTCTAAAAGCTGGCTGTCCTTGAGGATTATTTCTGAAGAATGGAGGCTTTCTCCCCTTCTTCCTTAGATCTCCTAAACTTCTTCTTGTCCTCCCAAGCCTTCTGGAAGGTAGGATTTCCTTTTTTCTGATCATACAAGAACTTATCTCTTCTTATGGTTTCTTCCAAAGTTTCAGGATCATCATACTGAATCTTGTCACTGATGAAGGATGGTAGTCCACTCATATATCGTTGGATCTTAACTATCTCATATTTGATGAAGGATACATACTTCAGTAGTTCCAGGAATCTCCTTTCATGCTCATCAATGGTCATACTTCCCATCTTGAGTTCAAATAACTCTTTCATATTTTTGTCATAATACCTCCTGGTCAAGTATTTATTTTCAAAATACTTCTTGAATTCCCTCCAAGTTGCATTTTTATCTCTGAGGTGTTGTACTTTCATAAGATGATCCCACCACATGGATGCCTTTCCTTTCAGCTAATAGATGACAATTATTCCCTCTGCACGAGAAGAATAGTTATGCAATTGGAAGCACTTCCTCATGCCTAGAAGCCATGTCTCAACATCTTCATCATTCTTGTGCTCTCCATCAAAAGTAGGAGGTTTGATCTTGTTCATTTCTCCCTTCAACTCATCCACCCCATACCTCCTATGCTTCCTAACAGGGGATGGACTTGAGATACCATGTTATCTCCTATGGGAATGCTTTTGGGAGTGATGGTGATGTCTGCTACCACTCCTTGATCTTTCTTTTTCCTCAGGGGTCTTGTGGCTTCCTGATTTACTAGAGCCACTCTCCTTATCTAAATTATTCTCAATTATGTCCAGTATTTTCATTAACTTCATGTTGAAGCCTTTTTGATACTCTTTGGCATTCATAAGCCTTTCATTATCATCTTTGTGGCTCTGGACATCTTTCTACAATTTTCTGATGGTATCCACCAGATTGATGTCTTCACCCTTTCCTTCTCCATGTCCATTGGAATTTGTTCCTTCAATTCCCAGTTGGACATTCATTCCTCTAACCTCATCTTCCTGACTACAATATTCTTGTGCATCCTCCATCTCTCTGCACTCCAGGAAGATTCTATTCTATTTTGGCAACAAAAAACTCTGCAAAAGTGTGTATCCAACATAACTCTTGTCAGCTAACTGTCTAAACAAAACCATGCGAACATGTACAATTATGGTTTATAAATTATCATAATTCCTTCTTCTGATTTTATGAGAAATTTCACTGTCCATAGACAATTTCTGGGTGAACAATTGTCCTCTACTATTCCAGACCTTTCCTACAACTGCTCCCTTGCTCCATTCTGACTTTTGAGCAGGAAGTTATGACTATTTGAGAAATGATGCTTCCTGGAAGGTGATCTATGTTCAACTGTTATTAATTCTCAGAGTTGAATTGGCCCTTGGATCCATGCTAGATCCTCTCTTTAGCTTCACATCCTTTTCCTTACTTCTTTGGATGCATGTTTGTTTAATCAGGGACCCCACGAGCTCCTTCTCTAATCCCTTCTCTGTTTCACACATAATTTTCGGGCACTAGCCCATTTTCTTCATTCCCCGAACACATGTGACCACGACTGTGACTCGGTGCTATCATATAGGCACTTATTCAGAGCCTTGAGAGCTTCAACTCTAGAACTTCGGCTTTAGAATCTCTTGTTACTTCATGCCTCCCTTCTCCCAAACGTCGAACCGATGAACCCTTGCACAATACATCTTCGGAGCTTCGGGGCTCCGCTACTTCTAAGCTTCGTACAACTTACACCTTGTTTTCCCCTGAACGTCCGGATTGATGAACTCCTAGAGTCTCATCAACATCCACTTACTAGTGTGCCACCTGACAGAGTTACAGCGTGGACATGTGGAAAACATCTGGTGTGTCCATGTCATCCTTGGTGACATCAGCCGTCCACGTCACTTTGGAACTTTAGGCTTTGGTGGATTCTCCTTCGGCACCTCACAACACCCCCGTACCGTTGAACTCCCGAACTTCAGAACCCTCCGGGGTCCAATTAGCTCTATTGTGATCAATCCAGGTGGTGACACGTGGTCCCACTATCAAGCAACATGTGTTGGGTCGCTATTGGTTCTAAGAGCTTGTGAAAAGTACAAAACTTGATGATACGTGGCATGCCTAGAGGAGGTCCACGTCACCCCCCGTGATGTCATCATGCCACATCACTTCATAACTTTGTGACTTCGGGACTTCTGAGGTCTGAAATTTCTTCCAACAATTTTTCCCGAACGTCGAACTCCTGAATTGTTTAACCTTTTGGGGCCCACGAAGTACACTTGTCACCAATCGAAGTGCTGACACGTGGCCCCACTATCAAGTGACAAGTGTCAAGTTCCAATCAATCCTAAGGGCCTTTTAAAAGCATGAAAACAAGTGACACGTGGAAGACCTAGGTAGGTCCACATCACCCCCAGGTGACGTCACCGCCACAACACTTCAACGCTCCGGGACTTTGGGGATCTCTTCCTCCCACGCAACCACAAACCATTTCTTCCGGAGTGATGAAACTCTGAACCTTATTAATATTTGGACACGTATCCCTTGGAATAGGCAGTCCGAATTGGTTTCAGACTTCGGGACTTCGAAAATATTCTTAGCTTATAGTTTTAAAACGGTTGGAGGGGCGAAGTACGAAGGAATTCGATGCTTATCCTCCACGCATCATCTCCGAATCCAATGGATATGATAGGTCTGTTCATTCCCTAACTATTCCAACGACTCAAGTTTAAATTTGTGGCCCAATACCATGCCTACTGTGGTTTGTCAAACCATTATTCCTCCTGATCTTTCCAATACCACCCAGGAGCTCTCTTAGCACCCTCTTGGCACTTTGTATTTCAATTTTGTCCCTTTGGACAATGATTCCTCTGGACTTTCTTCTATAATCACTTGTGCGGCCCATCCAGGATCAATGTTGAAACCATGGCTCTGATACCATTTTGTAACATCCCTTGGCTACCCTCGTTGGGGATGATGCCACTACTGCAAAACCAAACTTCCCTAATACCAGTTTGTAACGTCCCCTGACCACCCTCGCTGAGGACAACGCAACTACTCCAAAACGAAACTGCTTTGATACCAGTTTGTAACATCGCATGACCACCCTCGTCGGGGACGATGCCACGTCAGGCACACACATTCTCAAGCTCTGTTATAGGTAATTAAAATTGTCCATGCCGAGACATAGACATGCTAGGAAATGGTAGACAGAGCTCTTCGCGGAATAAATCACATATAAATTTAACAAAAATAAACAAAGATAATATGAAAACATACATGCAACAAAACACATGATATTATTATAAGAATCACAAACATACACTAAAATACATCATTTAACCATTAAGCACAAAAATGATACTTATCCCTTAATTGTAGTGCACCGATTGCATGTAGACCTTCCACGAACCTCCCAGCCTTTGACCATGCTGCTCATCACTCTCAGCAGTGGGTCACCCCCGATTTGGGACTAAACTCCACCGGGCAAGGGATTCACAAGCTAGGCAAGGACAACATGAATTTGCACTAGTCTATAGGAAGGATTTCCTCCAAGGAGCCACTTACGCCCACCGCTCAAAGACTCTCATTCCCCACATGCCTGTCCCACCCTAGGAGTATACACCTTCACTGTCACATAGTCCATCGGCTGCTCCTCTTCCCTTCTAGGGATTTAGCAATAGACCGAACATGAATTCTCAGAGCTCTGTAGCTGCTACTAGACTCCCTCCAGGAGAACTCACTTCCCCAAAAAATCTCTCACCTGAAGAGAGTTTCTCATAGTCCTGACAACCTGCTTATTCAACCACGGGCCTAAAAACCCACCTCTTCAAACCACAACAACAAATTAGGTAAGGCAAGGGGATGACTCAACAAGTTATAGGGGTTCACAATGGCATAAAAGGCTCTGGTTGCGTTCTTGTTTAGTGCGTGCGTGAAATGCACAATGGATGACAAGAATCGTGAGGATAAATTCGTGGGGAAAAGGGCCAGACGAAACATAGGCAAACTGCATGGTACAGGTTCAACAAGATATTAGTTCATGTTCGTGACAAAGGTTCAGTATGGTTGAGGGTTCAACAATGCCGTTCACCGTTTTACCGTCTTCTGCTATTTGCGTGCCTGAGTGGAATTAATGGAAAAAAGGATCCCCGAAACAGTTGAAATCCCCACATATATTTGCATGTGCCTGAGATGACACATGGAGCTCATGAAGCACGTTCCTCTCCATTTGGAAGTAGTTCCCCTTCCCCAAAGGAACTTAGGATAATTTCATATCCTCCTTACAACATTTAGAATAATAATATATATTATTCTCTAAGATTCAAGCTCTTAAGATTATCCCCTTTTTCCAGCCTCTCAACCCCCTCCCTTTCCCAACCTAGTGGATCCTAGTCCCCCATACTCTTTCATCGTGGTCGGTCTACACGCAATGGTACTTTTCTATTAATGATTTGAATATTTACATATACAAAACAGGCTCTTGGCCTTAGCATCCTAGGCTCTCTAGCCCAACTATCACATAAGCCTCCTAGCTTAACATTACTTGGCTCACCAGCCTATGAAACATGTTTACAATTCCTGATAAAAAAATAGGGGCTCGACCTTGGGGTATTACACTTTCTTACGAGTACGCTCTTTTCTATTGTTACATGGATGTCTTCAAAGTGTTTCTTGAAATCCCTGTACTACAAGCGTTCGATGAAATACTTGGCACAATGGTTCAAGAAAATGTGGTAGTCAAGGTGAAGAATGGTAAAAGGTACGTCATGGCATCCAAGTTGCTGGCATTCTCTTGTATTGAGGTTGCATAGCAAGTGTTTGAAAAAATGAATAAACAAAATGTGGTCTTCACCACTACAAAAAATGAAAGATGGGTTGGTTATTGCTTTTGCTAAGGGAAAACATGTTCATTCTCACCTTATCATCACAATATTCTAGGAATATAGGTTTCTCGAAAACCATATGCACAACTTGTATGCTATGTGCCAAAGTATTGAGGATGCACAACAAATGTTTGACAAAATACCTAAACAAAGTGTGGACTTTAACGTTAACATAATTGCAATTATGGGATGGTTGATGATTTCACACATGGTTGCAATGACATCAAAGGTGACAGTGATCATTTGAATACCTTTCAAATGTCGATGAGGTCATATGAAGGCAAGATTATCACATTGCAGGCTCAATCGCAGGGCCTTGTTTTCGCCATTACACTGAAATTGCATAAAAAAGGGGGGATCTTGGTGGTCGAGCAATGCCTTTTATATGCTGGTAAGAAATAGGATTTGGATTATGACATTGATAAGGATTCAATGCTATTCCTAGTCCTTCGTCTTTGTGGAGGAGGAAGGAGGTAAGGATATACCCTCCTCATCCAAGGGCCTCTTTTTTATGGATGCAATGAATAACAAACCCTCCATATTGGTGTTGACTCATCCACCCACTATGTATACCATGGAGAAATCAGAGGAGGTTCTTGTACTGGAGGTAATGAAGGAGATAGTTTTTGACTTGTTAACCCCTCGATTTTCTCCCTTGGAAATCCTGAGGGTTAAGAGGCAACATGGTCTTTTTTTGGCTGAAATTTAGAGGTTTTACTAGAGACAATTATGTTTTGAGCCAGGGTTGGTTCCCAATAGGTATAGGTACAGGTACAGGTTTGGTCAGTTAGTGTTCTTTATTTCAGAGATAGAAATTTTCATAACATTTCATGGACAAAGAGATTACTATTTTTAGCATGTTTTTTTATTTTTGAGGAGACAAAGATCATATGCATGCATGATGATATTGATTATACAATTTGGGTCCTTGTGAGATTTTGGATCCAGTGAGCCTTTTTCAGGGGACATGCATGCAACTTTATGTTTTTAGCAGCTAAATATCTAGGGTTCATATGATGATTCCAAGCATATATCTGAGTTTCTTACAGAAAATCAAATCCGATGAGCCTATTCGAGCGACATGAAAGGACTTACTATTTTTAGTAGGTGGAGATCCATGCCTAGCATGTCAATTCTGATTGCATATTTGGAATCCTCACGAAAAATTGAATCTATTGTGTATGATATCATTGACATGCGACAACATTCTATTTTTAACATGTCTATATCTAGCAGGAATGGTCACCATGCAGGGTGACAAGTGGCAGGTCAAAATTTCAACATGTGGATAAGTTTCAGAGTGTGACATATAGCACATACATGCACGGGGATATTGGGTGTGTAGATCAAAGACATGTGGTGCATCTCTTTGGGACGAGTTGGTGCATGGCATGAGTTAAGTGAGGAGTTATTTCTCCTTCTCCCACTTCTTTTTCCTCTCCCCATGCGCATGCATGATCCCATGCATACATACTACTATCCATCTATCTTTGGCGCATTACTCTCACACATGCCCATCTCCTTTATCCACTTTATTCTCCCTCATGCACACTTTCCTCTCCCATGCGTTACATCCCTTTCCCCATGCACATGCTTGCCTTCCTCCATGGCTCATGCACATCTCCTTAATTAACAAACTTTTCCTTTCCCTCACGTTTTCCCTTTGTTCATGTGCCCATCTTTTTTCATGCACATTCATTACTTTTTCTTATCTTCCATGTTGGTCCCTATTTTAGTGTACCTTTCCTGACTAAGGCGCATGTCTCCTCTTTGGCCTATAATTTCTCACATATGAAAATCCTTTCCCTCTTTAACGACCTTCACGTGTGTCCACTCTTCCTCATCCACATGTGTGCATGTTCCCCTTCAGTTCCACACGTTTTCTTTATTCTCATGTGCTAATCCCACATTTTCTCCCTCATCATCCCACATAGGCATGCATGTTTTTCTTCATATGCATCCTTTTTTCACTCATGCGCATGCACACTCCCTCACATGTGTGCTTCCCTTTAGCATATTCCCTCTTCACCTTTGGCACATTTCTTATTCTCTAGTGTTTTTCTCTTCCACATGTGGGTTGGTCCATTCCCTATGTTTTCTCATGCGCACTACATTATTTACCATGCATGTGCATGTGTTTTTCCACTCATGTGCCTCTATATTGTGGTGTCTTCCATTCTTATCCTATGATCTATTCTTATCCATGCGATTGAATTATCTCCTATTTTGTCTCTCTCATGCGTCACTCTCTCTATATATAATGAGGATCCTCCTCATTGATTAGGGCCAACTTTCTCTGAGCAACAACAATATTCTTTTCTCTCTCTCGTATGCTCATCACTCTAGCTTCTATTATTTTATTAAAGAGAAATACTTTGGACGGTTATGTACATGTGTTTAGTGGTGCAAAAACCCTTTGGCAAGAGAAATAATAAATATTTGGTATGTTGGTATTAAGTTGTTGAATCTTGTTGGTATCGTATTGATTTGTATGCCTTGAGTAGTGTTAGTATTGGATTTGATCTAGTCACCAGTGCACATACTAATGGAGGTTAGGAAGCCGAAATTCGACAAGACAGAGGTGGAAGAAAAGATTATAGAGCTCATGGAGTGAAAGGGGGTGACATATGCTCAATTTTTCCCAGATAATTCAATAAGAAAACAAGCCTTAAGGGCCCAAGGATAAGTTTCTAGAGTCTGGACTCTTATTGAGATCTTAAAAGAGGGATAATCATGATCCAAATAGGATTAAGCCCCTTTTCAAATATAGGTTATATCATGATACCAGGGCTTAAGGTACGAGTGTTGGTGAAGGTGCCAAGCGAGCCTGATCTACGGTGGAAATCCTATGTCGCATCGGGAAGGTGCACGGGAGTTAGCACATGCTTAGGATGCGATAGTGGTTTTAAGAGCCAAGTGTTGAAGGATGGATGGTGTCACATGACAAAGATACATAAAGCAAAACCACTCCCCTAGGGTCACAACAATGGTATTTTGGTTTTGTCAAGTTTCCTATCCGCCCACTCAACATATATTTGTTCGTCCACTCAATGCCACATGGAGCCAACACAGTAGTCCACTTAGACATCGAGGAAGCTAGAGACAGCTTGATGCGCCAAAAATTCACTTTTTGATCCTGTCAAAGACAACCACTTGTACAAAGGGGCCCACTGTGACTTTGGTCGCCATATCAAACTCAACTAGACATAGGCCAAGCCCAGAAACACTTCAGCACTGACATGGACCAATATTAATCCCCCACGTGTCTGTGGGTCAATGATGACATCATCCAAATTTCGCATGCTCCCAAGTTTTGAAAAGTGCAAAACCATTGGGAAAATGTTGCATGTTTTAAACAAAGGCACGAGGAGGAATATTTCAAGCAAGTGATGGATGCACCAACAACCTGCCAAATTAGTTGAAAATATGTGACACATAATAAGAGATTTGGAATCACGTTTACATCCTTTCTCCAATCATCATATCACTTCCTGTAGATGATAGAGGAAAACAATCATTGCCTCAACATACACACTCAGGTGATCCCCAGATCTCAACAGATCAGGCTGGGTGTAACGAATCACTTCACCCCATCAGCTGTATCCACCAGGCACGTGTCCATCTCCCATAAGGTAAAACCAAAAGAATTAGAAGGAACCAATTTGTGATTATTTTTCTTTCTAAAGGCGAGTTACTCGAATGCCAGGTGTCACAAATGATGACCCACTTGAGCAATCTCTCCCTTTAGAAGAAGGTAATCAACCATATTGGCTACAAATGTCGGGAGAGCGTGTTCAGTGTTTCGCGAAGAAGAGAATTTCCTTCTCTATTATCATTAGCCAACATACGAGAGTTGAAGGACATACGAGAATCTGCCCTAAGGTGAAATTTTCAATCCTATTAGCGCACTGGAGAAGCTTGAAACAAAAGATTCATAGGATTGGTCAATCATGCCCAGTTTTAGTTAGGCAGTGTTAGCTAAGAGTAAATGGATAACCCTTCTCATTTCTAACCAGGTCCATAGCACTCAACGCGATAATGGGAATCAATTAAATCACCTAGAGAGCTCTAAAGCAGAAGCACAAATTGGGAAAATGGAACATTTCTCTTGACAAAGAGGTGGGTCGGCTTTGGGGATAAATATATTTTTTACTTGGTAAAAAATTAGTTGCAAGTCATTTAGAAAACCTGGAGCAGTATCAATATTTTGACAAGCAATATCTGTTTTTCAAGAAGCAGTATTGGTTTAAACCAAATGGTATTCCCTACAAATGAAGAGCCTATAAATCAAGACGAGGAGCTCATTTTTCGGGTCGACACTTTGGGGAATTTAAGAGTTTCTTATAACTAGAGTTGTTTGATCAAGACCCCCTCAGACACATACACATATTTAAGGTTGTAGGCTTCATGAGATTAATCCCCTGCATTATGTTTCAATATGTTCTTCTTTTTGTGCATGTGCTCTTGTAAAAGATACCATCTCATTTTGGTTTCTTGTATTAGATCCCCATTAATAAAAGCTCAAGAAACAAGTTATATAGCACGTTCAGTGTAACTGCATATTGCATGCTTATGATACTGAAGTAATTTCCTCTTAACAATGATCACTTCTTGTCATTTCTCCTTATGTTTAATGATATGCAGAGGGTACCTCCATGGATTTAAATGTTTGAAGATGTTTACTGTTTGATGCACATTTTAATGATTTGGTATGTTTGTTAAAACTGTTGAATTCTTTATTGCTCAACACATTATTATTTTCCATAAACTACAAGATTCATTCTTGCAGTGCCTCATATGTTTATAATGTATTTCTTCTAATTCACCACTTCGACCATATTTAAACTCAATTGTCTGAAACACTTGTGGACAAATGCCTCTTGGGACTAAAAGTTTTTATATTTGTAATGAGATTGTTTGAGGGCCGAGAACTCTATAAGAGAGAGAGAAAAAATTACCCACATTTTTACATAATTTCAATCATTGCAAGCATGGATTTATGGCTCACCCTGAGTCTTAGCTTCCAAGGTGCCTCAACATTGTTCCATTGACAACCTGGAACATCTCGAGGGATAACAAGTAGTTTTATTTAGCATATTGTTGTGGTGTTTTCGGCCTATAATATCGCATCTCCCCTATTAGAAAAATGGGTGTGATCATTTAACCATAGACAATATAACAATAGTGTCACCCAACCATAGGCACAAAGGCCACCCTGAGAACCTTAAAATTCACAGATAGAATAATTCTGGTAGAAGATCAATAGCCAACCAAGGCTAGTGCACCAAGAAAGGATAACCAAAGACCAAGAAAAAAGTCCAAACCGATAACCCAGGACAAGATCACTACTGTAGCAGTTGCAGTTCTCCTTCACTCATGCACACTTCTTGTCCTTATGCAATCATGAGTGAGTGAGTCACAAATGAGCTCTAGCGCCCTCTATTTATACTGCTCCATCTTAACTGATTGGTCCAACTTTTCTTCCTCGAGGCTAATAACTCAATATTAATTATTCTATTAAGCCGACTTTTTTTCTAGGGTTATTATCCAAGGCTTTAGGGTTTCTCTTGCTTCCCGGAATATTCTAGTCTCTTTGAAGGTTACAAGTAGAGGTTAATACCTCTTGAAGCTACCATAATATCAACACTCCCTCCTAGCTAGGGAGGTATTAAAGGAAATGGTATTGAGAACAAACAAACCATTCAACCAGTAGCATCATCATAGCCACACATGCTATCTCATGATCAAATCACATGCACCATCATCACTATCCAACTAGATAGTCTCCATGGAAATCAGAACAATATCATCCAATAGAACACAATTGTGTCTATTCATATTAGTATACAACTACTATCTAGTGGTACACAACCAATCTTAGTAGCACACTGCTACTAACCAGTGACACACAGTCACTATCAGTGGATCACATCCACCATAGTAGCATACAAATACTATCGAGAGACATACAATATCTACAACAATTATATCATTTGATATCAATCTGCATAAACAATATCATGATACAAATTGAATCATCTGGGCCATTCTTCCACTCCTATCTGTGAGATCGCGAAGAGCATATGCCCTCAGAAAGTAAAACATCGGCCATGGGATATATGGACTATTCTTCCTGTTATCGCACAGTTTGTAGCTAGGTCAAAGGGATAAAGGATTGAGGCCAAACTGGCGTAACATGAACCTGCCCCACCCAATGTCACCACAATGGGGAGGTTCTTTCTATTTAGGGAGGTTATCCCAGGGGAGACGTCCCCAATAACCTGGGGTTTTGAAGAGGCGAAGATATAAAGGTTAAGGTTAAAGTCCCTCCTCATAGGTTACCACCAAGATCAGATAGTTCGGCTAATCAACCAATAAATGAAGTGTATGCCCAAATGAGAACACCTGCCCGGAACAAGTCAATATCAAAAGAATATATGCAGGCTATAATTCAGTGGGTTAGTACTTCATGTAACTATCTGACATCAATATATAAGCAATGTGAAACAACAGATATTAATGTGATCAACGTTTTATCAATATAGCAATGGGAAATATCAATTCATCAATAACTATTGAGATGATGTAGTAAACAATGTATTTAACCAATCTTTTACTCAATAAATGCTTTCAATCATCATCTAATTACTTATCATTTAAAGGTGCTACGTCAAGATGGAATAACCAAGTGTGACGTCAGCCTAGTTAGGGTTAGCTCGTTAGTTAGGGTTTCAAATTTAAAAGTTTTGAGAGGTTGTTTGAGCACTATCACTTCAACGTTGTGTGTCTAAGATCAGTGCCTAGGGGTAGATGGAGTCAATTAAGGAGAAGAAACAAGGTTGAAGGAATAAAGGATAAGGACAAGAGGGAAGGGTTCTAGAGTGCTGCAATGGTAGGGCCCTAGAATCAAAACCCTAGGGGAAAAAGGCTCACTCCGGTGTTGCTTAAGCAAGGCCTTGTGCTCTTTCCTCCTTCCTTAGGTCAAACTTGGAAAAACGGCTAGCATAAAAGATAAGTTAAAACAAGAGGATGAGGTGAGGGAAAGTGTTTCAATGGAAAGGCTTTATCACCAAACCCTAGAAGATGGACGACCCTATGTGTAGATAACCTAGGCCTGGGACGTCACCTCCTTTTTAACCCTTAAAAAACACAGCTAGCACAAGGGGAAGAAGTGAAAAGAGTGTAGCAACGGCTAGGCTCTTATTTCCTTCTTCAATGACTGAATATTTCTCTCTAAGGGGACATGAAACAAAGACCTACATGTGTGCTTGTCACCTAGGGTTTTAAAATCAGCAAGTTTATAAGTAAATGCAAGAATATAAACCTACAACCATTCAATTAAGAAGTTTTGCAAGAAAAACACTTACATATCATGATGAAAAAGCATGTGAAAACCCTAGTTGTAAACCTTCCTTCAAGAGAAATGCCAAATATGCCAAGAAAATCCTTCCATCAACAAGTGCGCCTCACTTTAAAAGACCAAATACCCAAGTAGGGTGCAAAAATCAGACCTCACAAGAGAGTGAGTTGTGTGTTATGTCAAAATGAGGGAAAAACATCCTCAATATATAGTGTATCATGACCTATAATTAAAATTAGGTCATTAAAAATACCTGACAAGGATACAAACCAAAATCATACTGTTTTTACATTAAATGCTAAGTAAAAGACCTAAATGAGCAAAAAGTGAGATGTCAAGCCCCTTTGAGGGAGATGTTGGGCCCTTTTGGGGCTAGTCCAACATCCAGAAGTCAGACGTTAGCCCTTCCTGGGCTCCTCCAAGTTGCCACACGTGCTAGTCGTTCTGTCAAACTGCCACATGCTCAAGGTGACGTCAATGGCTCCTGGATGACGTCCTGGCCATCAAAGGGAAAACGATCTATCTAAAGTGGGTCAACCCCCCTGGGCTAGGCTCAGCCAAAGTGTCCTGGATGGAATGTCCTTCTTCTTCTCATGTGCAAAGGCTTGACCAATCACTGTCCTGTCTTTGCTCCTGATGGGGTCCCAACAACCATTTGATGGGCTCTTCAGCCCCATGGAGGTCCGAACTAATCATCTCCCCATGTGTACCGGTCCAACTGGTACCTGTCCGTCGGGCATGGTCCTACACATCAAAAACTTCACCCTCCATGGGCTCATTAGTCATAGGGATCATAGCAATGTCAATCATGTTTCATCATTAATGTTATCA
Source organism: Picea mariana (assembly GCA_032191745.1). Lineage (NCBI taxonomy): Eukaryota > Viridiplantae > Streptophyta > Pinopsida > Pinales > Pinaceae > Picea > Picea mariana. The sequence goes on along the minus strand of JASDQU010099893.1, from coordinate 700,573 downwards.
AACACATGCATAAAAACCCTGATATATCATTCAATAGCTCAAAGATATTACAATGACCTACAATACAAAGCTGGAGAAAAAGACAAAATACCCTATTGGGCTAGTATCCATAAGGAAAGGAAAGTATCCAAGGGGTATCATCCAAGCCATGTAAAATGAGGTGATGTGGTCAAGGGATGTCCAGGCATACGGGTAGAGTGAAAGACAGGGATGAGTGGTATTACCTGTGGGTGCCTTTGTAGAAGGTGAGTTGTACCCGTCATGGATGCAATTCTTTCCAATCCCTTTATTGCCTTTATTCTTTTCTTTTCTTTATTTTCTTTATTCTTTTTATTTCAAGGACTAACTAGAGGACACTGCCTTGGCGTGGTGACCAGAGCTGACAGTGTTACCCACAATCACTTTCACAGAGATGATAAGGCTGGCTCGTGATGAGACCCCCTTTCCCTCGGCCATGCAACCAAAGGTCACTGCCCTGGTGTGGTAACCAGATAATGGCAATGTCATACTGCTAGGTACCCATGAACATAATAGGCTGGCTCATGATGAGACCCCCTATCCTCTTGGCTAGTTCTTGTTTTGTTATTTTTCTTCGGGTCCCTCTTATTTCTTGCTGAGAGGCTTTTTAGTGCCTTCTCGGGGATCCCTGGGCGAGGCATCTCTAGGTTTCATTTTTATGGATTTTATCTTTTACCAGCTGCTTTTACCTTCTGGGCCTTTATTCCCTTCTTCCCACGAGATAAGGTGCAACCCCACAAACAGATCATCCTAATGCCCGGACTAGGGGAATGGGACAGATGAGTGGGAGATAAGATGTAAAAGTGATGATATGATGGGAGCGAACGATGGCTCTTCACAAATCCCCCTGGTGGCAAACCAAAACCTATGGGTACAGGCTTGCTAGGACACTCTGTTAATCCCCCCAACCATGGTCAAGCAGGTCAATGTAAGATCCAAGCGGTTGTCAGAAATAAAAGGAGTAAGATGCATATATCTAAAGGTTATAATGATAAAAAATGACACATACCATGATACCTGGACCAATTACCTCATGAAGAAAGAGTCTCCTCCGACAAGACCAGGCTGATGGTGATGGATGTTGTTGTTGCTGACAAGACAAGTCTGATGAAGGAGAAGAAAGATGGGCCCTCCAGGGCCATGCTTAGGTCAATCCTGCTCTCGGTACTCCATGTCTAGGACCTGTGGGCCTCGAGACATGTTCTCCTAGTTATCCCTAGAAATCAAGGATAACACTTCCCAAGCACAAAAGAATAGTTGTACCCGATTTCTGAGCCTGGACTATTCACCTAACTGGGCCATTCCTCCGACACTAATCATAGTGCAACCTGGACAGAATGAGACTTCCCTAGGGAATGCCTGTCCTTGATTGTTGAACCTGGACCATTCACCTAACTGGGCCATTCCTCCAACACTAATCATAGTGCAACCTGGAGAGAATGAGTCTACCCTAGGGAATGACTATCGGGACCATTTCCTAAGGAAATTATTGTCTTGCACCAACCTCCAAAATGGACCATTCTTCGAAACTGCTCACAATTGTGAACTTAGAAAGAATGACTGCCCGATGAGGCAGGCCATTCTATTTGACCACTACTTAGACTGAATTCCAAGAAGAATGATTGTCCTAGACCATTCCCCCACACTGGCCACAATGGGAATCGTTGTCTATGGTACATCAACAATCTATCAAACCATTTTCATTACGAAAATGACTAAGGAAATTATTGTCTTGCACCAACCTCCAAAATGGACCATTCTTCGAAACTGCTCACAATTGTGAACTTAGAAAGAATGACTGCCCGATGAGGCAGGCCATTCTATTTGACCACTACTTAGACTGAATTCCAAGAAGAATGATTGTCCTAGACCATTCCCCCACACTGGCCACAATGGGAATCGTTGTCTATGGTACATCAACAATCTATCAAACCATTTTCATTACGAAAATGACTACCTGATCTAGACCCTTTTTCAAACTAGAAAATGCTTGTCTGTCAGAAATCTCGAACCACCTTCCAAACTGGAAAGGAACTGCCCAACCTGGACGATTTTCCAAACTGGAAAATGACTACCCATGAATCAATAATATATATCAGTGCTCCCTCCCAACCTAGGGAGCCATCTCTTCCCTTTCAACTAAAGGAGTTATCTCCGTGAGCCCCATCTTGTCCCTTAAGTATGCAAACTTTATTCTGGACAAAGGCTTTGTCAAAATATCTGCTACCTGCTCATATGTGGAGATATACTGGATTTTCACTTCTCTTTATTGGACTTTATCATGAATAAAGTAGTATTTGATCTCAATTTGTTTCGACCAGTAATTAAACACTGGGTGTTCTAATAGCCCCATACAACTTTGATTGTCACAGTATATTACGATCAAATATGGTACCTAATCAAATAATCCAAAAATCAACTTCCTCAACCATACTTCTTTGATACATGCCTCACATGCTGCGATATATTCTTCTTTTGTTGTGCCGAGTGCGACAAAATTTTGTTTCTTGCTGGCCCATGATATCATAGCATAGCCCAAACTAAAACACATCCCTGAAATACTCCTTCTATCTTCTGCACTCCTTGCCCAATCTGAATATGTGAATCTATGAAGTTGTATATCACTGGATGAGGTGTATCTTAAACCATAGTTTAGTGTCCCACGAATATATCTTAGAACATGCTTTGCAACTATCCAATGCTCGTGTCTGGGTTCCATCCAGAACTGGCTTAAGGTGTTTACAACAAAGCAAATATCTGGTAGAGTAATCAATAGATACATCAACGAACCAATCAATTGTTGATATAGGAATGGGTCTACTGGATCAGAATATGAGTCTCTCACTTTTCTTATATCCGTGGTCATAGGAGTGGCCATGGATTTGCAAACCATGATTCCAAATTTCTGAATAATCTTCATTGCATACTTTCCTTGTCCAAGGAATATTTCAACATGCTTCTGCCATACTTCTAGTCCTAAGTAATAGTGCATGAGACCAAGATCTTTCATATCAAACTCAAAAAATAATTCCTTTTTACACTGGGTGATTAGAGACGCTGCACCTATCAAGAATAAGTCGTCGACATACAACAATAGAATCACAGGTGCATTGTTCACAATATTGTAGTAGATATTTGGATCTGCATGACTCTTAGAGAAACCAAGTCTTATTAAGTAGCTGTCAATTCTGGCATACCAACCTCTTGGAGCTTGCTTGAGTCCATACAGGGATTTATTTAATCTATAAACATGAGTGTCTCTGGAATGTACCTCAAAACCTTGAGGTTGTTCAATGCATACTTCTTCTTCAATTTCTCCATTGAGAAAAGTTGTCTTTACATCCATTTGATGTAGAATCCATCCCATGGAATCAATAAGAGACATAATGGCTCTAATAGAAGTATATCTGGCAACAAGAGAAAATGTTTCATTATAATCTTCTCCCTCCTTCTAGGAGAACCCTCTAGCTATGAACCTTTCCTTGTATTTGTCCACGCTTTCGTCTACTACATGTTTGATCTTATAGACCCATTTTGAAGTTACCAATGATTTTTCCTTGGGTCTAGGCATGATTTCCCACATGTCATTTTTCATGATAGACTGGTATTCTTCTGTCATGGCTTCTTTCCACTATTTCATCTAAGTTGCTTCTTCAAATGTGGTGCGTTCTTCATTTATAATTTTTTGTCATACATGCTGCATAGTTGGAGAATCTTTTGGGGTTTTGCTTTCTGTGAAGGTGCCACTTGGAGCTTTGAGTCTTTTTGCTTCTTGTAGAGTAGCTTCAAGCCAAGTTGTACGTTTTCTAGTTTTTGGTACAATGACTGATTGAATAGGTTCACATGGTTGCATCATATGATCAAGTTGTTCTGGTTATTCATTATGACTTTCTGGAAGACATGTGCTTTCTTTTTTAGGCTCTTCATATTCTTCTTCTTCCATGGATTCTTCTATAGATTTATTGAAAGCCATCTTCTCATTGAATGTTACATCTCTACTGACTTCAATCTTATGTTGTTCTGGAATACATATTATGTAGGCTTTGGATGATTAACTATATCCAACAAATATTCCCTTCTTTCCCGAGGGTTCTAGTTTCTTCCTTTTATCCTTGGGGATATGAATGTAAACATGGCTCTCAAATATTCTTAAGTGTTCCACATTGAGTTTCTTTTCTGAGAAGGCTTGTTCTGGAATCATATCCTTCAATATGCAGTGGGGAATTCTATTCTGAACATATATTGTTGTCATGGTTGCTTCTCCCCATAAATACATTGATAAACCTTGATCGTTCATTAGTGCCTTCATGGTTTCCTCGATGGATCTATTCTTCCTTTCTGCTATACCATTTTGTTGAGGATTGTGAGGAACAATTATCTCCCTCCTAATCTCTGCTTATTTTCAAAAGGAAAAAAATTCCTTGGATGTGTATTCTCCTCCATTATCTGTTCTAAAAGTCTCGATTTTCTTGATTGTGAAGTTTTCTATTTATGCTTTGAATTCTTGAAACTTGCTGAAAACTTCATCCTTTGTCTTCAAGATATATAACCAAGTATTTCTTGAGTAATCATCTATGAAGGTTACATAATAAAGAGAACCTCCTAGAGATTTGACTGACATCGGGTCGAAAACATCTGAATGTACTATATCTATTATTGCTACTTGAGAATGGATTATTAACATTTTTACCAAGAGCACATCCTCTGCAAATTCCTTCATGTGTAGATTGTAGTTCTGGTATTTCTTCAACCATTTTCTTGAGGAAAGGTAATGCTTGATAGTTAAGATGGGCATACCTTCTATGCCAAAGTTCACTGGGATTGACTTCATCGTGTATAAGATCTTCATCATTATGTTCTAGTAGTTTGTATAATCTTCCTTCACGAGTTCCAATAACTCTAGCATTCTCTATGCTGGAGTCTCTAGACCAATACAGCACTTCACCATCTATAAAGGCTATTCTATTTCTTTTTTCTTCTAGGAAAGATATAGATACAAGATTCTTTTCTAAATCGAGTACATATAAGACATTACTCAAATGAACATTCTTACCTGGTTTCAATTTGATGGAGGCTTGACCAATTCCTTTGACTGGATAGATGTTCTTGTCTCAAAGTTCTACCTTGTAGGATGTCTTCTTTTCATTCAGACTGGAGAGTCTGACCTGGTCTCCTATCATATGCCTGGAAGCTCCACTCTCAATTATCCACATGTCATCTTCAAGAGTTCTTGTAAGATCTGAATAGTGTAGATGATCTATCTTTTCATTCATGATTTATGTTGATCGATAACTGGTCAAACTTTGAATTTGACTTTTCAAACGTTGACTTGGACTGGTCAAACAATGAATTTGACCCAAAATATCAACCTTGACGTTTTTTCCTTCTGAGAGGGCCAATAGGTGCGTTGAACTAGGTGCACTAGAATATCCTCTCCTTGAGTAAAGTGTTCCATCACAAGGTGTTGGGAAAGAGGTTTTAGGGTTTGCAGCTGCACCTACTAGTAACCCTAGCGACAGTGTAACTGCACCTGCTAGAAACCCTAGTGAAAGTTCTTCAACGAGCTTGATAATATTCTGGCTTAGCTTCCTTCTAGTGGTTAGATTGACTAAAGGAGGTGTGGGCCCATAACCTGTTAGAAAAATGGGTGTGCTCATTTATCCGTAGACAATATAGCAATATTGTCACCCAACCATAGGCACAAAGGCCACCCCCGAGCACCTTAATCTTAATAGGTAGAATAATTCCGGTAGAATATCAATAACCAACCAAGGCTAGCGCACCAAGCAAGGATAACTAAAGACCAAGCATAAAGTCCAAACCGATAACCCAAGACAAGATCACTACTGCAGCAGTTGCAGTTCTCCTTCACTCATGCACACTTATTGTCTTTATGAAGTCATGAGTGAGTGAGTCACAAATGAGATCTAGTGCCCTCTATTTATACTGCTCCATCTTAACTGACTAGGCCGACTTCTCTTCCCGGGGGCTAATAACTCAATATTAATTATTCTATTAAGCCGACTTGTCTTCTAGGGTTATTATCTAAGGATTTAGGGTTTCTCTTTCTTCCCAGAATATTCTAGTCTCGTCAAAGGTTACAAGTGGAGGTTAATACCTCTCGAAACTACCTTAATATCAACATCCCCTTCTTTATTTCCATTAAAATTACTTATGCTGCAAGGTTTTTTGTCCATTAAAATTTTAAACTTTGTTACTTACCCTTCGGTGGCCTAAACACCATCTGAAGAAAAACTTTCGTGTTGTTGTTTTTTGGCATTTAATTGCAGGTTTTACAAGTTTATGATAGCAAGAAATCATTTAGGGATACCCCTTTGAGGTTGGCACGCACCAACCCAAACCAAGAGGAGGTTTTTCGGTCACACTTAGGGCATTATCTCCTAGAATTAGCCACTTTTTCATCGTTGATCTTACTGTGTTTCAAATCTTATTTAGGTGCTAAAAAGTGTGCTAACATGACCCCTTTTCAAACTCTAAATCCAAGGTGACAATCTACTAGTTTAATGGTTTTTGGCCTCCTACAACATTTTTTTTAATGAAAAAAATCTTTATATTTGATATTTCAAAGGTTGAGATCAAAATATATAGAGTTTGAGCATTAAGATCTCTAGATAGTGTCACAAAGACCCAGTTCATCATCTACTCCTATCAATTATAGTCTTCCCTGGGTTAATTAAGATCTGTGGATGTGCATTAAAGCATGAGAAAAGACACATACATAAGATTTTTATGCCTTTCAATCACTAGCAACTTGCCATTTTAATATTACAAAACAAAACAACACTCCTAAAAAGAAGTCAATATAGAGAAATAATAGTCTCTTGCTGGATTTCTCAATCCTTGAACTCCTGCTCATAAGGGGTTCCTTCCTACAATGAAATAACTTCTTTAAATAACTTATTTGTTTTAGAATTGAATTCCCTGTGAATATGAGAGAAACACATATCTGCAAATTTATTTTTTTCCCTCTAGAGCCTTGTTTAAAAAATGAGCAAGAAGCAAATTCTCAATTATATAGTTACAATTTTCCCGATCCATTAGCATCTTTGAGTCTCCAAACACTTAAAGGGAATCCATACGTTTTTCGACTTCAAATTTCATAAGTAATCTTAGCATAAACTCAACATTATTGTTTGTACTCTATCCACTAGTGTACCTCAAGATGAAATAATTATTTTTTGATAGATCCAAAGTGCCTTTAAATGCACACATACATGGAGTTCATTTCCAAGCTCTGTCAAAGAACCCTCATGCGTTTGAATAGTCGATTTCAGGGATTCCAGAAAAAAAATTTGTGGTTTTCAATTTTTAGGGTTCTAGGATCCACTATATGAGAATATGATTTGATGGCATCCCTAACTAGGAGTTTTTTGAGATTTGTGTGCTACTACAAAATAAATAAATAAATAACTTTTAAAGCATTCTAACAATATATATATATTCACATGTTATCCAGGGAACTTCATTCAAAACCCCTCTTGAAAAAAAACAATTGAAAAAGAGATGATCAACACTTTCTTCATCTACTTTATACAAAATATATCCACTTGGCCCTTTCTAGTTTCTTTTTTTGTCCATGATCCCACATTAGAATTTTGTTGGATAATGCTAACCATTAAAAAAAAACCTTGTTTTTAAGGCACTATTGATCTTCCAAACTACCCTCCACCACTGTTTAATTTCCCCTATTTCTACTTCCTTTATCTTTGCTTCATAACCTAACTTGGAATAATAATTCCCATAGCCTTTGTTTTTAAAACATTTTAATTCATCGTCATTTTCTAGAAACGTTAAAGCACTTTGTTTGCATTGGACACAACTACATTTGAATCCAAAATCCGATGAGATCCGACGACACCACCCAAAAAATTTGCATTGTTGTCGGATTTTACCTTTAGAAATTGTAATTTTGTTGGATTTTTTCGAATTGGCCCCGATGTCATCGGATATCCGATTGCCATGGAGAAGACATCAGATATCCGACTTCCACAAAATATCATCAGACCATTTCCCTTTGACCTGGACTTAGTCAACCGCTCGTCACATTTACTACAGTAACGTTCAACAGTGAACATCCTTCAGAAATCCAACGCCTATTTATTTGTAAAAACTTGGAATGTTAGAAATATTCTGACATTTTTGCTATACCAGCGACGACCTGTGGAGGATACAAGCAATGTTTTTCCTGCGACAAACCAGAATTATTTTATTTGTTACTATCATTACAAATATTTGAAGTGTGGAGCTTAATTTTTTAAGATCAATAATCGTCACTCAAGCTTCGTAAAAGAAAATGTCACATAACAATATTCTTGATCCACAAGAACAAAATCAACAATTACTTGCTAGATTGTGGGATGGAGTGAAAAGAAAGGGTGATGGGAAATGTTATTGTCCTTGTAGTCAATGTAGGGGATTTAATAGGAGAAGATGAAAGATCTCAACAACTAAAATACATTTTAGGGAACATGGACACGTTGAGGGGGGGCATGAATATCATCCATTGGTAAGTTGTTCACTATATATGTTTTTATATTGATCGTTTTTGTAAATGTATGTATCATTTTTATATTTGTTATATATACACTAATATCTTTTGATGATTTGTAATTATAAAGGAAAGGCCTCCTAGGGCATATTTGCACATGGAGAATGTGGTTGCAGAATAAGCACTGGAAGAACATGGAGCTATGAATACTGAAGATCAAGTTAATGATCATATGAAAGACAATGATCAGACTGATAACATATTTGAGGATGATGGTACAAATACATTGATACATGATACATTTAATGTTAGAATGGATCATGATGATGATAATGAAAATGACGACTTTGATGATGTTCATGATTTACTCTACTTGATAGGGCATACAAACCCCTTTATGAAGGCTCCAACATAACTCTTCTCTTTGTTGTATTGCTGATAATGAACTTGATGGTTATGAATTGTTTTTCAAACACATCGATCACACATATGTTAAGATATGTAATATATTTCATCGATCACACACACACACACACACACACACACACACATATATGATCATGATAAAGGTTGTCTTTTTTCCTCTAAATATTTTCATTGTTAGTTCATCAGTAAAATTAATATGGATGAAATACTTGTCGTTAATATTATTGATATTATATTAACCGGTTTTTATTTTTTATTTTTTATTTTTATTTATTGTACCATCTTGATAACTGAATATTTGTTACCACCATCAAATATTTTACCTCGCACATACCGAGATTTATCTGGCATCATGAATGATATTGGAATGGAGTATGAAGCAATTGATGCATGTCGTATGATCATATTATATATTATAAACAATATGAATTTGAAACAGAATGCCCCAAATGCCATAGCAGTAGATATCAAATAGATCAAGTAACAAAAAAGGTGCCTCACAAGGTTCTTTGTTATATTCCCATTATTCCATGCTTGCAACGACTGTTTAGGTGAAAAAACTTAGCATAATTGATGGATTACCATGCACACAATAGAAGTGAATATGACATTCTTCGAATGCCTGCAAATGGTTATGCATTTAGAGACATGGAGGAAAAATGGCCACACTTTAAAGAAGAACCTCATAATGTTAGGCTTTCTTTGGCAACGGATGGTGTCAATCCATTTGCAGAGATGAGATCTATTTACTCAGTGTGGCCTATTTTTGTTATCAACAATAGCATTTCTCCATGGATGTCAATAAAGAGGGAGCATATAATGTTGGCAATGATTGTTCCAGGTATTTGTTTACAACAATGTTTTCTTAATGCAATAACATCTCATTTGTCGTATTTGTTGCATAATGTCATACATTCATTTTCATTTACTCATATATATTATTTATGTATGTAAAATGGTTGTAATAAATTTGCATTGTATATGTTCAAATCAATTAGGTAAGTACCAAGTTAAAGATATGAATGTATATATCGATCCTCTCATTGACGAGCTACTAAAGCTATGGAATGACATCACCATGTATGATGTCTCTAGACCAATAGGGTAAACAAAATTTCAATTCCATGCAATGCTTGCATGGACAATTCATGATGCCCCGGGGCTAACACTTTTTTGTGGTATGTAATTATAACGTGCACTTTAATAGTATTTAATTTTATGAAGTTGATATATTAAATAATTCATTATTCATTATATATAATATATTATAATTGACATAGTTAATCCATCTTTTGCAGGTCTTCAAACAAAGGGAAAATTTGCATGTCCAGTTTGTGTTCCTAAGATGAAATCTCGTCAATCAATTTTTTTTGGAAAGGAGGTGTTTGATGATTATAGACACTTCCTCTCTAAGAATCATAGGTATCGAACTACCGAAAAACATATTTTCAATGGGAACTTGAAGAGACCGCATTAATACCACAAAGAATGACACATCACCTATGGAAGTTGCAATATAATAGAAATCGTCAATGCATAGATCAAATTGTCTATCTATGATCATCATATATGAAATGTTTTTTAATTTTTTTTTTTTATAATGTATTTTGATAATTTACTGTAATTGACAACGATTTTTGTAATTTCTTTAACTATGATTCATGATGGTCGTGATCATGAAGGTGTTATTGGGTTTCCACGAGGAATGAAAAGTTATCCTAAACAATTCACTAGGTTTCCCTACTATGAGCACCTACAAATTTTTCATTTGTTTGATACAATGCATATCAGAAAGAATGTAGCTGAAACATTATGGCGAATATTGGATGGAAGGAGTGACAAAGAAAAAATTGTCAAAATTTGCACTGACATCCAGGAAGCCAATCATGCAATGAAAGATGTCATTGAATTAAATAATGATGGTGACCAAATTAATATAATCTCTCTTCCATGGTTATTAACGGAGCAACAAAGAAATGTCGTAAAGGAAGTCATATGAAAAATTAAATTTCCCATAGGATTTTGTTCGAACATAAAGAATATCTTAACAAAGAAAGGTGATTTTGGGGGGGTAAAAACGCATGATTGGCATGTCTTCATTAAGGTAGTTATTCTGGTTTATATATTGCTATATTTGTATACTACATGTTGTTGGTGTAATTTTTTGTGTGCTTTTGGAAAAAATAATGAAATGACTTTATTGTTACAGTATGTTCTACCTCTATCTCTCCCAGACAACTTCGACAACAATGTCAAACAAGTTATATATGATCTTGGAAAATACACGAGGTAAGTAACGATATTTTTCATGCATAAAGTGTTTGTTTAATTCGTTGTAGAACTTATATTTGACATTTGTTTTAGTAATTGTACTTATGTGCTATATTGTTTATTTTCGTTAAATCTCGTGATTTGCTTGCATCACTTGTAGATGATTTTCATCTAAAGAAATCCATAAAGAAGATATAAAGTATTGAAAGAGAGAAATTCCTCGTCTAATGTGTGAAATGCAAAAGTTTATACCTTCATCATTTTCAATGCACAAGAACACTACCTCTTACACCAAGTTGAGGAGATTGAATTGTGTGGACCTATACACACAAGGTCAATATGGATGGTTGAGAGGCACTTAAATTTTTTGAAGGCTTTGGTTAGACAAAGAGCACGTCCTAAGGGTTCTATGGTGGAGGGATATATGGTATACCAGATCATGGTGTATATTATTGAATATCTTCCAAGGTTGGCGTTTATTAAGATCGTTTTAGATCGACAAATTGGTGATCCAAACTCCATTAACAAATTTGAAGGGGAGTACCTGATGGGGAAAGGTAGACCGAGGACTGTGAAAGGTAATTATTAGATGGTGTAGATTAATTATAATACATTTGACTGTTGGTTTTTATGTATATATCGTACTTAATTATTTCATTTTTAGTTTCCATTATGCATCAATTATAAAGGTATATCGTGTTAAGTAATTATACATTTGTGAAATATTGTTCATGCAATTGGTCGAGAGTGGGATGCACTACATTTATACGTCATAAACAATCTTGATTGGATGAAGGTATGGATTGAACGATGTAAACAATCTGGTCAAGGATTATCATGGGAAGGTCTGGCTTCATTGGTTAAAGCAGCACACGACAATGGAGATACCAATCTTACACAAAGGGAAATCGATTTAGCATATGGTTTAAAAGATAAACATGCAAGCATTTTTTTTTTTTTTTAATTTAAAAGGTGGTGCCTGTTATATTGACGTATTCCGAATACAATACTGTGTGTGATGCCAG